>JAJEJO010004608.1:15514-30375 GCA_020662805.1 Glaucomys volans
GGTGACTTGACATGTTAATCATTACTTACTAGGGCTTGTTTTCTTTTCTTCTTTGTTTTTGGTGAAAAACCTCTAGTAATTTCCCCACCTGGGGAGGTGATTCATTGTTCTGCTTAGTGAATTTACACAGTGCTACTTTTGTGTAACAGTGAGGGTTTTATCTGGAGTGCGACATATGGATGAAGTAATCAGGTCCTAAAATATACATTATAGAACAATGTATTTATTGAGCAGAAGCATTCTTTGGCCTGTTTTGGTTTAGGCCCAGTCAGGAGGAAGTTTTATGGATCTGTAGATAAGGTCTGATAATTGATTTACTAGTGTTTGTTGCCAAAGTATATAAAAGTGGATTATTATTGTTGTTGTTGTTGTTATTATTATTATTATTCTTTGGTACTAGGCATTGAACCTAGGGATGCTTAACCACTGAGCCACGTCCCCAGCTCTTTATTATTTTTTATTTTGAGACAAGGCCTCCTTAAGTTGCTGAGTCTGGCTTTGAACTCACGATCCTCTTGTCTCAGCCTCCCAAGCTGCTGGATGTAGAAGTGGATTTTTAAATCATGGCCACTCTTGTTTTGTCTTTTCTATCGCTTTTCTACCTATCCTTATGCCCTCTCATTTACCTCATTTCCCTGCTTTCCCAGAGACTTCCACCCCTTATTCTTCAGGAAAACTGAAGGTCGAAGGTCTGTCTTCTGAAAACTACAAAAACTCAAAACCTAAGGGGCTCAACAAACCTCCAGCACAAAAATGCAAGAAGAAAATCACACCAAGGAACATCTGAAATGAAATGGCTCAAAACCAGAACTAGGGGGCTGGGGTTGTAGCTCAGTGGCAGAGTGCTTGCCTAGCACCTGTGAGTACTGGGTTGGATCCTTAGCACCACATAAAGATAAACAACTACAAAAAGTAAAATAAAATAAAATAAAATAAAATAAACAGAACCAGTATAAACAGAAAAAATGTTAAAGCATCTAGAAATAAATTAACATAAAATACAGAGACTGTGGCCCTGACAAACACATAAGGCAGTGTAGGCAGCAACAGTGGGGTTGGCGAAGGTGGTGACATTTAGGAACTTTGCAAGGATTGCTGGCAATCCTTCCATTCTTCAAATTGGCCACACTGGATTCACCAAAGTGCAGAACAGCCATGATCCTCCCTCCACAGGAGACTGGCTTCTAGATCCCTCTTGTAACAAAAACAGGAAATTTTGCACGAAGGCCAAGTTCACCACTTGAATGAAAGGTCCTAAAACCCAAACTCATCCTCTCTCCTCCCACTGCCAGGGAGTCAGACAGCGTTTCTCAGCCACCAATGAACACGGGAGAGAAACTCGTTTCCCCCAAAGACTTCCTGGAAGTGGGAGGATTGTGCCTTTGGTCAAATGAGTCTAGTTGGGCCCTTTATCCCAGTGAAGTCAGATGAAGTGATTCTTTTTGAGTTCTGTTGCTTTAATAAGCAAGCCTCCCCAAGTCCCAAAACCATGAGAACCAGTATGCAGGGGAGATACCCTCAACTTTTTGGGGGAGCCTATTGTGACAGGTGTGTGAAGAAGGTCCAATGACCAGCTCGGGCCACATAAACACTGACAATGGCTCAAGCACCTGTTGCCTTTGGAATATCCAGAACAGATTTTCTGCAATCTGACCTCTTTCCTGAGGTCCAGCCTCACACAGACAACTGCATCTATACAGTGGCTATTCGGCACGTTTCAAATGAAGTGGCCAAAAGTGAATGCCTGTAATCCCAGTAACTCGGGAGGCTGAGGCAGGAGGATTTTGAGTTCAAAGTCAGCCTCAGCAACTTAGTGAGGCACTAAGCAACTCTTCAAGACTTGTTTCTAAATAAAATACAAGAAAGAAAAAGGGTTGGGGATGTGGTTCAGTGGTTAAGCACCCCCAGGTTCAATTCCCATTACCATAAAAAAAAGAAAATCTATAGTAATAATAATGATGATATTATTGAGCGCTTGGTCCTTGTCCCTGATGCCAATCCAATAATGAAGACACTGGAGAAAAAGGAAAAAGGAATTTTATTGCTTTGTAAACAAAAGAGAAATATAAGGGACTCTTGTCCCTGAGGCTGTGATTCTGACCTTCAGGGGGAACAGAGGGCTTTTAAAGAGGTGATTACAGCTACATTCCAGGTGTGCTCCAACAGGGGTCATAATTCACTTGTAGCTCTTAGGTCTTCCGGCACCATCCCTGGAGTCTGAGTGACTTCATTCCTGTAGTGTATGTTTGTTCAAGGACATACCTTCCCTAGAATGGGAAGAAAGGTAATCTTGCTCCCCCCACAGTTAGGGAGGGAGAGAGGGAAAAGAGAAAAAAAAGGGTCAGTTTTAAAATAAGCCCGAGTGGCAAATCAGAAAGGATTATGTTCAAAGCATTTAGTGGACCCCTGTTACGATAAAACAATGAAATCTTACATATTTATGCACATGGTTATTATTTTTGGTGTTCTTCATTCCTTTGAGTAGCTTGTAATTTCCATCTAGTATCATATTCCTTTTTTCCTAAAGTATTTCTTTAAAAAAATTTTTTTTAGTTGTAGGTGGACACAATACCTTTATTATTTATTTATTTATTTGTTTTGATGTGATGCTGAGGATTGAACTCAGTGCCTCATGCGTGCTAGGCAAGTGCTCTCCTACTGAGCTACAACCTTAACCCCTAAAGTATTTCTTTTATTATTTCTTCCAGTGAACAACAACAACAAAAATTTTGGCAGGTCTCTAATACAAGTTAGAAGTCATTGAAATATCAATCTTTTCAAATATTTAGAACTTCTCTATAAAGAAACTCAGATACTAAAATAAGATTGAGTGGTCTACAATGGTGTACTGAGGGTTATGCTAGGAATCCAAATCCTAAACAAGGCCTATAAAGCCTGGCATGGTTCGGTGCTGTCCTCCCCCTCCCCCTCCCCCCACTCTCTGTGTGTCTCACCCTGTGCGCTCTCTCTTCTCCAGTGTTGCTGGCTGTTTTAGTCAGCTTTTTTTGTTGTTTTTGTTGTGACCAAAATACCTGACAAGAACAATATGAAGGAGAACAGATTTATTTGAGCTCATGGTTTCAGAGGTCTCAGTCCATAGACAGTTGACTCTACAGTTCAGCACCCAAGGTGAGGCAGAACATCATGGCGAAAGACATGAAGGAGGAAAATGGCTCAGGACATGGCAACAGGAAGCAGAGAAAATTCTACTCACTAGGGGCACAATAAAAACCCCAAAGGTGCACCCCCAGTGACCTGCCTCCTCCAGCATACCCTACCTGCCTGCACTTATCACCCAGTTAATCCACATTAGTGGATTAATCCACTAATCAGGTTAAGGCTCTCATAACTTCAGACAATTCTTGCATTGTCTCACACATGAGCTTCTGGGGGACACTCACGTCTTAAAAACAAAAAACAAAAAACATAACCCTGGCCACAGGTTATTGCACAAGCAGTTCTCTTGAGGCAAGTGTTTGTCGATCCTCTAAGGTTAGTTTTCCTTTCATAAAGTGTTACAAAGCTGAGTTGATTAGTTTTGGAGTACCACTCTACATATATAATTACCCCTTTACTAATGGGTTTTAAAAATTGATGTCTGTGTCCCCCCAACTATGTCACAAGCCCCATGAGAGGAGGACCATACCATTTTTACACACCACCGCCCCATAGGTATCAGCATTTACCTCCCCTCCTTCCTGAGACTCCTCTAAAATTATGCAAAGGAATAAAGAAAGTACAAAGTAGAGTGTCAAAATCACAGGATGTGGGCCCAAGGTGGCCTGTAAATGTGCAATGTTGACTTACAGGTGACTTCACTTTTATAAAAATGAGGAATTTTTATACCCAAATTTGAATTTCTCTTAATTAAAAAAAAAATTAGACCCACATTCCCTTGAACTGCCCAGAGGTAAGCAATGACTTCCCTTTTAGGTGAGACACTGACCTCCCTCCCCGGCCCCCACTCCTTTCCTACACACAACTGCCTCAAATTTTCATCCTTTGCCTCAGAGACGAACCACTTGAGAGTCTTGGCAGTGGAAACCATTGTTTTAGTATTATGGTAATCATTTTTTTTCCTTGAAATAATTTTTTTTGCAGCAGGGGGACTGAATTCAAAGCTTTGCACATGATCTACCACCGAGCTATCCCTGGTCATGGTAGGTGTTTTATTTAAAAAAATATGTATTTTTAGTTGTAGATGGACATGATACCTTTATTTTTATGTGGTGCTGAAGACTGAACCCAGTATCTCACACATTCTAGGAAAGAACTCTACCACTGAGCCACAACCCCAGCCCTTGGTAGGTGTTTTAAATAAATGTTTGTTGAAATAATAAATTAGTGATCATAAACCCATATGAAGTAGCATTTGGCTGTTCCGCAGGGCCATATTCAGCTGCAGTGCCTCACACGAACTCAAGGTGGCGGTATGCGCCCATAAATTTTCATAAATCCAAAAGGGAGATTAGTAGGGGAAGTGCTGGGGAGGGATATTGGCCAAATTATATTGTCATATTGTGTATCCTGCGCATATACAAATAGGTAACAACAAATCCCATCAGCATATACAACTTTAATGCACCAATGAAAAATGTGGGGAAAATTTCGCACAAATCCAGCATGGCTGGTACTAAATACATGAATTGTTCCACTCCCTGTTAAGAGATGACAAATACCAAGAACCAATAGCAACACACCATGTATCCTGAAGGTCATCGAGAAAGAGATTAGGAAGGAAGGGAGCTTCAAGACCAGGGACCAGGGACCCAGGTATGGGGTTGTAGTTCAGTGGTAGAGCACTTGCCTAATAAGTGTGAGTCACTGGATTCGATCCTCAGCACCACATAAAAATAAATAATAAAATAAAGGTATTGTGTCCATCTACAAACTAATATTTATGCATATATACTATATATGAAGACCAGGGACCCAGTACAGTAGAGATGGGGCTACAGGGAAGGACATAAATTCACTTTGGGGTTATTAGCATGATCAACTTTCTCCCTGAGAGCTGAAATTTCAAGGTCATAGAGCCATGGTCCAGGGTATTGCTAAGTAGAGAGAATTTTGAATATTCTCAGCACAAAGCAATAAATGTCTGAGATGACAGATGTGCTGCTTACCCTAATCTGATCATATACCTTGTACACATGCACAGATATCACACTTTACCCCATCAATATGTATGATTACTACATGTCAATTAAAATTATATTTTCTTTAAAAGCACTCTTGGTTTGAATGGGCCTTGAGCTTCCCATGCCTTTTTTTTTTTTTTTTTTTTGGTTCTAGGGATTGAACCCAGGGACATTTAACCACTGATCCACATCCTCAGTCCTTTTTTATTTTGAAACAGGGTCTCACCAAATTATCTAGAGCCTCGCTAAATTGCTGAGGCTGGCCTTGATCCTTCAGCCTCAGTCTCCAGGGCTGCTGGGATTATAGGTGAGCACCACTGCACCTGGCCCATGCCTCCTTCTTAATTTTAGAGCAGGGTTCTCAAAGTGCAGTCTCTATACAAGCTGCCTCAGCACCACCTGTCAGAACCTGTTAGAAATTAAGATTTCCACACTGATCTACAAAAACTCTGTTAGAAAGTTTTATTTCCCATCTCCCCACAGACCTAGGAATCCAAATCTCCTTATGTCCTGAGAACTCTACCTCTAGCTGATCCCGAAAAGTACCTCTCTCTCTCCGCTGCTCCTCTTATTGTCTTTGGGCTTCTCAGAGGCATTCTTTCTCCTGGGACACTGTGTTAAGACACCTGATTTAGCTGCTGCTTCTGTGGCCCTCCCAGCTCTTTTTTCTCTTAGTAATTATCCCATGGGGATTCTACCTGTTGACTGATCCATGTCTGGTACTAAATACATGAATTGTCCCACTCCCTCTTAAGAGGTGATGACTACCAAGAACCAAGAGCAGTTGTGAGCTGTTTGGGTCATTTTGTTTTAGCTCCTAGTGCCTGACCAACAGAATTTTTAATATTCATTGAATGGAGTAATAAATTACTGTTACTTCGTTGGCAACTTTAAAATGATGATGATGATGATGATATTTCTCCCACCTGCAGTGGGATTTTACACAGTAGGCATATCCCAACATATAGAGATTAAGTAATATTAATAGATTATGCAATTAAATATAGATTATCTGTGAGCTTGAATTTCAAAACTATGCTTTGCTCTCCTGACTATAAAGCCATTTGTAGGAGTACCAAAGAATTCAATGATCAACAGGGAGAGCTGCCTGAACAGGGGTGTTATGTGCTGATCAAGGTCTCCTCTCTCCAGGTCTGTCTCAATCTACATGGGAAAGGGTTCTCATGCTGCATGATGAATTCTGTGCCTGGTGTTCAGTGTTCATTGAATTATAAGTAAGTATTAAAGTTGTTAGAGGGAATATATGAAAAGATACAAGAGAGGATCACAACTACCTGGCAGTGCTGTAAAAGGCCTGCGTGGAGATGGACTAGGAATTCTGCAAGGAAAGAGGAACATTAAACAAAGTCCTGTTATGAGTAAAACTGCATTCATAGCTTGGGGGTGAGTTTATTCAAGGCAGTGACTGAAACATGCTGGGAAAATGGCCTGAGCTCATGCACTGAAGGACCTTATACTTTGTGACAAGGAATTTAGATTTCACTCTTCAGAACCAAGAGAGGCAAGGTTTAAGTATAAGGGAGTAGGGGAGTTTACTATTTCAACATTTACAAATGTGTGCAGTACCTGCTCTGGACCAAGGCTTGTTCTCAATGCTGGGATCAAACTGGCAAAGACAAAAACCATCCTGCTTCAGTTATAAAACTGTAGCAGCTAACTCTGAGAGCCATCTTAGTGCCAGGTGCAGAGTCAGATTCTTTACCTGTGTTCTTTACAATAGCTTGATGAGACAGTAGTTGTTTTTGTTATTATTATTATTATTAACTTCACTAAACATGAACAGAGAGTGTTATGGTTTGGATGTGAGGTGTCCCCCAAAAGCTCACGTGAAACAATTCAAGAAGGTTCATGGAAGAAATTATTGGGTTACCAGAGCCTTAAGCTAATCAGTGAATTAATCACCTGATGGGATTAATTGAGTGGTAAGGAAAGCAGATGGAGTGTGGCTGAAGGGTAGGGCATTGGGGTGTGGCTTTGGGGTATATATTTGCATCCAGTGAGTAGAGCCCCACTCTCTCCCTACTTCCTGATCATCATGTGAGCGGCTTCTCTCTGGCCATACTCTTCCATCATGAGGTCTGCCTGACCTTGGAGCCAGGAATGGAGCTAGCCTTCTATGCACTAAGACCTCTGAAACCATGAGCCCCCAAATAAACTTTTCCACCTCTACAATTGTTCTGGTTGGGTCCTTCAGTCACAGCAGTGAAAAAGCTGACTAAAATAGAGAAATTAAGAAATGAGAATCCCATTTAGATGCAGGCCAAGTGACTTGAATTTTTTATTGAGGTATAATTAACAAAAATTAAAAACTCACAGTTAAAATGTACTTTGGCATTCTGTCATGTATAATAATTTTAAAAAGTTATATAGACCACTGTTTGAATTTGATGACAGTTTGAATACTGGAATATGTATTATAAAGGATGAGATGTTACTGCTTTTGGTAACAGGATGAAAAAAATCAAGCAATCTTTTATTACCAAAAAAAATGTAGTTTGACAAGTTTTGATAAATGCATACATTTTGACACCACCACCAAGATAAAAAACATTTCTATCATTTCAAAAGATTCCTTTGTATCCCTTCTCAACCATTAATCTTCTAACATTAGAGTTTAGTCTTTTCTAATGTTTCTTAGAATGGAATGAAATCACACAGTATAAAATCTTGTCAAGGTTTACTTCTTTGACTCAGCATGAGTTTTGAGTTTCATCAAAATTCATTTTTATTGTTGCTGAATTTAGTTTTTTAAAAAACTTTTTAGTTTTTTGGTACGGGGGATTGAATCAGGGGCACTCAACCACTGAGCCACATCCCCAACCCGATTTTGTACTTTAGAGATAGGGTCTCAGTTGCTTAGTGCCTCGCAGTTGCTGAGGGTGGCTTTGAACTTGCGATCCTCCTGCCTCAGCCTCCAAAGCCGCTGGGATTACAGGTGCGTGCCATCATACCCAGCTGAATTTAGGTTTTTAAGGAAGAGAACACATAAATCAAATAATTACCTAATTGTTTAATTACTGCAGCATTAAACTAAGGATATGTACATGTTCCCAGCACTGCAAAAACCAAACAACAAAGCCCCACACTTGAGGAAAATAAATCTGGGAAAATCTGAGTAACAGTTTCTTAAAATACCATCTGGTTTGTTGATATTTCAAATACCGGACGTAGGTATACACTAGGGCCCATACGGGGTAATGGAGTTTGTGGGAAAAATGTTATCGTAGCAAATCAAAAGAACCTTAAATCCTCACTTCATTTTTAATCCAGTTCTGCAGGTGTCGGGAGGTGCTCCTCATCGGCTCATCATGCCTACTCTGTACACTTGAAGGATCCGCAAGGCGCATGCTCGCTTCCTGCCCAAAATCAACAGCAACAGCTCTCACCCTCACTGCCACCTGCACGCAGACGGCGAAGACGCCCACAGCTCAGACGCGACACCTGCCTACGTTCGCCCAATGCCGGGCGACGCTGTGGTCACGTGCGCAGCGAAAGGTCACCGCCCCGCCACGGGCCTGGCCCCACCCACCGCCCACGCACTCCCGTGATCCGGCCGGGGCAGCGCCGGCTCCGGAGTTACTCCAGAGGGCCGGGTTGCGCCTGCGCGTTGCGGGTGGTGGGCGGGGCCAGGGACGCGAAGTGGGGCTGCCCCGAGGGCGGTTAACCGGGTCTGCGCCTAGGAGGCGCGGCGTTACGGCGGGCCCGAGTGGAGGAAGCCCGCTTCTCTTCCTCCACCGTCGAAACTAAACTCTCCTGCTCCTTCCGCGGCGATCCGGCGTCCTTGCCGCGGCTCCCCGCGGCCGGCGAAGAGCTGTCTTGCGTCTAGGACCCGGGTCCCTTCTCCCGCGCGGGGCCTCGGCGCCATGGACGCGACGGCGCTGGAGCGGGACGCCGTGCAGTTCGCTCGGTTGGCGGTGCAGCGCGACCACGAAGGCCGCTACTCTGAGGCGGTGTTTTACTATAAGGTAGGGCCGAGTCTCTGGAGTCGGCGTCCGGCGGAGCCTGAGGCCGAGGGGCGGGGTCCAGGTGCGAACGCGGCCCGGCCCCCTGGCTTTGCCTTTTCTAACGCCCACCTGGGCTCTGGCCTCTGTGCGGAGCCTCAGTCACCGCGTAGGAGCGGGCGCTTCTCTGTCTGCAGTTCTTCGCTGGCAAATGCCTACTATTGAGCCGTTTATGCCGGGAGTAGTTAGGGATGGGAGTCAGTGGCTGATTCTCTCCGTCCCTTGACTCTGATTAATGGCCGGCGGGAAGGAGTCTGTGATACATACAAAAATAATGCATGTTCGTTGAAGAAAATAAGTAAAAAAGAATAAATCCATCTTTTATTCTAGTACTTGATGTGCATCCTTGTGGTTTTTGTGTGCATATATGGTGGTATATATAATTTTTTACAAACTTGGATCGTACTAATGTTACTTTTTTTTTTTTTTTGCAATGCTGTGTATTGAACACACAAGGCTTCTCACGTGCTAGGCAAATGCTCTACCATTGAAGCTGCATCCCCAGCCCCATTATGCTATTTTTTAAACCTCTTTTCATTAGAATATTTTCCCAAATCACTAAACTTAGTTATGATATTTTAATAATAACTACATAGTGTTGCACCGTGTGTATATACCACTATTTATATACAAGCTATTGGGCATTTAGTTTCATTCTGATTTTTCAGCATCTTTAGTGGTACAGTTAATATCCTTATAACTAAGGCTTTGCACATTTACATGATATTTCTTTTGGATGAATGACTGGAGGCAGAATTGCTAAATTAAAAGTTATGAGCTTCTGTAGTTCATTCTTTTCTCTCCAGTCCTGAGGATTTGCAAAGACTCCTCCAGCCCTGGTCAGATGAGGAAGGTAGCCGTATTCTCATATTATCCCTTCGAGAAAGAATGTCAGGCTTTGATAGTACAGTAGTATTTTTTTCATAAGCATATGTACTCTCGGTAAAGCATGGTTTGCTTCTAATATTTAATTGCCTTCATTTTATAATCTTTATATTTAGAGACTTTTGGTGTATTTCAGAAACACTTTTTTTGGACATTTGACAATATCATATGGTGCTATTTCTTTAAAAGAAAACAGTTTTGTGAAATAGTGTTGACAAATACTAATGGGTTAAAATAGTGCCATATAAAAATAGCTTCTTTTAAAGCAGGAGAAATTCTGCAATGCTTTGTGTTTTCCTGTAGAATTATGTACATAGTCACTTAGGAAGACTATTTCATCCTTAAGAAAGTAAAAAAAATAGTTGTACATTCAGAAGCTGTTTATGTAGACTTGATCTGTTTAGTCTTTTTTTGCCCTGCTGCTGTTCTCTAAGCAAGTTCTTAGTCACTTTTGAACATAAATGAAATGAGTAAAATAAGATGGATAAAAACAATTTTTAAATTTGGCTTGCTTTTTTTTAATTTTTTTATTTTTTTGGTACCAAGGATTGAACCCAGGGGCACTTATCCAGTGAGACACATCCCCAGCCCTTTTTTATTTTTTATTTTGAGACAGAGTCTCGACTAAGTTGCTTAGGGCCTCATGAAGTTGCTGAGGCAGACTTTGAGCTCATGATGTGCTTCTGCTTCAGTCTCCCAAATTGCTGGGATTATAGGTATGTGCCACTGCACCTGGCCTAAAATTTGACTTTTTAAAAGCAAAATAATTATTTGAATATCATCATTTACATGCAAGAAAACTGAAGGGGTAATATATATGTTATACATTATATAATATATATTTATATAATTTATGGATAAGACATTGTTTATTGAAGTTAGGTTTAATTTTGTATTTAGTTAATAGAGTTTTATAAGATACAATATTTAATGTTTGCATGTAAAGATTTAAAGGGTCCCCCCTCCACTTGAAATATGTAAGTTATGGAATCTGAAGAAGTCCTACCGTTTCTACCCCACAGCCTTTAGGCTAAATTTCCAATGGGGTCAAACCTGCACTTTTTTTGTTGATTTCATTAGGTTCAGTGAAAAAACTCCTGCTCAAATAACAGGATTAAGTAAGTGACGCTCTGTACATGGCTTCTTTGGAAGCAGGCATAAGGCCCCATGAAGTGTAGTACGTGATTGGGTTACTGCAGAGAAAGTGCTATGATTTAGAGAAACTGCTCTTTCTAGGTGGTAGCATTGGTAACCTTCCTGGGACAGTGGTAGGGAGAATGGAAACTCTTCCTCACAACAATAGCATAACTGGCTGTGAAGATTATGAAATAACTGGAAGAATTATTGAGGTTTTCTTAATTAAGTTTATTCATATAAGTGAAATCTGCTTTAATGTATATCACCCTTTGACAGTATTTTCTGTGGAGAAAAATACTTCATTCTATTGAGATTTAACCTTTATATATTTTTTTGCATTCTTTTCTTGACATTTAATTTTGACCGTTATTGTTTTAATGCTCTTGTTTTGTCTTTGGTGGTGCTAGGGACTGAACCCTAGCTAGGCAAGTATTTGCCAAAGGTATATCCTCAGCCCCTGTTTAATGCTTTTAAGGTTTAATATATCTTTTAAAGGTAAATAATTTTTAAATATGGTCTGTGCATAAGGAAAACATCAAACGTGAACCACAACTATTCTAAAAAATGTTTATAGTAAACCCCTCATACTTGAGTTCTTAAATTTTTAGCAGTATATGAAAATTCTGAGAGCATTGAAAATGGTAGAAAAAGTATTAGAGGATTATGTAACTTATTTTATGAAAAACAGTGTCTTAAAGATGTATTATTCATGGAAACCAGTAGTGAATTAGAAAGTGATGATGGAAATTGAAATTATAATGCATATGCTAGATTCCTTTTAATTTTTTTTATTTTTAGGAAGCTGCACAAGCCTTAATTTATGCTGAGATGGCAGGATCAAGCCTAGAACATATTCAAGAAAAAATAAATGAGTATCTGGAAAGAGTTCAGGCCCTACATTCAGCAGGTTAGTAAAAGACTACTAAACTTGTTAACTATTTTTTTTTTCCTTCTCTACCATTACATCTATTTTTAGGTTTCTCTTCTGCTCATCTATGGAACTTGACCTTCATATTCTTTCTGCTCATTCCTCTTGAAAAATAATATCCAAATAAACAATAGATCTACAGGAGAAACCTTAGAGATAATAAACTCCAATTTCCCACCTTTCTAGAGGTGCAGAGATAGCAGATTATCTACATTCAAACAATTTGTTATTGGCAAAGTTAGGATGGGATCCTGTTAGAATTAGCTTTTTAAATATCTGACATATCTTTTGATATTAAGTGACTAATCTTCAGTGTTTAAAGATTTCAGCAATAGATAAAGTCTCTATCAGTGTCTTCTACCTCCAAACCTTGGGTGAACTTTTTACAAAATCATATTTTGGGAAAGTGACATATAAGCAGAGATCTGGAATAGCTCGTGTGTTAGTCAACTTTTTGTTGCTGTGACCAAAATACCGTTCAAGAACAATTTAGAGGAGGGAAAGTTTATTTTGACTCACAGTTCCAGAGGTTTAATTCACAGTCAGCCCAGTCCATTGCTACGTGACCAAGGTGAGACAGAACATCATGGCTGAAGGGTGTGGTTTGAGGGAGTGTTGCTCCATTCATGGTAGCTAGGAAGCAGAAAGAGAGAGGGAAGGGGTAAGGAGCTGCAAGGAAAATGAACCCTTCTAGGACATGCCCCCAGGGACCACCTCCATCCATGTCCCACCTGCCTACAGTTACCACCCAGGTGGTCCATTCAAACTAGAAGGGACTGATCAGGTTACAGCTCTATTTATAATCTAATCATTTTGCCTGTCTAAAAATCATAAATAGAAAGGGACTTGGGATTTAACTTAGTGGTAAAGCACCCTGGGCTCAATCCCCTATGCCAAATCAAGCAAAACAAAACAAAAAACTAAGAAAATATAAAAAACTTAAAAAAATGGATTTATTGAGGTATAATTCACATACCATAAAGTTCATTTTTAAATTATAAAATCCATTGATTTTTACTATGTTTCCAGAGTTGTTTAAGCATCACCACTATTTAATTTTAGAACACTTTTGTAATCTTAAAAGGAACCCCTTATCCTTTACATTTACTCACCATTCCACCAGCCCTTCACCTCTAGCAACCAGTAGTCTACTTTCTATCTCTCTCTAGGTTTACCTGTTTTGGTTGTTTCATATAAATGGTCTCATCCAGCATGGGATCATTTAATCCTCTTCGTTGTCTGGCTTCTTTCACCGAGTTTAATGTTTTTAAGGTTTATCAGTGTTGTGGGATGTGTCAGTCCTTCATTCCTTTTTATGGCTAATATTTCATTGTGTTGATTTGTCACATTTTATTTATCCATTCATCATTTGATAGGTATTTGGTTTTTTTCACCCACCTTTTGGCTATTATGAATAATGCTATTATAATCACTTGTGTACAAGTTTTTATGTGGAAGTAATGCTTTCAGTTCTCTTGGATATATACCCAGGAATGGAATTGCTGAGTAATAGGATTACTATATGATTAACCGCCACAATGTTTTCCAAAGCTGCTAACCATTTTACAGTCCCACCAGGAGCATAGTAGGATTCTGATTCCTTCACATCCTCACCAACAGTTGCTATTGCCTTTTTTATTTTAGCCATGCTGATGAGTATAAACTAGCATCTTATGATGGTTTTGATTTGTGCTTGTTGATGGTTGATGATGTTAAACATCTTCTTATGTGCCACTCAGTTATTTGAATGTCTTTGGAGAGATGTTTGTTGAGATATTTTGTCCTCTTTTTAGTTCAGTTGTCTATTTGTTGTAACAGATCTTTATTCTTATAATTTCTTATAAGGACATATCTTTACATTAAAACAAATGAAGGGGGATAATATTGGGGATTGAAATGGACAAAATTGTTATATGCATTTATGAGTATGTCAGAGTGAACCCCACTGTTAGTACAGTGCACTAAAAATAATAGTAAACACTAAAAACAAAACAAGTGGGTGTAGCTCTATAGCAGAGCACTTACTTGCCTTGCATGTACAAGGCCCTAGGTTCAGTTCCCGGTATTGTAAAATAAATAAATAAATAAATAAGTAAGTAAATAAAAGCAAATGGAAGTAGTTGTTTCAAAGAGTAGTAAGAATAGATGGTAGTTTTTCTGGATCCAAATGAATTAGAAAAGCAGGAACTTTATCATTAGGGTCTAGTATATTATATTACACAATTATTGTCTTTACTGAAAAAAAATTAATTGCCTTCAAATATAATGGGATTTCTTAAGATTTAGGGTTTTCCAGGTTTTTGTTTTGTTTTTAGGATGGGAGGGGAATGTGAGGAAGGCTTATGTTTCATTTTTCAGATGAAGAGTTGGTAGAAAGAAAAATTCAAGGAAAACTTTTTAATTTTTGATAAAATATTTTTAATTTTTAGTTGCATGCCTCCACCCCCCAATGCTTTGTTTTGTTTTGCCTTAAAATTAAGATTAAAAAGAGAAGGGTCGGACTGGGGATATAGCTCAGTTGGTAGAGTGCTTGCCTTACAAGCACAAGGCCCTGGGTTCAGTGTCCAGCACCCCCCCCCCCCCAAAAAAAAAGGGCCTATAATCCCAGCAGTTTGGGAGGCTGAGACAAGGGGATCAAAGGTTTGTGGCCAGCCTCAGCAATTTAGCAAGGCCTTAAGCAACTTAACAAGGCCTTGTCTCAAAAAATAAAAAGGGGGCTGGGGATATAGCTCAGTTGGTAGAGTGCTT
>JAJEJO010004608.1:30475-94857 GCA_020662805.1 Glaucomys volans
AAGCACAAGGCCCTGGGTTTGATCCCTAGCACTGCAATAAATAAATAAATAAATAAATAAATAAATAAATAAAGGGCTGGAGATGTAACTCAGTGGTGCATAAGTGCCTCTGAGTTAAATCCCCAGTATCAAAAAAAAAAAAAAAAAAAAAAGCGGGAGTTTTAGTACTTTCTTAAGGATTTAACAAAATCCTTGTTAAGCTTTCTAAATGAAGGAGTATAGAGTTTGGTTACAAAAAAAATCTCAAGTGAATTAAAATGGTATTTTGTTTGTTCTCTGGCTATATTTAAGTAATATTTCTTATTTACATATGTCCCCCTGTCATCCTAGTTCAGTCGAAGAGTGCTGATCCTTTGAAATCAAAACATCAGTTGGACCTAGAGCGTGCCCATTTCCTCGTTACACAAGCTTTCGATGAAGATGAGAAAGGGAATGTTGAAGATGCTATAGAATTGTATACAGAAGCCGTGGATCTCTGTCTGAAAACTGTATGTATAGCTTCAAGTTAAACTTGGTAGAATTATGTTCAGAAATTTCTTCCTTTGTTGTTGGGCATGGTGGCGCATACCTGTCATCCCAGCCACTCAGGAGGGTGAAGCAGAAGGATCACAAGTTAGAGGCTAACCTCAGCAACTTAGCAAGACCTTGTCTCAAAATAAAAAATATAAAGGGGTGTGGTGACATACACCTTTAATTCCCGAGACTTGGGAGGCTGAGGCAGGAAGATCCCAAGTTCCAGGTCAGCCTTGGCAACTTCGTGAGGCCCTAAGCAACTTAATAAGACCCCATTTTAAAATAAAAATTAAAAAGGGTTTGGGATGTAGCTTAGTGGTAAATCACCCTGAGTTCGATTCCAGTACTAAAAAAAAAAAAAAAAAAAAAAATAGAGAAATTTCTTCCTTTACTAATGAGTTATAGTTAATTCCTCAAAGAAAAGAATTATTCTGCCATTATAAATGTAACCAATTCCTCTAAAAGATGATGAAGAGTAGAAAGTTAGTAATGGGTTTTTACAGCTTGTTAAAATTTTGTTACTGTTAAGATTGAGTCAGTAGGCAATTGTTTTTTTAAATTACAGGTACTTTTTTTTAAAAAAATATTTATACCCTAATAGTTAACTGAATTTACTATAGGAAGAATTCATCTCAAATCTATGATATGGAATTCTATTTTTTTTAAATTTTATTCAGTAAAAAATAAGGTAGTGGTTTGGGAGCATTTTACTAATTTTCAATGTCAAATGTATATGCTGGGTGGCTTTTATTATACCCTGGAGAGCCTTGGTTGGGTCTCTGCTTCAGAGGGCAGGTGGTGCTTAAGAGAGCAGTGCATTTGGAAAGAAGAGGTAAAGTGGTAAAGACCTGGTATTCTTAGTGTCTCATACAGTGCCAGCCTTTTGGTAGTGTTCAGAGAAATTATCTAGCCTGATTTCTTTAAGTGTCTTAGACCATAGGTCAAGGTTCTCCTGAGGTTCCTGCCACTCAGCCTTCCATGGCACCATGGTTGTGCAGTTGTGGTCTGTTTAGCACTTGTCCACATTTAGTAGTTTTTAAGTTCACCTCAGTGACAAGTTTTCAACACTTTTTAAAATCATAGTCTTTAGAGATAAAACTAAAATGTCATTTCTTATCAATTTCAAGAAATACAATGTGCATTGCAATTTTTTACATAGAATTATGGATCAGTTAAATAATTATGCTTTAAAATGTTTTTTTTTTTTCTCTTAAGTCTTATGAAACTGCTGATAAAACCTTGCAAAATAAATTGAAACAGTTGGCTCGACAGGCACTAGATAGGTGAGTTTTGGTCTCTAAAGATCTTATCCCTGGACAGCATGTATTGTTACTTACTACATAACAGATTTATCTTAATGCATGGTAGAGGTCATAGTAAAAACCTTCATCCTTGAACTGAGATCCAGATGCCCTACCTTCTTCCTCGAGTTCTTTGCTTTTAACTCAAGAAATAGTCAATTAGACAAGAAATGTTTTTAGTTTTTTATATACAGAGAACAGAAATGACTGTGATACTTATAATGAAAGACTTCCTTGCATTGTGTAATATCAGACTTCCAAAGAGGAAATCTTTCAGAAAAACTTCTAGAGCTACTGGGAATAATAGGTTGAGAATGATCCTGCTTCCAGCTATATCCATTCCCCAAATTATATCATATATGTAGTTCTTTCACCTCAAGCTCAAGTATCACTGAGGCCTATACTAGCTGGTAGATTTAAAACCAGAACTCCCCCAGCACTTTCTGTCCTGCTTACTCTTTTCTATTATTCTTCCCCATAGCTCTTTCTAAACTGAAAGTTCAGAATGCTTGTCCCCTAAATGTAAGTTCTTTGAGGACAGAGAATGTAGCCTGTTTTGTTCAGTGCTATCACCAAGCACCTTGCCGACACATAGTGTGTGCTCATTAGATACTTGTTGAAGGAATGAGTAGTTTTGCACAAGATAATTATACCTCTTGAAAGAGTGTTGTAGATAAAGGAAAAGGATGGAGATTGCATTTATACCTATAGAATGAATTATTAAACTTTTCTTTTGAATTCTGACTAAATAGCTATACAACCCTCAGCTTTTTATTTTTTTTTTTATTGAAGTATAGCAGTCTTTCCTCCTCTTTATCACCACCATCAACTAACCTTTGGTTTGTTTCCATAAATTCATGAAAATAGGAGCATTTGACACAGTTGTCTTCTCCATCTTGACTTTTTTTATCAGTTAGCATACATAGCCGACATTTATTACCTGCATAGGTAACCCATCATCCAGTATTTCCCAGTACATCTTCTAAGCAAAAGGTGTGTGTGTGAGAATTGTGGGTTCCTTTAAGGATCTGTTGAAAATTATGGGTCCACTTTCTAGGAAAATACATAATTTTTTTTTGCATATAATTTCAGAGTGTTCACAAGATTCTTTTATTTGTTTTTTTCATTTTTGGTACTGGGGATTGAACCCAGGGGTGCTTAATCACTGAGCACATCTCCAGCCCTTTTTATATTTTGTTTAAAGACAGGGTCCTGCTGAATTGCTTCGGGCCTCACTAAGTTGCTGAGGCTGGCTTTGAACTTGGGATCCTCCTGCCTCAGCCTCCCTAACTGCTGGAATTATAGGTGTGTGCCTCTGTGCCCTGCGGAGTGTTCACAAACTCTGGAAGTTCATACATGGACAAGAGGTTAAGAACTTCTGCTTTTTAGCTTGTTCTTTGACAGAGCAAAGTCAGAATTCACTTGCATATCATGTAGGCCTGTGATCCAACCCCTGCCTTCCTCTTGTCTCATCACCTGCTGCCTCTCATTTGTACCTTTCATAAGGGCTATATCCATTCTTTTGAAATTACCTCTACTTTCTATGCTATTTCATACTTCTGCACATTTTGTACATGCTCTTCTCTGTATGAATGCTTTCTTACTGAGTACCTGTTATCTCAGCTATTTGAGAGGCTGAAGCAAGAGGACTGCAAATTCAAGGCTAGCCTTGGCAACTTAGTGAGACCCTATCTCAAGATAAAAAGGGCTGGGGATGTAGCTCAGTTGAGAGCACCCTGGAGTTCAATACCTAGTACCACCACCGCCAAAAAAAAGTCTTTTCTTCCTCCCCAGGTGAGCAGTGCTGTGGCTCAGGCATTGATTCAAAGGAACCTTCCCTTATTCAGCCTCTCTTCCCAATCATTAAGTCTATGATTTCTCTTGTGCATGTAATACTTCTATCCTGGCATCTGTCATTTTGATGAACTTGCCTTTTTTTCCATACAAAACCTTGAGCACCTTAAGGGCAGGAATTACTTTATGCATTCTTGTATACTCCTTATCTTGCATAGTATCTGATGTAAGTGTTCAATTAATGTTGTCAATAGAATATTATTTGCAAAAATGTTTACTTACCCAAGGAATTAGCTTAAGTAATCCAAATTTTGACAGTTTTGTAAGAATTTAATATGCCAGTTTTCCATTAGGGGTGCTTGACTAGTTTTTGAGTAAATTTTGTTTCCTAAAAACTTCATGTGAAAAGAAAAACTAGAACTTGTGTGTGTGTGTGTGTGCCTCTATTATAGAGCGGAAGCATTGAGTGAGCCTTTGACAAAACCATTTTGCAAGAACAAGTCCGCAAATATTAAACCAAAGCCACCACCAGTGAGAACACATTTTCCATTAGGACCTAATCCCTTCCTTGAAAGACCTCAGCCATTTATAAGTCCACAGTCATGTGATGCACAAGGACAGAGATACACAGCAGAAGAAATAGAAGTGCTCAGGTAAATCCATTTATACTTTGTTGTAATGAAGAATTTTGCCGGTAACATTATTCTCATTAGGTTTGCTGATTTGCATTCAGATTTTTGTTCTATGTGGTACTGTTATATAAATGTAAATTATATAGTCACAACTTGAAATAAAGTTAAAATTTATTGGTTCTAATATTTCTTTATTATATTTAGCATCTTTTACTGAACATAATGTGTTTTTCTGTAAATTCTGGTATTTTGCAAAATTGAGCCTTGAAGGTTAGGGCAAAACAGCTATGGAAGACTATATAACTTGTAGCTGATGGGGAAAAATATGTTATGTTGAAATAGCAGTTTAGGTCAGCAGACAGAAGTCTTGAGCTATGAATAGTTTTTCAGTTCTTTAAAAGTTTTTACTTTTATTTTTTAAGAAAATGAAACAGAATATGTGACAGAAACCACAATACCTAACTTGTATACCATCCAGCTCTTTACAAAAAGCATTTCCAGATTTCGGTTCTAGATAGACAGCTCAGTGACCCTGAGACCAGACTCAGGGCATATTAAAAGTGTGAAACAGTAATATAGAAATCCTGCTGCCTTCTGAAGCAGTGCAGGTTAGATAAATCTTTGAGCCAGTATGGTTATTCTTGAGTTGGACTGTTCTTGACTGCTTGGAGCTAAGCAAATCATGTAGGTGCTTTTTTTTTTTTTTTTCCTCCCTTGGTACCAGGAGTGCTTAACCACTGAATCGCATCTCCAGCCCTTTATTTATTTAGAGATAGTCTTGCTAGATTGCTGAGGCTGGCTTTGAACTTGCTGCCCTCCTGCCTCAGCCTCCCAAGTCGATGGGATTATAGGTGTGTGCCATGGTGTCCGGCCTGGGAAGACTAAAAATGCTCTGAAATGAAAAATGCTCTAAAAATGCTCTGAAATGAAAAATGCTCTAAAAATGAACTGAAAAGGCTCTTTCCTAGATCTCAAACATATGAGAGTATCTTTCTTTCCTGCTGAAAATTTAATTCTATAATATGTCCCCCTTTGCCTGAGAAAACTTACACATGAACCACACAACACAAAGCAGAACAAAGTAGGGTAGTGTTAGAGCTGAGAGATAAGCACTTACTCTACTTAGCATCTGTGTGCTCCCTTGTATACACATTTGAAATTCCATACTACAGTACAACTCTGTCTTTCCACCTACAAGATTGTAGCTCTCCTCCATACAAGTGAAATAGTACTCATCCTGTCCCAAAAATGAAGGTACACATCATCCCAAACGCCATTGTATACGTTGCTAATGGTATTATTACTTAAATTCACAGACTGTTGTTTCTTAAAGACTAAGTTGATGTTACCCTGCAACTACTCAAAGTAGAATATACACAAATATATATACAAAATAAGGAGAGAATATGGAAAGCTACTCATATCTTTCTTTTTTTTTATACCTTCATTTTATTTATTTTTATGTGACACCGAGGATCGAACCCAGTGCCTCACATGTGCTCGTAAGTGCTCTACCACTGAGTTACAATCCCAGCTCAAACCTTCTTTCTTTGTCAACAGACCATACCCATTCTTCTACTACCCATTCCATATTCCCATAAACAGAGAATATGGAGAGCATATTTTTTCAGAATTGTAAATGCTATATTTTTTAAGTTCTAAAATAACTAAGCAATTGATTTGTCCCTTTGGGCTTGGTATAGATTTGGCTCTGTGTCTTGTGAAAGGACACAAAGGATACTTTCATCACATCTAGGAAGACCTTTTTTTAAAATATTTTTTTGATGTTGATGGATCTTTATTATTTATATGTGGTGTTGAGAATTGAACCCAGTGCCTCACATATGCTAGGCAAGCACTCCACCACCGAGCTACAACCTCAGCTCCAAAAGGCCTGTCTTGACACTAGTTTTGTGAGGTTTTGTTTGGTTTTATTTTTGGTACCAGGGATTGAACCAAGGAGTGCTTAACCTCTGAGCCACATCCCCTGCCCTTTTCATTTATGTTTTATTTCTTTTAGTTGTCAGTGGACCTTTACTTTTTGTTTGTTTATATGTGGTGCTGTGAATTGAACCCAGTGCCTCACGTGTGCCCAGCAAGCGCTCTACCACTGAGCCACAACACCAGCCCCCACTTTTCATTTTTTGAGACAGGATCTGGCTAAGTTGCTGAGGCTGGCCTGGAACTTGGAATCCTCCTGCCTCAGCCCCCCAAAGTTGCTAGAATTACAGGAGTGTGCCACTGTGGCTGGCTTGACACTGGAGTTTTGTTGTGAAGGACATTAAGTCTTTGAAAAATACCTGTATTAAATTTAATTGCATCATTTTTTTTCCTGATATTTAATTTTATGAAAATTTTGCCCAAATATATTTAGCAACATGAGGTATCAGTTTAATTTCAGTATGGTACTATACCTTGTAATTTAAATTTTTAGTTTACGATTGAGATTAAGATAGACTTGATCATTTACCTGGATTTTTTTTCTTGTGTTTTATAGGACAACATCAAAAATAAATGGTGTAGAATATGTTCCTTTCATGAGTGTTGATCTGAGAGAACGCTTTGCTTATCCAATGCCATTTTGGTAAGTAAGCACTATTGTAATTTTTACTTCCAAGGTCATTTTTTAAAATGGCAGTACTTTATTAGTACTCTGAAATTTGATTTAATTCATATCCTCGTAACTGAAATTTGTAATAAGGAAAATTATTGGGAGATGTGGCTATGGGAAAGAGAGGAGGTATTAGCAGGAGCACCTTTGTTTTCAGTTCCCTGGTCATGGCTTATGTTGACCTTTGGCCTAAAGTACTCATAGTGCCTAGTACAAGTCCTGGCACAAAGTGTACTCAGTAAACAGTTGTCTTCTTTGTGATTGAATCACAACAGAAAGACAAACCAGGAATTGAATGGAAAAGTGAAACAGAATGACATATCATTGTTTACTAAAATGATCCAACTTAAAGTTATTTATAAAAGGTATTAACTAACATACCCTTTCAGGACAATGGTAGTCTACTAAAAGTCAAGAGCCTTAAAAATATTGTTTGGTTCAGGACTCCCCAGCTTCTGGTCATTTCTAATGAAATCAGTATTCAGTCAAAAATGTGTGTAGTAAGAGCATTTGTCAAAGCATTTTTTTTCTTTTTTATCTTTTTTTTTAAGATTGGTACATTGTAATTATACATAATAAAAGGATTGTCATTACATACTGGTGCATGCAAACCAGTGGTCAGTTTTGTTTCCAAGTGCCTCCCCTTTCCTTCTTTTCTCTTCCTGGCCCTCTTCCTCTACTTTCCTGGTCTTTCTGTTTTCTGGGCGGTTCCCACCCCCACCACACACCTTTTTTTCCTTTTTTCTCTCTAGCTTCCACATATGAGAGAAAACATAAGATCCTGACAAAAGCATCTGTTAGAGCAAAAAATTATTAAAATATTCAGGGATATGGAAACGATTCCTTATGCATGTAATGATTCATACAATATATGCTACCCAAATAAGTCTTTTAAAAAAATGTAGGAAAATGTTCACAATATTGAAATTTAAAAAAATAGAATAGGGGCCGGGCGTGGTGGTGCACGCCTGTAATCCAAGCTACTTGGGAGGCCGAGTCAGGAGGATCACGAGTTCAAGGCCAGCCTCAGCAACTTAGGCCATAAGCAACTCAGTGAGACCCTGTCTCTAAATAAAATACAAAATAGGGCTGGGGATGTGGCTCAGTGGCCGAGTGTCCCTAGTTCCAACCCCGGGTCCAAAAAAAAAAAAAATAGAATAGGGCCGTTTTTCATTTTTCAGTGTTCTGTCCTTAAATGGCCAAGAATTAGATATCTGACTGCTAATAAGTTATCAACCTAATTTTTTCCCTCTGACAATCAACCTTGTGATACTAGTAATTAAGGAATCCTTATCTTAGAAGCTTTATAGCTTTGATGTTAGGAGCACAGATTTTATAGGCAAACTTTCCAGTTTGAATTCCTGAGATGCCGAATAAGTTAAATCTGTCTCAGTTCCCTTGTCTTAAATGAGGAAAGTAATAGAACCTATCTCATAGGGTTGCTGTGATAATTAATTAAAAGAATTACTAAAATATGGAGCTCTTAGAGTGGTGCTTATTATGTAGCAAGTACTACATAAGTAAGGGGTAACTACTAGAAAAATTATTTCCATAAGTACTAAATTATAATCATTTGGCTGCATATTTCAAGTATTTAAAAAAATTTTAAACTTCAGTTAGTAATTTCACCTCAGGAAACTAAATCTAAGGAATTGTTGAGATATACTCAAAGATTATGTAAAAAAATACTTGTCGGTGTTATTGTGAAAATGAATCAGTTATTCTAATGGGTTCTTGAATGGACATAGGTAGAGATATAAGCTTATAGATTCAATCTTTGTGTAAAAAGTGAAGTCATATTACATAATATCCATAAGAAGACTATATAGCCATGAACAATCAAGTTTTCAGGGAATTTAGTAACATGGGAAAATGCTCACAATATAACTGGATAAATAAAATATAAAACTGTACAAACTCCCTTAATTTGGGTGTAGCACTTTATTTTGGTGAAGCACTTTTCACAGTTGGACTTTTTTTGTGTGTGGTTAATTTTTTGCTTAATACAAGCTTCTTTGGGGAGGGTGGGAATAATATGTTTGATAAGCACAGAGTATGCTATTTTAATTAAATTGTGCCCCATTTCTGTGTACAGGATGTGGTATATAGTAGGTCCTCAGTAAATACTTAACGAAATAATTAAAATCAGAGACAAATCAGTAATAAACACTAAAATTAGCTATTCTAAGTGGCACCATTTTCCTTCTTTTCTTATGTAAATTCTTGTACAGTGAGAATAACCAAAGGAAAAAATAGCAGTAAGCATTTTAAAATTCAGGGAGCAGTTTGACAGGAAAAGACAATTTATGAATGGTTACCTGTGATTTGAGAGATTTAATGATTTTAAATTTTTTTCTGTTCTGTCATGTTACTTTTAATAAAATACTTTTAATATCTTTAAAATTTAAAAGAAACATAGGATTTAAATACTAGATTTAGTTATTCATTGATGACTTGAGAGAACAAATATTAAGGAGTCTTCAGTTTTATTTTGCTGCTTTTGGCAGGTTAATAATACTAACACATTAGATTATGTTTGGAGTAGTCTTAAATTTTTGCCTCAAAATTTTGTGATATCGATCTTTAAGCTCCTTTAAATTGAGTTAGATTTCTTTCTATTTATAATCAGTTCCTAATATTACCCAGGCACCAAACCAGTAACCCTAGAAGTTCTGTGAGATGATGATTGAGAGAAGTTTGAGAAATGTTGTATGCCATATTCTACTTAGAGATTTACAACCAACATTGGCTTATTAAAAGTTTAGATTTGTCCAGCAATGAAGAAAATAATACTTTGGCCAAAAGTTTTCAAGTCATACCTGACTCCAAAATTCTTTCTCCTGCTATCTGTCAGCATTCTTTGAAAAAAGAATGTCATGTTTGTTTTAGTTTGCATATCATAGACCTTATGTTATCCAGAAGTCTTCTGAAATCCAAAGACTTGCTGTTTTTGCTCTGGAAAAGGTTTGGGAAAAGGTAAGTTTTTATTTGGTGCTGTATTCCAGTTTTAAAGAAATATTACAGCACAGAGCAAGCAGAGGGTAATGGGTAAGAATGGTGGATTTGACACCAACTTGGATTCAAATGCAGTTATACTGTTAGCTATATGACTTTGATAAGTTATTTAATCACTTTAAGCCTTCTCCGGAACTGTTTAATTTAATAGAGTTGTTTTGAGGATGCCTGGCACATAACTGATACTCAGTAAATTAGCTACTTTTACTAGCCTTGCAGAGAGAAGTTCAAGACACAGGGTAAGGATATGTAGCTTCCTAGGGCCTTTTGAATGAATCAGCTTATACTATTGTTAATGGTTCCATTTTATTTCTGAATTTCTTAAACATAAGCATTCTAAACTAAACTCTTATTATATATATATATTTTTTTTTTTGGTACTGGGGATTGAACCCAGGGGCACTCCACCATTGAGCCGCATCCCCAGCCCTATTTTATATTTTATTTAGAGACAGGGTCTCGCTGAGTTGCTGAGGCTGGCTTTGAACTCGAGATCTTCCTGCCTCAGCCTCCCAAGTGCTGGGATTACAGGCGTGTGCATCACCGCGCCCAGCTTTATATTCTTATAGTACATATAAACAAATTTAGGTTATTTATGTATATGTATATTTATTTAGTTGGGGAGGATGTTCAGGTTGACTGGATTCAAGGTTAAGGGTAAAGAGCCAGATTTTGACCAGAGAGTTATATTAGAAAGACATAAGTATAGATATATGATCACTATACCAAAGAGAAAAAATATACTATGTAGGAAATTTAATTTTGGTTTAAAATCATCTTTCAAGGTTGATCTTACTATTTTTTTTATTATCTCAGTGATAGATTGGGCAAACTACCGTTATCACCTAAACAAAAAACTACATTTTCCAAGTGGGTACGACCAGAAGATCTCACCAACAATCCCACAATGATATATACTGTGTCCAGTTTTAGCATAAAACAGGTATACATTTATTTTGTCTACTTTTACATGGAAGCATTTTAAGAAAATTTAAATATGGATTTGTTATTTTCCCCTAGATTTTTGTATTCATATTGCATAAGTATAATTGAAAAAATTACTTATCAAATGCATTTTGACTTAAACATTGAAATAATTATGTAAACATGAATAAATGTTTTGAGCAATTACAGATGTTCATGTTTGTAGATGAGAAACTTGAGATTCTGAATTTTGCCTTTGATAGGGAAGAGATGTAAAAGATTTTTACTACTTAAGTATCTAATTATTCTAAATTAACTATTGAAATACTTTACTAGGATTTGTGTGAATAGAATTTGTGAGTTGGCAGCATGCCATTTGTTATTTTCCTATTTGAACAACAGTTGAGAAGGAAAAATCAAGTATTGGGTGCATTGCATAAATTCTGTGCTATTTGGTTACATGAGTGAAGGAATATATTATACATTGTTCTTGTTAACAGACAATAGTATCAGATTGCTCCTTTGTGGCATCACTGGCTATCAGTGCAGCTTATGAGAGAAGATTTAATAAGAAGTTGATTACCAGGTAAAATTTTGTGTTTGTCCCTGCAGCTCTTTTCATTTAATAGTTTCTTCACCAGAAATTATAGACTTAATTAAGCCTTATCTGCATAGAAAGTGGAGAGAGCATATCACTAGAATATTATGGCCCTTTTGCAGATGATTCATAAAGATGGAAAGATATGCTGAAGCAATCAGTACATGTGCATTATGTAGATAAATAATATATGTTTTGAAGTGAAGTCAAATTAAAATCACATTATATTTATGATACTTTATAATTGTACTGTGCAGTAGTGGCCACTGGCCACATGTGATTTTTGAATACTTAAATGAGTTAGTTTGAGTTAAGATGGGCTGCAAGTATAAAATGACTTGAGATTTTGAAAATTTAACACACAAAGGAAAATTGGAAAATACGTCAAATTTTTGTATTAGGTACATGATGTAATAATACACTTGATTAAACAAAGTATATCAATCATTAAAGCAGGTATTTTTAATCTGGCTACTAGAAAACATAAAATGGCATATTCTGATGAGAACTGTTTTAGAATGTTCTGTAATGTTTCTGAAATACTTTTAGTTTAAAAACTCATTCATTATAAAAATTATTAAGCATAATTTTTTCATCCCATTTTTCTTGAGTGGTTTTTGTGTTAAATCCCAAGAATGCGAAGATAAATCAGACAGTCTTTAATTTTAACTATTTGCCATATAAGTAAGTAATTTGCAGTATGAGTGATTTGGTTCAAATTTGTTTTAAAATAAAATTGATATAGATAAATTTTAGAAGTATTTTATTGTATAATTTTATGTACCTATATCAGCATTGTACTTATTACTTTTGTTGTGATTAGTTGAAATGGTCTACTCTTTACTTCTTTTTTTACTTCAGAGGTAAAAGATTATTTTATCTGGCTTAAAATATATCTACTTGTTGATTTATTAAAGTGTATTGTTAAAAATTAAGGATTTTTCAGAACGTTGTGAAATTTATGCCCTATTTTATGATCTCATAAAGTACATTCCTAAAGTTATTTACAGTAAGTGAGCACTTTGATTAGAGTGAAATTCTTTTTCTAGGCCCGTTATAGGAAAATATTCTTGTGCTTATTTTTATAAAATGGCTGACAATAGCAAATGTCTAAATGAATGGCATGTGTTTAAATGGAATATAATATCTTGTATAGTGGTTGATATTAATGTTATGATTTCAATATTTTTTTACAAAGCATAATTTACCCCCAGAATAAGGATGGTGAACCGGAGTACAATCCATGTGGAAAGTATATGGTAAAACTTCATCTCAACGGGGTCCCAAGGAAGGTGAATGTCTCTATTTTCCCACCCTCCCCAACCACTTCTCGCTTCCCTTACACACCTTTGAGTTCTGAGTGGAAGCATTTAAGAAATGTTCTGTGTAAACATTTTAAAAGTCATTTTAGTTGATTTTGAGTCTGTCATTATATATATATTACTACCAATGCTAATAATGAAAAATAAAATCCATGAAAAATATAGAGTCTGAGTGGAGGTGGTTATTTTGAGATGGGATCTCATGTTGCCCACGCTGGTGTCAGACTCCTGGACTCATATATTCCTCCTGCCTTGGCCTGGTTTACAGTCTCCGGCAACACACTTTTTTTGTTTTTTGGGTTTTTTTTTAAGTGGTTTTAAGAAAATTTATGCAAAGTTCCAATAAGTAACATTGACCTCTAAGGATTGTTAATGCTTAAAATAAACTTTAATTTGAGAGTTCTTAATTTTTTGAATAAGTCTGTTAGGTCAGAAGAATTTGTTTGTAGCCATAACAAGATGGAAGAAGTTTCTAAGTTTTCCTTTGTGAAATATGCATAATTTAAGGGCCTTGCATTGTCATGATTCTCTAGCATCAACGTTGGAGCTTGGCGGAATTGCAGAATTTCCATCCTCGCCTTATACCTACTGAATCAGAATCTACATTTTAATGAGATTCCCTGGTGATTCCAGTTTGAAAATCATTACTCTTCAGTTCAGTAATTCTCAAATTTCAGTGTGCACAGAATCACCTGGAGGGCTTATTAAAATATAGATTGTGGGCCCCACACCCAGAGTTTTTGATTCTGTAGATCTGGGTTGAGACCCGAATTTGCATTTTAACAAGTTCCTTGTGATGCTGATGCTGTTGTCTGGGAGCACCCTCAAAGAACCACGATTTGGTTTTACTTAAAAACCAAATTTTAATAAGAATTAGATACTGTATCTTCATGGTATTTGTGTCTTCTGCATATTTTTTAACCATAATGTTCTGCTTTTACAGGTTTAGAATAAAATGGCAGATAACAATATTGTTACTTATCTTAATAGTGAGGCCCTTTTAAAATAATATTACATTCTAGAATTCCTAATAATTTTGTTGGGAGTTACATGACATGTAACCTGTATCTTACCGGACAGATTAAGCTTATAAGACTGAAGACATCATATTAAAATGCTCAACATTTCTGGGAATGTAAGTCAACGGTAGAGCACTTACCTAGGATGCATAAGGTCCTGGATTCAATCCCCAGCACACACCCCCTCATCCCGTGCCCCCCCTGCCAAAAAACAAAACAATTTATAATTGACTAGTTTCTAGAAACCTGAAACTATCATCAACTTAATAGGCAGACTGTGCCTTGTATCCATATGGAAGTTTTCTCTTTTTTTGATAGGATTTTAAGATATTTTGTTTCACCTAAGGAAATTAATATTCTCTTTCTCTAGGTGATAATTGATGACCAGTTACCTGTTGATCATAAGGGAGAATTGCTGTGTTCTTATTCCAACAACAAAAGTGAATTATGGGTGTCTCTTATAGAAAAAGCATATATGAAAGTTATGGGAGGATATGACTTCCCAGGATCCAACTCTGTAAGTAATAGTGTGATCCAGGCAGTTTTAATTTTGTCTAACATGACTATTTTAAACTTGAAAAGTTATAGATGTTTTTGTGTATGGGAAAAGAGAGCAGAATGTCAGCCCCTGAGAAATGTTGACCAGACCCCTTATTATGGGGATACCTATTTTCCTGGGTAGGGGTAGTAGTACACTATGTAATTTCAGGTTCAGGGAGTTGTTTTATCTAACTTTAATTAACATAACTGTAAAGTTGAGCTGTGTGTCACTATCCTTTAGTTGCAGGAGATAAACTACCAAACTTAAGCCAGAAATTGGATTGATATGACTTTAAATTTTGACTCTAACCAGCTCATGACCTTGGAAAAGGTATTTACCTTTTTTAGCCTCTTTGTGTGTCTGTCATATAAGGATGATATTCCCCTCTCATGGTTTGTAAAAATGAAATGAAGTGATACCTGAAAATTACCCTTATTTGTACTTGATTGGTTTTTCCTGCCTAATACCAGGCCTCCTCCACTTTTCAGGATCTTATAAATGTCATGTAAAAGTTAAGCACAGTAGGATATTAGTTTTTCTTCCCAGACCATGCATTCAGTTGCTCTGTCCTTCAGATACTTTTTAGTTTAGCTTTTTAATTCATTGCCAGTTAATTTACCCAGTGCAGCTTGAGAGAAAGAAGGGGAATGTATGTAAACTATTAGAAGTGACTCTCCCATTGTAAGAATGCACTCAATCATGGATGACCATCATCAAAGCAATTTTTTGTGTCACATATTTTCAGTTTTTATCAAATTTACCAGTAAGACAGTTCTGTTATACTCAGTAAGATTTATCCCTATCAGAGTCGTTATACCAAATCAATGAGATTTAATAGTTGCCCTCAGGATTTATTTAAGAGCTTAAAAATATTTGACAATCCCTTAATGTGTTTATATTGCAGAATATTGATCTTCATGCATTGACTGGGTGGATACCAGAAAGGATAGCTATGCATTCAGATAGCCAAACTTTCAGCAAGGATAATTCTTTCAGAATGCTTTATCAAAGGTAAACTTTTTTTTTTCTTTTTCTTTCAGGTATTAAGAGACTGTTTAAAAGCATCATACCTTATTTAGACTAGAGATTATAGAAGCTGTCATTTTCAGTTATCAGGGAAATTATTTTAAAAATAGAGTTCAATTTATGTGCTTGCTACAATTGGCCCTGGCTTATCCTCAGTGATAATCACCGTTAATCCAAATTGTAGATAATCCAAAGTATTTGAATCTGAAATATATAACATGGAATAATTATTTTGCACTTCCTGAATGCTTACCAATTCAAGGAAAGATGAGAAAAGAGAAGTCTGAGAATTTAAGCTGTAAATGGATAATCTACATGTAGGAACTAGAGCATTGTCCACTTATACACATTCCCTAGCAAACTAGACAGCTCAGTGATTTGATAACGTGGTAGCTGTTGTGGGGAAGTGCATTCAGTATTTCACAACTTAATCCTTATTGGTAAACTGAAAATTTAGCATTTCTTTTCTTTATTGTTAGGTTTTTGCCTGAAAATTGTTATCTTGAGAATAAAAAATATATATAATTTATTTGACATACTGTGACTTAAAAATGTCTTCTTGTTGAAGGTTTTTCAGGGATGATAGGGATACCCTATTTTTTAAAAGATTTTGCATTTGTAGAAATTTCCATGCAAGCCACTAAACTAAAGGGAAAGATGGTGTGATCTGAAATTCTAAATGTGTTATCCTTTAATCTCTTGTCTTTTTGGGATCATTCTAGATTTCATAAAGGTGATGTCCTCATTACTGCATCAACTGGAATGATGACTGAAGCTGAAGGAGAGAAGTGGGGCCTGGTTCCCACACATGCATATGCTGTTTTGGATATTAGAGAGTTCAAGGTTTTGCCTTAAAATTTTTTCTCTTACTTTTTTATTTGGTAAGACATTGCAAGGATCCCAGTGATCATCAGACTTTTGGATATTGACAAATCAAGGCTTAGGTGGAGTTTTTAAACCATTCTACCTATTAACTTGACCATTAGGAATTATGAAATTAAAGGTGGAAAATGAGAGTTGACAGCATGGGTATTGATGACAAAAACTGTTACACCTTTTTCTTTTCTGTGCAACTATCAAGGTTGAGGTGAACACAAAGCAGCCCCAGGGTAACAGATTGCATGTTGGTGTTTAGGTCAGTTGCAGTGATAAGCTTGAGCCCGAGAAGACACCAAGTACATATTTGTGAAGGGAGGAAAAATAAGGGGGATGCTTACTCGTGGCAGTGGATTTGTGTGAGCACGCATTTCGCTTTCCTGGGGTCCTTGTATACTTTTCAGACCCTTTGTCACGGTATATACTGGGGCTAAGGTGTTGGGATGTGTTACTTTGTTACTTCTCAGGTTGTTATTTTTAACTGAAAATTTGGTCAGTGGTATGCAGTAGAAAAATGCAAAGATTATGAAGGAGGTGTTCATTAATGATAGAAAATAGTGGTGATCAGATCAATCAGCAGAGTGCCCCTGTGTTTTAATTAGACTGGTATTTCTAGTGGAGCACATAGAATTACCATCATAGCTCGCTTAAGGATGAGAGATGCAATGGGAGACATTTGTTGTTAGGTGATGTCATTGTTATGCAAATATTATTGTACACAAACCTAGATGGTATTGCTTCCTCCTAGGCTATATTGTGCTTGTGTGCATGTGTCTTATAGCTTGTGGTTCCTAGGACCATGCTGAACGAAACACCATATTAATTTAGTTTTTGAGAGAAAATGATGCCATTGAGAGATGAGGTAAATACGAGATGCATAAGGCCACTGCAGCCTCACATGGCATAAACATTTTTTTAGTAAGTCGATGTACACTCTAAAATGATTATAGAAATATAGTAAATACATAAATCAGTAACAATCATTATTAAGTATTCTATACTGTACATAACTGCACTGTTATACAGTTGGCTGCGCAGTGTGTTTGTCCACACTGGCATCTCAATTGAAGATGTATACATAGCCTGAGCAGTGATAACTGTTAATTACAGTATTTTGGTGTAATATACAACTGTCAACTTTCTTAGTTGCAGACACATGAATAGTGTATTCACTGTGATATTGTGATGGCTAGAAATCACTAAGCAACAGGAATTTTTTAGCTCCATTATAAAATCATGTTTCTTCAAAAGTGGGATTAAAATTGGCTAAGAATATCAAAGTTTATGTGAAACTAAATAAGCTGAGAGGTTGGTGCTTTTCTTAGAATTGTAATTCACCACATACATGAGTTAAATACTCTAGGTAGCAGTTGTTATTGCTCAGTACTATCAGATGTGTCTTCTGTTAGACTATCCTGTGAGATAGGCGGGCATTAGTGAATGTGACCAGTAGTGAGATAAGGGCAGGTGAATTTTTTTTAAGTTAGATAATGAAACAAATTAGTGGGAAAATAAGCAAATAATAAAAAATAAGTGGGAAAATTTGAGGAAGATTCCTGTGACAACATACCATTTACTTTGAATATAATAGGATTTTTTCTCCTTGTCCAAAGGAAACTAGATAACTCATTTATGAGAAAAATAGGAACCTGTGGTCTGACCTGAAAACAAGTTTGTAAAAAAAACTGCTGAATGCCTGTACTGTAGGAATGTCAGTGATTGCTTTTCTAGTTACAAACAAATAGCATTATTAGTTACATGGTGTCGATTCCTTATCTTAGTGATTCTGTAAAGATTGAGGCATTTTCCTAGAGCATGTACACCTGGAGTAAACTCTGATCCCAGGACAGGTTTCTTCACTAATAACCCTCACGCTTACACTGCTGTGCTGTGAAAGTTACTGATCAAAAACATTAACCAGCTTGAGTAGGTATTGCACACTGTGGAGTCGGCCCCAATTTTCTTTTGTTCACGTGAGTTGATTTTTGCCTAAGATCTTCATGTGTATTAAAATTTAGGAGTTTTTCCCAATATTCTTTCATTGAGTATATATTTGAAGAGTTTCCTGGATTTCTCTCCACCCTCCCTCCCCTGCCCAGTATTGGGTGTTGAACCCAGGGGTCTGGCACATGGCTAGTCTAGGGCTCTTGCACTGAGCTACATCCACAGCCATTTTAAAATTTTATTGAGACAGTTTCATGAAGTTGCCCAGTCTGACCTCAAACTTGTGATCTTCTTGCCTCAGCCTTCTAATCTTTTTAGATGTTTTTTGGTTGATTTTATTTTATATGTTGAGTCATTGACTTAATTCTAATGTCTACTTTAAAATATGTCCAAGTTGCTTGGTGTAGTGGCACATACCTGTAATCCTAGCTATTCCGGAGGGTGAGGCTGGAGGATGGCAAGTTTTGAGGCCAGCCTGGGCAACTTAGTGGGACAAAATGAAATTGGAAAAAGGGCTGGGGATGCTCAGTGGTAGAGACACCGTGGATTCAATCCCTAGTAAAGTCCATGTGTATCTCACACAGATATCATCAGATGTTTATCCCTACAACCTCTTTTTTGCAGGCAGACTTAGACTTAGACTAAAGCCATCCATGATCTTAAATCATTTGTGACTTTCTTTACCTAGTAAGATTTTTTTCTAATATTTATTAATAGTTCCATAAAGTTATAACCCTTTTTGTTTGCTTTTAACATGCTTACATACCCTGAGATCTTCATTTTAGTCTCAGCCATCCTCCCTTTGGGTCATTTTTGTGTCTACTCCTGGAGATAATGTTCCATAAATAGTTGTCTGTTGAGGTACATCTCTGGTTCAGACTGCTGCCTTTTAGTCCAGACAAGTCTTACGGGATTTCTGAAACATTCCAAGGCTTTACCATTTCTGCAGCTTGGAAATAACCATGGAAATGGGATGTTTGAACATAAACCAGATTTTTTAAAAAAGATTCTTTAGCAATTCTTCCCCTACTTGGGACCCTTTGAATTGCTGGTTCTCTACTTAGCATTAAAAATCTCCAGCCCTATGTCCTTGACTGTCCCTGATGCCTGGAGGCTGTCTCTGAAAAACTTAGTAGAAGTTTCTTTTCCTTTGTGTTCCTCTTTCAGGAATCAGTAGTCCTGAAATAATGGAGATTTCCTGCTTATTCAGAATGAGGTTTATGAAAGAAGAGTTAGAGTTGAGTGTCTGTTGACTGATGTGTAGTGAGGCAGGTGGTGGTGAAGAAATTGAGAAAATAATTGCATTATTGAAGCTTCTAGGGAATATAGCCTGAGGAAAATGAGTGTCACTCTTGTCTGGAAATCACGTCTACTCCACTCCACAATTCACCATCATTTAGAATAACACAGAAATGTGAGTTTTTTATTTTTTGTTTTATTTTAAATATCCCCCAACCAATTTGATTTAGGACATTATTAGAAAAATGCACAATTTCCTAGTGGACTGCTTGGTACTTTTGGAATTATCAGCTCTTTTATTTTTAGTGTAGTCAACTCTGTAGATAAACACAGTATTTTTGGAACATTTATCATACCTTAACACTCTACCATAAACTCAGTGAAGACTTCTGAAAAAGGATATAAGGGTTGAGGGTGTAGCTTAATGGTTAAGTGCCCCTGGGTTTAGTCCCCAGTACCAAAAATAATAATAGTGTCACCATTTCAGAATTTATGATCTCATTGAAAATGTCTGTAGTTGTACAAGTAGGGGGCAATATAATACACTTTTAAATTAATGTACTATAGATTGTCAGCACTAGAAAGTGTAGAGGAGCAATAATAATTAAAAGGAAACTACTAAGCACCAGATAGTTTGCATTAATATCTCCTTCAATCCTCACAGCAGTCTTCTAGGGGCATGTCATAATCCTCATTTTACATAAAAGTAAATAAATCCTTAGAATGTAAGTTACCCACCCAGAGCGCATATACCTATAGAGCTGGCATTTGGTCCCATTTTATTCGAATTCCTGAGTTGATGTTCTTTCTTTCTTTTCTGCTGCTTTGTCTTCACTGAGAGAAAGGGGTTGGAAAAGGCCTTCATCAAAGGAAAACAGAATGAGCTCATGCCTTTAGTGGCAAATTTGTAGGTATTTATGGGTTTCTGAGAGAAAAGACTGGATTAGATAAAAGTGACATGAGATAGTACTGGAAAACAAAGTGGGGCCAGAGTAGAGAGGGCTTTGAAAAGGCAGGAGATGGTGCTCTAAGGCACTACCTTCCAATGGAACATCCTGCAGAGATGGAAATTTTCTCTATGCTATTCAGTGCCTGAGCTTCTGAAATGTGGTTAATATGACTAAGGAACTGTTTTTAAATTTTTAAAAAAATACCTTTAATTTTTTTATGTGGTACTGAGGATTGAACTTGGTGTCTCACATGTACTAGGCAAGCACTCTACCATTGAACCCCAGCCCCTGATTTTTAAATTTTACTCAATTTATATTTAAATAACATCATGTGTGGCTAGTGATTACTGTATAGTTTTAGGAAGTTAATTATTTACAGTTTTGATCAGATATTATGTGATATGATGAAAGTGTTAATTTGAAGGAAAAAAATTAAAATTCATACTATTAAGAGAATGGTATAACTAATAATATTCTTAACCTGTTTTGCAACTTAATGTTATCTCCCTTTTTTAATACAGGGACTGCGATTTATCCAATTGAAAAATCCTTGGAGCCATTTACGTTGGAAAGGAAGGTACAGTGAAAATGATGTAAAAAACTGGACTCCAGAGTTGCAGAAGTATTTAAACTTTGATCCCAGAACAGCTCAGAAAATAGATAATGGTAAATATGTCTTATATTTTATTTATTAAAAAATTCTTTTTTTCAGTACTGGGGATCTAACCCAGGGCATCATGCATGCTAGGCAAGTACTCTACCACTGAGTACATCCCCAGCCCTTTTTATTTTTTATTATTTTGAGACAGGGTCTCACTAAGTTGCCCATGCTGGCCTTGAATTTGTGATTCTATCAGTCTCCCAAGTAGCTGAGGTTACAGGTGTGAACCACCACGCTTGACTGATAACATGCTTTAACAAGGTGAAATGTAGTTTTAAGTCATATATCATTAAGATATTTTTAGATTAACAAAGACATTGATTTTCAGGAATATTTTGGATTTCCTGGGATGATCTCTGCCAGTATTATGATGTGATTTATTTGAGTTGGAATCCAGGGCTTTTTAAAGAATCAACATGTATTCACAGGTAACTTTTACACATTTAAGAGTATTCTACACTGTTTACATTTGAAATGTAATTGTTAATTCAGGAGGACTAGCAGTCTATACTTTCTTCATGTCCACAGATGAGTGCTTTGTAATAGTTGTTATGTTTCTTGGTTATGCCAAAATTTGTAAAGAAGAATAAAACCAAAGAACCTGATAGCTTAACTGTATTTGAAACGCAGTACTTTTTAAAGTAATGTTATATTTTAGCTCTGTGATAAATTTAATCACTGTCTTCTTCCTTGTTTACTTTATCTTTTAGTACTTGGGATGCTAAGCAAGGACCTGTGAAAGATGCCTATAGCCTGGCCAACAACCCCCAGTACAAACTGGAGGTGCAGTGTCCACAAGGGGGCGCTGCCGTTTGGGTGTTGCTTAGTAGACACATAACAGATAAGGTACTGAAACCCTTCTAATGATACCCCATACTGAAATTCCTATAAATAGAATTGGATCATTAATACATAATTTGATTACCAGCCTGTTTCATTTATATTGGTACACTGAAATTGTGTCTTCTCAGATAAATGAATATTTTCCTCTGAGGTAAATTATACTTTATAATCATATACTTCAAATCTTGTTCAAAAATCATCCCTGAGGAAAAATATGAAAGAAATGTATGTTCTTCAGTGAGGATTTGGGTTGCAACATATTTTAGATCTTACAAATGTTAACCTACAAATGTGTTAATGGGGGTTTGGAAATGTTGAATCATTGGTCCTGATGCTAAAATGGCTAACTATAATCTTAATATCTTTGAATTTTACCTAATATTCCATGCAGTATGGTCATCTGTTGAAATGACAGTTTGGTTTAGAAAAATTGTGCTTTTTATAAATAGCTGAAAAAATGCTCTTAAAAGTACTCTTTCCTTTTTTTTAAATGTTAAGACCATTTTGAGCCCTGTTTCCTCACCACACTGGATTTTTTGTGATTTTAGGATGATTTTGCAAATAATCGAGAATTTATCACAATGGTTGTATACAAGACTGATGGGAAAAAAGTTTATTACCCAGGTATGTGTGTTAGCTATGCATTCTATTTACATGCAAAATGACAAGTAGATGATATGTAGAAATTAGTAATTATGTTGATAGGCTAATAAAAACCACTCGTGCAAATGGGTGGTTTTTAGGTTGCTGTGTTTTGATTTGCATTTAATTTAGAGACCCCAAAATTTGGGACTTCTGTATTTTTACATATTGCCATTAGGCTTTATATCTCATACTTAAATCATGTCTTTGTCTTTGACCAAAAGTTCTATGGTTTTCCATGAACTCTGGGATACAAAGCTGAGCTGTTCAGCATGGTGTAGAGGGCTTTTTATATTCTGGCCTTGTAGACGTCTGTTATTTATATTTCCTGCCTAGCCTTTCAGTGTCCTCACTGAAGGTACGTGCTACTTCTTGAACACACCATGCCCTTGCTGCCCCATTCTGCCAGTGTCTTCTGTAAGAATCATTCCTCCCTGCTCTCAGCCCACATCCTCCTTACCAGCTGTTCTGCTTGGTGAACATAGTTAATCTCAGTGTCATGGTGTGATTACTTTTCCTATCCTGCAGGCAAAAGGCATCTTTTCATAAAAAGGGCTTCTGAGGCATTTCACATATTGCATAGAACCACTTTGCTTTCACATTCAGAAAAACTTTATTAAGTGATAAAAAGGAACTGTTTTAAGGCTGTGAACAGCACTGGTGAACAAAACAGGACCCTGCTCATTAAATTTATGTTGTATTTGGGGAGAAAGATAATATGAAAATGAATCTAAAGAACTAAATGTGTTAGTAACTGGTAACTGGTTGGTTCCTTTAGTTGAGTGGTCATGCAGGGCCTCTTTGAAAAGATGGAAGAGGAATTTTGAATGACAGGAATCAGTTACTATGAGGAGAGGGAACAGCAGGTACACAAGGACTTGCTGGTGTGATTTAGGAACAGGGCAAAAACATGGGTAGGTGTGGTATCAGTTCAGAAAGGTATTCAGAGGTCAGATCACCTGAGGTTCTGTAAAGCCACAGAATAGCAATTGGAGGGTCTTAATCAGGAAATGGCATGATCTCTTTTTTTTTTTTTAAAGAACATTCTCCTTTATGTAGGAAAAAGCAAAAAAAAATGGAAGCAGAGAAACCAATTAGGCAATTTTAAGTGAGAAATGATGGTGGTTTGAGCTTGAGGTGGTAAGTGTAGAGGTGAAGACAAGACAGATTTGAATTTCAATAGCATTGTCAGGACCTAAGTTGATGTTTAGTGCAGAGGAATCAAGGGTGATTCCACTTTTTTGCTAAATTTGAGATATGTATTAGATATCCAAGGTAAAGATGCCCAAGTGAATAGATGAATTAAAAAAAAATTTTTTTTTTAGTTGTACATTGACGCAACACCTTTGTTTTATTTATTTCTATGTGCTGATGAGGATTGAACCCATTGCCTCACATGTGCTAGGCAAGTGCTCTACCACTGAGCTTCAACCCTAGCCTGAGCAGTTGGATTTTTGAGTCGAGGTCTGAGGTATAAGGTTAAGATGAGAGGTACAGATTGAGGAATCAGGGGCATATAAATGACCTTTAAAGACAGGACTATCTAACGTTTTCGGAAACGATTGTAAATAGAGTTGAACAGCTGGGACCTGACCCTTGGGTTCTCATAAATCTTGAGGTTGAGCAAAGGAACAGATGACAATAAAAGAATTTGAACAGAGTGCTTGATGAACAGAGAGGTTTGATATAACCCCAGCAAAGAAAATATTTAAAAAGAAAGAATGGAGCCGGGCGTGGTGGCGCACACCTGTAATCCCAGCACTTGGGAGGCTGAGGCAGGAGAATCGCGAGTTCAAAGCCAGCCTCAGCAACTTAGCGAGGCCCTAAGCAACTCAGTGAGACCCTGTCTCTAAATAAAATACAAAATAGGGCTGGGGATGTGGCTCAGTGGTGGAGTGCCCCTGGGTTCAATCCCCAGTACCAAAAAAAAAAAGAAGAAGAAGAAGAAGAAGAAGAATGGACAGCTGCATCTATTCCTGTTTGAGAGGTCAGATAACATTAGGTTGGAGAAGAGATGTAGCATTCTGGCAGTCATTGTTGACTCTGACCAGAACAGGTGCTGTTGAAAGGTGGGGCTAAAAGCCCAAGTGGATTGGTTTAAGAAGAGAATGTGCTCTAAGGAAGCAGTTGTTGACAGTTCTTTCAAGATGGCTATGTAAAGATATGGGTAGTGATGGGAGAGATGGGACCACAAGTGGTTTTAAGTAATATTTTGTTTAATTATGGGAAAATATGGCAGTCTTCTCCATCGTACTGTGTTGAGGGGGAGGCAGAGTCTTCTTAGTTAATACTCCCTAGGTTCTGGAGTGGTTATGGCACATAGTAGGCCCAGTGAAAAATACCAGGTTAAACGAGCTATTTTTCATGTTGGTCATTATAAAATAAATATCATGCATGTATTCCTAGTATAAAAATGTTATATGGCTTTTCGATTTTAAATAATTTGTTATTTTTACTTTAAAAGTAAAGATTATTCAATTTTTTAAAAAAATTGTGCACTCTCTTTTAATTATAGTGATTTTATTTTTTCAGAGTACTTTCAGATCCATGGGTTTATTTTCATCACAACACTTTGAAATAGGACAGGCTTTGTTCCCCATTGAGAGAAGAATTAACTGGGACATAGGTTAAAAAACCTCGTCCAGGATCACAGATGTGCCCATTCTTTCTCTTCTCACAAGATCACACCACCTCTAAGCATTAGAGACTTGTTTGAGATACTAAAATGTTTATAGTTTTTTGAATACAGGATATTACAAATATTCACTGTTCCTAGATAAACTAAGTGATATACAGCATTGATATTAAGTGATATTAGTAATTAAAATGCCTAAAATGATTTGTCAGGCTTGATTAATGAGACTACCAAAGAATACCATGTGGCACTGTTTGTAATAACATATTGAAAACAAATCTGAATATCCCAGATTTTCTTAATATGGTACCAGTTAATGTTTCATATTTGTATGATGGTTATTATATGGGCAGTTAAAAGTAATAAACTCTGTATTTAACAATATAGATAACATTGAATGAAAGAATATAAGATAAAACAAGACCTTCACAGGTTGAGTATCGTTTAATCCAGAATGCTAGGGAACAGTGTTTCAGATTTTGTAATATCCCTAATCTGAAAAATCTGAAATCCATATGATTTAGGGATTAGGGTTGCTCACGATGTTCTTAAACAGAAAACAATTGTTTGTTCATTCATTTTTAGGATAATATATTTGTATGTATGAAAATCTGAAAAGATACCACCAAATCCATCAGCAGGAGGGGGTTTAAGGGTAGTGGTAAAAAGTGATTTTGTTTAATAAAGAAGCTAAAGCGGGGCGTGGTGGCGCATGCCTGTAATCCCAGCACTTGGGAGGCTGAGGCAGGAAGATCACGAGTTCAAAGCCAGCCTCAGCAACTTAGCGAGGCCCTAAGCAACTCAGTGAGACCCTGTCTCTAAATAAAAATACAAAATAGGGCTGGGGATGTGGCTCAGTGGTGGAGTGCCCCTGGGCTCAATCCCCAGTACCAAAAAAAAAAAAAAAAAGCTAATATGACTTCCACAAATGTTAATTCTAAGTCATGGGGAATATAGATTTTTTTTGTATCTTTAAAATTCTTTCACCTCAAAAGAAAGACTAACTAATGCTGACTTTAAAATCCTCTTCTGGGTTCTGGGATTGTGGTCCAGTGGTAGAGCGCTTGCCTAGCATGTGTGAGGCCCTGGGTTCAAGTCTCAGCACCACATATGAATAAAGGTATTTTGTCCACTGACAACTAAAAGTATTTAAAAAAAAATCCTCTACTGGACGACTGGTTGTGGTGGTGCATGCCTAGTAATCCCAGTGACTGAGGCAGGAGGATCACAAGTACAAGGCCAGCCTTGGCAACTTAGAAGGCCCTGAGCACTTTGCGAGACCTTGTCTCAAAATAAAAACAAATTATAAAAAAAGGCTGGGATGTAGTTCAGTAGTAAAGTGCTCCTGGGTTCATTCTTTAATACCAAAAAATAAAATCCTCTACTAGAGGAAAATAAACTGAGCAAATGAGGGAATTATTGAAATTCAAGACAAAGCAAATAGCAAGGATTATTACACCTCACAGAACATATTCCAAAAGATTGCTTTTGCTTGTTAGACACTAAAGTATTAAATTGAAATAATTCACTAATATCAGTAAAAACTGGATCAGTTCAGGGGCTGTCTGTCCCATGTATTTATTTTTCCTGCTTCCAGCCATACAATTGCAAAAACTAAAGAAAGAAAAGCCTCCTATTCTGTGAACCTTCTTGTCTGTTTGCAGCTGACCCACCTCCATATATTGATGGAATTCGAATAAACAGCCCTCATTATTTGACTAAGATAAAGCTGACCACGCCTGGCACCCACACCTTTACTTTAGTGGTTTCTCAATATGAAAAGCAGAATACGATCCATTACACAGTGCGGGTAAGTAAAACCAATACACATTAACAAAACACAACAACAAAGGACATAATGTGCTGTGCTTTGTCAATGGAATTATCTGAAGAAAACTTTTTTCTGAAAATTTATTTTTCTGTATTTTTGTGTTTAGCAATTCATTTATTATGATGCTTCCTGTCAAGAGTGTTTTTGAAAAGCAATGTTTTATACTTGGAAGATTTTCACAGTAGTAGTTTATCTTAGTAATATTATAGTAGTGTCCTGAGATAACAGGTGTATTGGACTAACAAATTCAATTTTAGAGCATGGAATAAAAACTCCTTTAGTTTACATAATACTTTTAAAAAGACACTTTGAACTTTTACCATGACCTTTGTAATTTCATTCTGCATGGATTTGTTTGCCATATGTAAATAAAGAAATGGAATTTGAATAGATTTTTAGTGATGAAAGGGACATTGGGAAAGCTACCATTCCTTCATTCTTCAAGTGGAAAAACTGAGGCCTGGAAAGATTGATTTGTCCTGCATCCCTTTGTGACAGAGAAAGCCAAGATCCCTAGCTTCCCAGTTCATTAAATCTGACATGATCCCAGGCTGCCTGTAGATTAATGACTTGGTATGACAACAAACTTTTTAGCCTTAGGATATGCCACACACACACACACACACACACACACACACACACACACACAGTGTCAATCAAAGCTTATTAAGAAAACACTCTTAGTAGTGAAGGGGAGAGGGTGGCCATTTTTGTTTTCCAGTTTTATTGTTGCATTACCTAATTTTTAAAACATTGCATCCACACTAAATGTGTACAGTTTTTTTAAAGTTGTAGATGCACACAATGCCTTTGATTTTTGTGGTGCTGAGGATCCAACCCAGTGCCTTACATGTGCTAATAAGCAAGTACTCTACCACTGAGCCACAACCTCAGCCCCTAATATATTTGTTTATCACCTTGATCTTTTCCTAAGTATAAAGTTTCCCAACACAATTTTTTTAATGCTCTGCTTTATTTTTCTTATCTAGGTATATTCAGCTTGCAGCTTTACTTTTTCAAAGATTCCCTCACCATACACTTTATCAAAACGGGTAAGAAAATTCTTTGAGTTCTAATCTTGGCATTCTTTCAGAATTCCCTTTCCCATTTTATTCTTCAAAATTTATTATGAGATAAAAACATTTGATAGGAATATAAGGGAAATACTGTAGCATCATTTTGGATGGAACCTAGGATCTTCATTGAGCAACATTAGGTGTCTCTGAATAGAAACAAGTGATTCAAAGAAAAAATAACAAATCGTGGTTGTTAGACAAGTCCATGTGGATGAACATTTAAAGCAGAATTTGAGAATAACTTTGCAGATGGGGTGGAGGCACAGTGGAATTTTAAGGTAGAAAGGAGTTTTGTCTTTAAAATGGAATGGTGAAGTTCTGCTAACCTTTTTATTTTTATTAGATTAATGGAAAGTGGAGTGGTCAGAGTGCTGGAGGATGTGGGAATTTTCCAGAGACTCACAAAAATAACCCCATCTACCAATTCCACATAGAGAAGACGGGGCCGCTACTGATTGAACTCAGAGGACCAAGGTTTGCAATGAGTGGCTTTCGTAAATTGATGTTATATTAAAAATAAACTTACTGAAACAGTGTAGAAACAACCTATGCATATGTGGACATTTGATTCATGATAATGATGGCATTATAGAAGAATGGGGAAAGGACTGTTTTCAGTAAATGGTATGGAATTGTTGAGTATCCATTTATACGAAGTGGTGATTAGATCTCCATCTTACATTCAAATCTGAAAATCAATTCCAACTGGATTATACTTAAATGTGAAAGGCAAAATAGTACAGCTTCTAGAAAACAGTATAGATGTATATTTGACCTGAAATACAATTTTCTAAAATTTTGCCAGATCATCTAAATTATTCCTTTAGTCACTAATTTGGAATGTCCTATCATCTGCTAATTATTTCTATAAACCTAGATTTTATTCCAGCTCTTTCCTGCTCCATAGACTTGTCTGCCTATTACAATAACAGTGTTTTCATCTTTTAAATTTGAATGACAGTGTTCTTTTAAATTATTCCCTGGGCAACCTGTGGTAAAAAACATGGTCTTTTACAAAGTAATCTTAGTATTTATGACTTTAATTAAATATAAATGGTGTTCTATATAATTGAGTAAAAATAGCATACATGGTTTCAGAACACTACTCCTATTAAAGCTTGAGAAGGCATATATTTGATAGTAAATCTGTACTTTAGGTGTGATTACTTTAAATCATGTATTTGCAGCTATTTGCTGATATAGTAATGTTCATTTTTAACACTAGGCAATACAGTGTTGGATTTGAGGTTGTAACAGTTTCTATGGTGGGAGATCCTGGTCCCCATGGCTTTTCGAGAAAATCTAGTGGTGACTATAGGTAATGTTGACATTTTGAGTGTATTCAATTTATACTTTTGTTTTTTTGTAGCATTTTTTTCTATAAACCTTATTCTTACATTCCCTGAATCTAGGTGTGGATTTTGCTACCTGGAATTAGATAATATACCTGCTGGAATCTTCAACATCATTCCCAGTACTTTTTTGCCTAAACAAGAAGGACCTTTTTTCTTGGACTTTAATAGTGTCATCCCCATCAAGACAACACAACTTCAGTGATGGAGAATTCTCAGCAGTTACCAGATTTTAGACTTATCAAACATCAGCTCTACAAGTGAGGACATACATCTTCAGGATGACAAACAGCAGTCAGAATGGAATTAAATCTGACGTGTTACAGTAGAATCTGGTGCTTGTCATGGTGTTTGGTAAAAATTGTATATAGCTGGGATTACCTTAATCACACCTAGAAGTACTGTTTACAAGGTTCTGTATATAGAGAGGTGGCTTGCATTTAGGGGCCACTTTGTATAAAAATGTGCATCTGATTAAAGATTAGACTCAGTCATCACTGTGAGATGCCTTTGCTAAGAGGACAAGGGAACAGACCAGGTCAGGAAAGTAAGGGACAGACTCACTGAGTGGGAATGGCAGGCAGGCTATTTAATATCCTGAAATATTTACATTATGTTTCCCTTTTTTACAGAGCATGTTGTGAGTTAAACCTGCTCGTGTTGACTCCACTGTACATCTAGGGCAACTGATTACCAAATGAATCATGTCACTATAACTGATTTTAATTTTGCATTTATGATTTTAAATGTTTGTTGCCCAGATGTTATGAAAGAATAAAGCTTTAAAAGAAGTACTAATTAGCTTAGCATGAAGATGCTTAGGCTGAAGAATGAAGGCTGTTGTTAGATACCTATCTCCCACTGAAGTTAGAAAGAGATCTGAGGTATATTCACTATTACAATTTTGATTTTATCAGGTTGATGAAAGTAAATTTAAGAGATTGAAGACATTACAATTTAGTTTGTATAGTCTTTTAAAAATTGCTCTATAGTTCAGTACTCTTGTGGTAAGAGCACTTTGAAGAAAGTGAGAATTTAGTATGTGGTGATTGGAGTATATAGCATTCAGAAAAAGTGAATTACCAAGAACTAGTGTTGTGTAAATTCGCAGGTGTTTACATAAAAACCATCAGAACAGAATACTTGAGATTTTAAAGGTCTGAAAATTAGGGTGGGATTTTTCATTGTCTCTACTTTATAATTATCAAAACTTATTTTGTATTTCTACTGCCTTTAATTGAAATAAAATGTTTATACGTATGGAAACTGCATAGAGCTTGACTATTGCATCTAGTGTTACATCTAAGAGGTTATTTGCATGAAAATATGACTTCAGAATTTTCAATTGCAAATGATTGTGATTTGAATTTTAGCACTTTTTTCCCCACAGTACTGGGGGACCATACTCAGAACCTTACGCATGCAGGGCAAGTGCCCTGTCACTGAGCTACAGAGACCAGATCTGGCTACATTGCCCTAGCTGGCCTTGAACTTAGTCCTCCAGCCTCAGCTTCAGAGTAGCTGAGATTACAGCCACCTGCCATAGTGCCTGTCATTAGCATGCAGGCTGGATTCATTATAAACACACACATTTGAACCTCATGTTAAAGATCATGTGCAGCATGCATATGAAGTAAGACCTAATCCCTATTCTCCAATCCAGAGAGGAGACCTATACTGGAACAGTTCAATATATTATGGTGTTGGATTCCATAATAGAGCTCTAAATAGAGTTCTTTGGTACAAGGGAAGGAGTAATTCTGCCAGGATCATTGTACAAAATCTTTGAAGAATTATTTTAACTTGAACCTTGAAGATAAAGCCTCAAGAGGCAGATTATAAAAAGCAGCCAGCAGGTAACCTTCCCAGTGGCTGAAATATAGGCATTATTCTTTCTTTCCTACAACTGAGGAAATAAGCCCTAAGAGCTTAAAAAATCTGACCCTAGGTTCACAAGCTGTCCAACCAGAGTCCCAATTCAGCACCTCTGCCCCTTTCCATCTTGGGGCAGCAGGCTGTAATTAAAGCAGATGAACAGACCTTTGTAGGGAAGGTAACCACCATCAAATGAGTTGGAGATGGCGAGGGATCATATGGAGAGGAAATAATCCAGGCCCTTCTGAAATTCTGAATCACAACAGTGGACAGATTTGAAACAGGAAAAACTCGTTAGGAATTGCTAAAGGGAGATGGAAGATGACTCAGGTTTCTAATTTCAGTATGCATACAGATGCTCAGAATCAGATACTAAAATTTTTAAAGTAAAAATGTCCAGAAAAATTTAGATCTGGAATTGGCATGTACTGTTAACTGAGATCACTTAAAAAAATCAGAAGTTAAATGTGAACTCAATATGGTTAAGAACCAATTTTGGGGCACTATGTTTTTAGAGTGGTAAATGCGAACACTTAAGGCAATAACAAGGGTTCTGGGGGATGTAAAGTTGAGAACAGGGAATTCTTAATGGTCAGATATTGCAGAGAGTTACAAGGCTGGAGCTGCAGGAAGTGGGGTCAGGCTACTTTAATCTAGAAATGTGAAATCATGAGAGGTGATAACGTGGAAGGTCAAAGGGTGGTTTGTATCCCCTTTCTGGTGCAGGAGACAAGCAAGTGGTAGGGAAAGGGAACAGACAGGAAACCCGATTATTAAGTCCCAACACCTCATAAGGATACAGCACTGTACCTTGATTTTCTAGGCTTTGTCTTAAAGACCAGGGAAAAAAATAGACGATTTGTAGAAAATCCCATCCCATTTCCATTCTCTACAAGAAGTACTAGAGAAATACAAATGTAAGGTACAACACAGCCAGAAATTCACCACCCATTAGATTCAGAATATCAGACTGTACAGTGTGTCTGAGAACCATGGTAGGAATTTTAAGTCACTCCAATTTTGGCTGCTTTTCCAAATGGTATTTCTTTCCTCCAGAAAAGGGGATGGAAATAAGCAATGCCCCAGTGGCAGGGAATGGGTTCTGCTAGTAGAAATTCAGGAAAGTCTATACTATTAGAATCTATGGTGCAAGGGGATTTTATGTGACAACAGACCCTGAAGATAGGACTACTGTAACTCAAGTACACTGCTTAGTATAATCGTGCACACCTGCAATCCTAGCAATTCAAGAGGCTTAGGCAGGAGGATCCCCCATTGGAGGCCATCCTCAGCAACTCACTGAGACCCTGTCTCCAAGGACTGTGGGTATAGTTCAGTGATACGGGTTCAATCCCCAATACTGGAAACTGAAGCCAGAAAACAACCCACAAACATAGTGAAAGGGGCTTTGAGATGAAATATTAATTAGGTAGGTAAAATACCTTAACACCCTCATGATTGTTGGCTTGCCCTGCATTTTTCCCAGAGATACTTTTAAGTTGAAATGCAGACATTGAAAGTCTGTGGATTAACAGCCCAGCACCAACATCGGCACTGGAGAAAGGGTCCCCTGTAAACATTTGATTCTTAACAAGTACTTTACAGCCACCTGGAGAGATTTTGAAAAGTGCAGCACCCATGTGTACCCCAAGCCAGTTAAACCAGTCTCTGGGAGGGAGACAGTAGCTTCCTGGGAGATGGCACCGTTCAGAGAGTCTGAGAGCCTCTCCTGGGCGCCACCACCTGTCTGTTTCCTGAACACGCTCCTCCCTGCTCTGCTGCCGCAGGAGTGGGATTTTAATTCAAACTTTGGCCTGTGGGTGTGATCATGATTCAGGATCTACACTGACAATGAGAACGACGACTCCTGCATTCCATGCTCTCCCTGCTGCAAGAGGCAACCACTGGAATTTGATGTCACACACAGTTTTCTTAAGCAGTTTTTATTACACTCAAGGTATTGAGACAAGTACAAAATAACCTTGTAATCAGGATACTGTATCAGTCAATAAAAAAGGAGAAACTACTACGGTATGAAGAGAGATACAAATGACTGAAGTACAGAGCCCTGACAGTGAACAGACAACTTGAAATGGGGAGGTTGCTTTTAGAAATGCTAAATTCTCTTGAAACAGGACAAATAATATACAGTGCTCTAAATATGCATAATCATGAAAACAAGGAAGAGCAGTCTTAACACTTACACTATTAGCATAACAGACTCCATTGCTTCTATTTAACAGCCTTAGCCAACACATGCCTACTCCCTTTTCTAGCTTTAAGGACAATTTCCTCTAAGGAATACTAGTGCAGCATAACCTTCAATAATTTATTTTTAAAGTTACAACCTACAGAGAAATTAACACCTTGTCAATCTAGATATAACAATGGCAACCATTCTTAACATGCACTTCTCTTAGAATAAATCCCCTTGGCTGGAAGGATAAGGTTATGCTATAGAACCTTCTCCCCAAAGCCACAAATCCCTACCTATCACCAGTCCCTGCTACCCTCATCCCCCCTTACCCACACTGACATTCACTTTTCCCCCAGAGAAAGTGCAGTTCATGGTAGCCTTCCTAGAAAATGGTTTTTGATGAATGTCCCACAATACATGCTTTTAAAAAAGCCACCTCTGAACAGCAGAGGTGATGGACATGATCTGTGTTCTTGCATTTCATTTTAAGCCTTTGCTAGGTCAAAAAGGTGTGCTCTGAGTACTTGAGTTTTTGTTGTGTGTGGGGTTTTTTAAAAAAATATTTAGATGCTCTGGGATATAATGGGAGAGAACATCGCAGATTCCCCAAACTGAGGGTCAGAAGGGAAAGAGACGCCTGCTGGGGCCCCCAGTTTGGCCAAGCTTCCAGCCCTCTTCCTGGTTCGGTTCTTTCACAGAACTAATTATTGCTTTCTCAGCACTGTGACAGGGACTGCTCTGCAAAGGCTGTGACCCTGGTCACAGTCCACCTGCAACAACCCTGCTCTGTAAAACCAGCCCAAGAGCTCTTACCAGACAGAAATCCTTCAGCCCTCAAGGTCACTGAAACTTCGTTAGTGCAGTTTAGAGTAGATGCTTAAGATTTGGCATATATTAAATGATTATTGGCACAACGTTCTCCAGTTTCATGTATAAATATCGATTTGCACATGGGCCGTAGCCCTGGATGCGTCAGCCAATCTGCACCATTTTTAGGTCAGCAATAATCCCATCTCTTCCCTTGGAGCACTGGAGGGAGAGCTGCTTCATCCGGGTCTCCAAGGCCTGGCCCTCCAGGGAGGTGTTGCTTTGGCTCTTGCCCCTGCTACCACTGCCACTGCGGTTGTTGAGACCTTGATTGTTGTTGGCTTTGTCACTGGTTTTATTCTCTGCCCCTTCCGCCCTGTCTCCTGTAGAGATACAAAGGTTACCAGGTGGGTGTTGACAGAAAATTCTGCGTTACTCGGTCACGAGCCAATCAGCTAACTCAGCCCTCTAGAATTCCCAGCATGGCCCACAGTGCATATCAGGTTCTCTAGCACATAATCACTTACAGCTTTTATTCCTCAGTGTTTTATACATCCCTTATCATTAGTGATGAATTTGTCATTCTCATTTTGTAGCCAGGAAACAAAACGCTCTAGCAGGAGCTTGCCAAGGGGACTGTTCTGAGGAGACACAGGATGTAGGCTCTACTTTATTAAAGCTGGCGAGGAAGAGCCAGAAACCACCCCCAGAACAGCCCTTGGAAACCATCTTGGTGATCAGGCCAGCAGGACGTTCACAGAGACCCCGGAGGGCAGCATGGGGAGCCCTGAGAGCTGGCAGAGGTCTGGAGCAGCACACAGGTGAGGCAGCAGGTCATCTGCGATGGGATGAGAGGGCTGTGACTCACCTCGTTCTCCCTCACATTCAGGGGAAGAGGCCCCGCTGCATTCACTTCGAGGACCCAGCACTGGGAACATCAGCCCAAACTCTGACAGGGACACTGGGCTGGGCAGATCCAGGCTGCCAGGCCTTGTGACGGCAGGGAACTGGTCAGGTATCTCAGATGGGCTCGTTGGTCCTGAACTAAAGCTGGACACAGACTGGGTTTCAGAGTCATCTTCAGATACAAAGTTGCTACAGTTGTCATCTTCAAAGGCCTCCGAGGCCACTGGGGATGAGAGAGAGAACACCAGTCACATGGGGTCCGATAGGTAGTAACCTAGTTCCTTAAACACCTGCAGAAGTGCTTCCAGCTGGCAGGCAGCGACACAGCACAGGGACTGCAGAATCCGTCCATGAGGTGCCGATAGCAGAATTGACCCTGAGCCTGTCTTTGCAGCCTCCAAAGCAGCATGAAGCAAAACAGCTGGATCCCGTGGACTGTCAGCGTCCCAGTAGTAACCTCAACCCCTGCCCTCAAAATCAGGTTACCAGACTCTGCTGAGGGAGGAAGATGAATTCAGCCATAGATCAGGACCTCTTCTCCACCTCAGTTCCTCCCAGAACAGAACCCCACATACACAGGAAGAGGGGCTGGCCCACTGGAATATATCCAAACAGAGCCAGTCTTTCAAAGAAGACATAAGAGCTTTGTCATGAGACCAAAAAAGCAAAAGCTGCTGGAAGCAGCAGCCCCATATGGAATATCCATCTGTGGGGACTTCCGGTTTTTTCTGGGTAACTTCTGATCTTGTAAAACACACACTTAAAATCTGCATAGAATCCCAGTGACTCAGGAGGCTGAGGAGGAGGCGGCCAGCCTCAGCAACTTGGTGAGACCCTGTCTCAAAATAAAAATGACTAGGGATGTAGCTCAGTGATAGAGCACCCTGGGCTCAATCCCCAGTACTAAAAGGCAAAAATGAAACAAAACCTGCCTAGATCACTTATTTGCTGCAAAGAACTAAAAAAAAAAAAAAAAATTTGATACTGGGGATTGAACTCAGGGGTACTTGACCACTGAGCCACATCCCCTTTTTGTTTTTTATTTAGAGACAGGGTCTCACTGAGTTGCTTAGCCCCTTGCTTTTGCTGAGGCTGGCTTTGAACTCATGAACCTCCTGCCTCAGCCTCCAGACCACTGGGGTTACAGGCGTGCACCAGCCAAAATTCTTTTACAATGTTCTGTACCTTAGTTTGTGGACAAGAATAACCAAGGCCCAGGGACATGTCATTCCCATGGTTTCAGAGCCTTTCAGGCATGAGCTAATGTTCCTTTCAGCCTGCACGCAGCTCCACTCTTGTCTTTCCTACTCCCTATTTCCTCATCTTTCATCTTTAAAAACAGCCTTGTGGCATCTGTATGGGATTGTTGTAAACGAAAAGTGCTATAATGCTGGGGACAGAAAATGGGTTCAGACCTAAATTCAGATTCTAACTCCACTTCTTGCTGTGTGGCTTTGTCAAGTTACTTAATGTCTGAGCTTCGTGATCCCCTCCATACAGGATTTATGAGCTGATATATACTAAACACAGAGAGTCATTGCTTAAATTATAGTTCCAAATTATATCATATTTCCTTTACCTTGGATCTGACATTTAAACATTTCATTGATGGAATTAAAGAACTCCTGATGAAGGGCAAAGAGCCTACAGGGATTATTCCACAGAAAAGGAAAAGAAATGAAGTGCTTAAAGACAGTGTTGAAGAGGTTTTCCTGCTTAATGTACCAGAAGCCAAATCACACCCCTATCAGTTCTCCAGGGGTTGGCCCTGGATAAAAGGCCTCCATGATTGGACACCAGCGAGCTACTACTGAGTGCTTACCAGGTGCCAAGCATCATTTCATATACTCCTGACCACCACCCTCCCTCACGAAAACTAGTAGATGTTATCACACTCTCCATTTTAGAGGTGAAAAAACAAATAGAAGGTCATCTCTTGACCACATTGTGAAGGCCAGAATGTGAATCAAGTCTGATTCCAAAGTCCCTATTCTTACACAACTCTCTCCTGCAGGACTTCTCAGAACCTTGAATGTTCTCAAGTGTGCTCTGATTCTGAAAGACGGATGACAGTGTAACATTTTCCAAAGTTCTTTGAGCAACATTTAGCATCTCGGTGAACACAGTACTCCACAAAACATGGGAAGCCACCAGAAGCAGCCTGCAGGGCTGCCAACTCCGAAATCCCCCAGTGATGGGCATAAAGGGTGGGGACCCTTCCTGGGCCAAGACGACCATGTGAACCCTACTTGCCCAACTTACCAGAAACAGCATCTGGCTCAGGCTGGTTCCCCACCAGGTCCTCCACAGACGTGCTGCTGCCCTCGGCCCCCACGCCGCAGCCCCGAGGCCCCATGGCGCTGGAGCGCCGCCGCTCATGGATCTCATCCGAGATCCTCTCCAGGTTCTTCAGGGCTGTCTTATATTCACCCTTTGCCAAGGTCAGTTTGGCCTGCAGGTCGTCCACCGTCTTCTTCAGTTGCTGATCAGGAAGACAGGAGATTCAGTGAGTGAGTGCTGCCCCCACTGGCCCTGAGACACTTTTTGAAGGACAGGTTCAAGTACATTTTCTGCACTTCAAAGAATTTCCCAAGATGTGACTAAGAGGGCCTCATTACTCATCCACAGCCACCCTCTCACCAGATAGAAAAATCAGCCACCACCCCCTCATCCAGGTGACATGCTTTGATAGCTGGAAACTCTCACTGATGGATTACAGCCCTTCAGGGAAGGAACACACGGAAGTCCCACAGTCCAGCCATCTGGTCCCTAGTGCACTCATTCTCAAACTTGTATCAGAATTCCCTGGAAGGCTGGTGAAAACTCAGATCTCTGGCCACACACCCCGAGTTCTGATTCTGTAGGTAGAGGGTGAGGCCTGGGAACCTGCACTTCTAGCAAGTTACACGGTGGTGCTGGTCTCAGGAGTACACAGGGAGTATTTAGTGTAGTCACTAAATGGCGGAGTTAGCTTCAGACGCCACGGGAGACCCAAGACCATTTTCAGATCAGAAAACTCAGTAAAATCCATCTCTCTTCTCTCCCCTTGAAACAGCAAATGGGTCACTTGAAAGCCTGCTCCCACACCAAAGCAGGGATTTGAGTGCAGATAAAGCCATTAGTGACATGTCCCAAGGTTCCACGTACCTCGAGCTGCACGTAGTACTTTCCCTTGAGTTCAAAGTAAGGTCTGTGGAAGACAGGAAAGAAAATGGTAAGAGTAACAGGACACGATGACCACGGCGAACTCCACGAGATGCATCAGAGACAGTCGCAGCAGGACAGGTCATGCACCCAGGACTTAATGAACTCTGATAGGCCAAGAGATGAAGGTGACACTCCTAGCCTCAGGGCCCAAGTGACAGACGCCTGATAGAGGTGCTGGGCTCACCCAGGGCTTGATGATAGAGGCTCAATTCCAGATACTGGGGACCCTGCACCTGGTTTACTCTCCTTTTGATGGTGATGGGGGGGGGCAGTTCAAGGCCACACAGCTGTGCCCAGCAGTGGCGCTGGCACGGATCTGCTCTGCAAGGATGAAGAGCAATGAGACTGGGGGAGGGGCTGCTTAACCACCTCCTCTGCTGGGCAAGAACAACTGGGGCTCCAGGGGATCCTTCTGGACTGTGGCCAGGGCTAGAGTTAGGCAGTTGGCACAACCAACCAGACCACAAGCAAGAGAAAGGACCAGAAACATCAGCTTTCTTTAAGTCCCTTGGATTCAGAGTCAGCCATAAGAACATGGCTCTTTAGGAGCTGTGTCAGTACTAGAGCTGACCCATGGAGCTCCCATGACCCCCATGGCTAGCATCCAGATGACAAGGACAATGTAGGATACCTTTGGTGGGTATGAAATATCCATTGTGTCTCCCAAGATGGCACTTCTGAGCTGCCCACCCCTCAGCATCCCCTGCCTCCTGGGGTCACAGAACATTGAGGCCACGGAGGCCAGGGCAGGGGACTCTGTTGAGATGTGGAAGATGTCAACCATGCAGCCCAGTGGAGGCTGCACCCAGACTCACTTGGACTTGTTGATGGCCCTCTTGAGTTTCTTCTCCAGCTGTCGCATGCGGCCTATGGCGGCATTGTACCTGGCTGCGGTCTCCTTATGCACCAGCTCGCTCCTCGTCTTGGTCTGCTCCGCCTCCATGACCTTCCAACAATAGCAGAGGTCAGCTCAGTCAAGCCCAGAACAGCTCCTGGTCGGGGTATCACTTATATCATCTTGTGAAAAGGTTCTTGGAGGAAATTAGTAGACAGACTCTCAGACTGAACCAACTTCCCAATTGAACAGGATTAGAAAATTTCCCATGGATCTATTTTGTAAAAGCCTTGCCAGGTAAGACTAAATGGCCGAGTTTATGGGAAAGAAAATGGAAAAATAAAAATCAGAGAAATTTTGGAATAGTCAGATTCAACCAATTTCTTCTGCTCGGGCCTCCTGGCTCTAAGGAGCCATCCTGAGCTCCTGTTGCTACCTACTTGGGGCAGGGGCTAAAGGGCATATAAATGTCCAAACAGCATGAATGGGAACTTAAGAGGCATCAGGAAACTGGGTGCATGCTTGTAATGCCAGCGACTTGGGAGGCTGAGGCAGGGGATCACACATTTGAAGCCAGCCTGGGTGACTTAGTGAAACCTCAGAAAAAGAATATCCCTGGGTTCTATCCCCAGTACATACACGCGCGCGCAAACACACACATACACACACACATACACACAAAAGCATCAAGAAACCAGAAAACACCAAAATGAAGAACTAGTAAGACCTGGTCCAACAGCAGTCAAGCCAAGGAAACCCTGACTTCAGCTAGTGTGTCCTCCCCCAAATATCCTGAATTCATTGGCTGGGCACAGAAAAATCCAGGATCCAGAAAGGTCAAACGTGACATTTAAATAACAAAAATGACAACCACATCATTCATATCAGATCTTGAGGTTTGTTAAAAATCCACCCAGGAGATCAGTCTAAGTTCTGGTGGGAAATTCTAGAGGGCATATTTTGTTAAGCCTGTTGATAAAAACGAATTATTTAAAAAAAAAAAAAAGGGTTCTAGTGGGACAAAAATCAAGGCAATTCAAAAACGTGGACAATCATTCCTTCTTCACGTTCCTTCATGACAAGGTCTACCCGAGGGAAGAGGAAGGTGGCACAGGGCAGATCCAGCCACAGCACGGCTGGCCGTTTCTTTCCCTCTCCTTTGCAGGAGCACAGTTAAGCTAAAGGGTTTTTTGGTTTTGTTTTTTGGTACTGGGGATTGAACCCAGGGGCACTTTACCAATAAGCCACATCCCCAGCCCTTTTTTATTTTGAGACAGGGTCTTGCAGAGTTGCTTAGGGCTTCACTAAATTGCTGAGGCTGGCCTCAAACTTACCATCCTCCTGCCTCAGTCTCCCCAGTTGCTGGGATTACAAGCGTGTACCACACCTGACTTACAGGGTCATTCTTTATTTACCTAAGAAGCATCAGAGAGGAGTTCAGAGGACCCTCAGTCAGTGGCACACCCACCCAGACCCCAGCAGGACAATTTTTAGAGGGTCCACCCTGCCTGTAATGTGAAATTCAAGGAGAGGCAGCCCACAGCAGGGTTGTACCTCTCTTCCAGGCAACAGCTAGTTAGTATGGAACATGGCTCAGTTATTGACTTACTTATAGTAACGATGTTTAAAGGTGTCAGGGGAAATTGTGATTGCATTTGATATAGGAATAAAAAAAAATCACTGATGTATATCTAAAAACAACAAATTTAAAAAAATTTTTTAAATCAAGGATGTCCTGTTTAGGGACCCTCCTCCTGGGTTATATTTGACTTTTTTTTTTTTTTTGGTCTGGAGAGCTATTTTACAATCTTGTGAGTTGTTGAAACTGATAGTAATACAGACAATTCTCATCCAGGGAAATGAAGATGACCTGTGTCCTGGTGGGGACATAATTGATTATCAACTGCCCTTTAAGTAATGACCAATTTTGTATCTGACTGTAAATCCACTTCAGTGTTCTTGATTTTCAATACAAGCATTTTTTGGATTCTCTTTTAAATTCAAAACTTCTCACGAACTGTTATAACATCTTATGTATCCGTTCCCAGCAGTTCAGGAGGCTGAGGTAGGAGGATTGCAAGTTCAAAGCCACCCTCAGCAACAGCAAGGCACTAAGCAATTCATTGAGACCCCGTCTCTAAATAAAATACAAAATAGGGCTAGGGATGTGGCTCAGTGGTTGAGTGCCTCTAAGTTGAATCCCTAGTACAAAAAAAAAAAAAAAAAGAAACATACCATGCCGGGCACAGTGGCGCATGCCTGTAATCCCAGCAACTTGGGAGGCTGAGGCAGGAGGATCACGAGTTCAAAGCCAGTCTAGCAAGGGCAAGGCACTAAGCAACTCAGTGAGACCCTGTCTCTAAATATAATACAAAGTAGGGCTGGGGATGTGGCTCAGTAGCTGAGTGCCCCTGAGTTCAATACCTGGTTCCAAAAAACAAAAAACAAAAACAAAAAAATCCCCACCAAGTCAGAGACGGAAAATAGCAGGGAAATGAGCTAAGTCATCAGGGGATGACATATGTACCAAAATGACTTCTCAACCAAGACTACAAGGCTAGGAGAACCCTTCCCTTTTGTTTCTAACACCATTTCACAAGAAAACAAAATACCCTAAAAATATTGTGCTTGACATTTGGGGAAATGGCAGAAATGCTTCAGTCCCCTTAAATCCTGAGCTTGCAGGATTTACTGGTGTGACCTTTATGAAAACCCAAACCCCCACGCTAATCAACAAAGACAAAACCCTGGGTGAGGTTCCTTTCTTGCCCAAAGTATCTGAGGCAGGGCTCGCCTTGAATGCGTATTAAGCAGACCCGAGTTCCCAAGGCTGTAATTCAAGGCTACTGCTCACCAACCACGCACTGACCCTCAGTCTACCTCAGCCCCGGGCTACAAACAGAAGCAAATTCTTTCTAAAATCAAACACGTGGCACTTGGCGACACTGCCAGTAAAGACTGAGGTGGGGACAGATACATGGACTTCATCCTTAACAGGCCACCTCTACTCCATCCTGTCTGAATCTCACCTGCCCACAACCCCCCAGCTCTCCAAAGAGACACCCCACCCCCAAACATACAGCTTCCTGCCTTGACGGGGAGAGAGGGCCACCAAGTGTGTGCCTGGTACATCTCCTAGGCAACCAAGGAGCTCCTCCATCTGCAGCCTAGAATCTGGCATGAAGTGTGTGCAGTGGTGGCGTGGCAGGGCGGGTCAGGAAGGAAGAGGGCAGCTGGGGACAGGGCTGTGCCTGCAAGGTTGAAGCAGCAGGGGACAGAGACAGAGCAACAGAGGAAAGCAATAGTGAATCCCTCAAGGTGGCCAGGACCAGCCTGAGCAATCAGACCAGCGCCTGCACCTCAGCTCCGGGGCAGCCTTGTCCCCTCAAAGCCTGTACGAATCAGGTACTGTGATCTGGACTCCAAGAACTCTGCTCCCGTCTGCAAGGTCTGCAGACCTTCATTTAGCACCATATTTGATTCAGAGCTGCATGTGCTGATTGAATACCTACTGTGTGCAAGGCACTGCGCAGGACACACTTGACTAAGCTCTGGGCTGACAGCCATGACAGTGGTTGGCATGGACACTCCCAGCAGCAGTGACTGTCATTCAAGGCAGTGTGGGATCCAGGGTGCACTGGGGTTTCAAGTGCATGGAATCTGAGGGCATAGACGGGCAGGAGGAAGTGCTTCTGATGTCAGCTGCAGTTCTCCCTGGCTTCCACTCACAGGTCCCTAATCTCTATGGCAGGATCACAGGCTCAGCTTTCGGCCTCCTTTCCCTGAGCTGGAAGCCTCCAGATGAACTTAGCTGAAGGAAATCATTGTTCAAAGTGAAGGTGGTCTTCACCTCCCTCCAGATGCTTTAGAACTTTCTCACCAGAGTAGGCTCCGTCCTGAGACCATCCATGGGCTCTGGTGGTTTAGTGTGTGTCCACCCCAGCCTTCAGGACTAAGGAGTCAGACCATCCTGAGCTTCCCCAAACTCACAGAGGTGTGCTCCTGCCCCTCAGGCCTATCCTAAATGCTTGACTGCTGGCGTCTGACGTCTCCCAGCTGACCCAGGTAGCTGAAGCCAGCACTGCACCCAGGCCCAAGCAGGCAAGTGGAGAAGGCCGTGGAGGTCTGCCATTCTGAGGGTGCAGTGGAAACCACAGATCTCTGCCTCTCCTCCTCCTGGGCCATCAGGACAAAGTGAGACAGACTGCCCCAATCCCAGAAGCACCAGAGCAGTTGGGGCCTAAAGGTCCAGGGACCACAGGACTACAGCTCAATGGCAGCCCACAGAAGATTCCAGACAGCTGTGCCTTCCTGCCAATGGGCACTGAACAGGTATGCCAGCCTGACCGGGCACTCCTCAGAGAACAACCTGAACTCACCAGTGGACATCCACAGGATGGCTCTCAGTCTCCCAGCTTGGCTTTCTCAACTCTTCCCACCCCAAGGTTCCTCTGCCCTTAGTTCCCCTCCAGCATCTCCTCTCAGCTGCACAGAGCTAAGCTCAGGTCCTCTTCTGCCTGGGAGGGCCGGGAAGGCACCTCATGGTCTCCTCGGAACCTGACTCATCTATTTCTTCCTGCGTCCTGTTCCACGAGGACCCCAGAAGGTGGCTCTCAGAGCTTTTCACATCAGGGCAGTCGTCCTGAACAGCTTATCTTGCCATCCCAGGGCTCATGTCCACTCTAGGACCAGGGAGCAGGGGCTGGCCATGTCCTGCCTTTCCTCTCTAGCAGCCACCTTCTGCCAGCTCACAAGCAGGGACTCCCTCTCCATTTCCAAGTCACATTTCCCTCCTCTCCATCAGCTCCTTCCGCAGACATCAGAAAAGCCAATACTTCCCTCACAGGTGGCTGGGTCTCCCAACTCAGAGGAGAAAAAGCCATCACTTTCCCATGAAGCTGTTTCAAGGCCAAAGCAGCCAGGGCCAGTGGGCACTCTGTTGCCCAAACCTCTCTCTGTAGGGCAAAGGGATTCAGAGCCCTGGGCCCCAAGGTGGCGCTGACTAAAGCGACTCGCTGTTTCCTGGCACTGAGAGAGCAACATTCCTGCAGCCCTGTCTGTGGTGTGACCTGTGCCCTCATAGAGCACTGGTCTCCTCACATGCTCAGGGCACTGGCTTCAGTCATGGCTCCAAGTTTGGCTGTGGAATGTCACCATGGCAAGTCTGAGGGGAATGGGAGGGGAGGTGGATGACCTGAGGTGTGTGGAGATGAGGAAGAGCAGGGCGATAGGAAGACACCAGCTTCCCGGCGTATCCAGAAACTAGACAAGGTGGGAGATGCCTTCTGGAGCCTTCGTCACCTCCAAGGAGCAGCTTTCAGCAAACTAAGCACGTGAGCCCTGCGAGGCTTCGAAAGTGGCAGACATGAGCCCCATTTGCGGAAAAGCTAAATCCAGAAGTTCATGGCTGCTCATTTCTTCTTCTTCCTTTTGGTCCGCCCCTTACAGGGGATTGAACTCAGGAGGCTCTACCACTGAGCTCCACCTTTGCTCTTTTTATTTTGAGACAGTCTAAGTTGCCCAGGCTGGCCTCAAACTTGCCATCCTCCTGCCCCAACCTCCCAAGTTCCTGGGATTAAATGCAGACCACCATACCAGTCCCCTGATGCTATTTCAAAGCCAATCATGAGCACCTGACCTTCAGGAAGAATTGGGATCTACATGGTCCATCAAAGAGCAGGCCCTGAAGGCCAAATTTCTTTGTGAGATCCATTGATGGTGGTGGTAGGGAGTTTTGTCACAGGTTTTATCCTTTGGTGTGTGTTTTATTTTTTTATTTTTATTTTTTTTGCGGTACTGGAGATGGAACCCAGGGCCTTGTGCTTGACCAGCAAGCACTCTACCAACTGAGCTATATCCCCAGCCCCGTGTGTGGTTTTAATTTTTATCTTTTTGGTAACAGGAATTGAACCTTGGCCACTGAACTGCATTCCCCAGCCCTTTTTATATTTTTAATTTTGAGACAGGGTTTCGCTAAGTCCTTAGGGTCTCCATAAGATGTAGAGGTTGGCCTCCAACTTGCGATTCTCCTGCCTCAGCCTCCCCAGTTGCTGGGATTACAGATGTGCACCACCGTAACCTGCCTGAGTTTTGCTTTTGTTTTGTTTGTTGTTGTTGTACTGCTGGGAATCAAACTCAAAGCCTGCAATTGCTCTACCATTGAGCTACATCCAAGAGCATCATTTTTAAACTCAGCACTTTAAAGAAAAGCATTTTAGGCCTACGCAACCATGAAGAAACCCGAGGAAGAGAAACACCAGTCCTGAGGTGGAAATCCTGGCCTGTGACCCAGAACCCTTGCTAATCAACACAGGTTGTCCCCATAACCAAGAAAAACCAAATGACTGGGCCACAAAGAAGGCGCACAGATAGCCAGCCCTCCCAGGGCACTATGAAGCTCCAGGTGACCTCAAGAGGTCACAGCCATATTGTACAGTTCCAATGTGCACTGACAACTCCAAAGAGCATCATTTCCAAAGACTGGCGTGAATGGTGCTTCCTGAACTGTGCAATATGGAGGTCTGAGGACACTGTCCTTGGCAGCCACCTACCTACCATCCACTAGAGCCCCAGGACGAGAACAGGTTTTCAGAAAAGCAGAAGCATGTTTCATTCCTTTTTAATTTTTTTCTTTTTTTTGTACCAGGGATTGAACCCAAGGGCTCAATCCCTGGTAACCACTGAGCCACATCCCCAGCCCTTTTTATTTTTTATTTTGAAACAGGATCTTGATAAATTGCTTAGGTCCTCACTAACTTGCTGAGGTTGGCTTTGAACTTGCAATCCTCCTGCCTCAGCCTCCTGAGTTGCTGGGATTGCAACCATGGCCATCTGTTTCAGACTTTTTTAAGGAATAAAGTCAAAGATTTCTGAAATCATTTCTTAAAGGCTGGTATAGATCTTCAGCGGGACATCCGGGGTATTAAAAAGAAAGGCGGACCTGTAGCTAAGTTCTAATTTCCCTTTTGTTTGTTTGTTGTCTTCTTTTGCACCTATCAGGCTTTGGCTTGTGAATTTCTCTAGATCACTAACCGCCTCTGTTTTTTTCATAAGCTGATGAAGCTCAATCATAAGGCTCAATCATAAGGCTGATTCCCGCCTGTGTTCAGCTCTATGAGCATCACAACCACTAGGGGGCAGGAGACTCACAGCCACACAAGCCAGAAAAGGCCAGAGAGTCTCAGGCTTCCAGGAGAGGTGGCAAAAGTCAACACAGATTTGAGTCTTCAAGTGATTTGTGTGTCAGGCTTTCTATTTAAGGATACTCAAGGCCATCTTTAATTATTAGATACCCCAGGATTTGAGCGGCTGTGGCAGGTGAAGTTGAAAAGGGAGAGGCCATTGGCATTGACTCCTGACTTTTCTATTCCAGTCCCACAGGCAACTTCTCAGGCAGACACCAGGACCACAGTTGCCATCCCCACCCCTCTGCATGTCTCTTCTGCCTCATCAGCAAGGTCTTGGTGGGAGCGGCTGCCACCATTGAAGTGACGCTCATGTGCCTACCCTGCAAGCAACCCTCTGGCCTTGCTATGTTCTTGTGTTCTCAACATAGAATGGAAGGGGCATGCACAGCAGACCGAGGCTACTGCCAAAGGATGCCAAGAACACACGCCAGGACATCCCAGGGGCCATGCCTGAAAGAGAAGAGCACTATCCAGGAATATTCTGTATGACCCCTAGTAAGCTCAATAGAGTTAGCAAGTGTCACTGAGCCAAGCAACTGTCCTTGCTTGTTATGACCTGAAAGTTTGTGTCCCCCCAAATTCATGTCATAACCCAATCGCTCAAGTGACGTTAGTAGGAGGTGGGCCTTTGGAGGTGATAAGGTCATGAGGGTGGGACTGGACCTTATAAAAAGGGGCCTAAGAGCCAGGCGCAGTGGTGCATGCCTGTAATCCCAGCACTTGGGAAGCTGAGGCAGGAGGATAGCAAGTTCAAAACCAGCCTCAGCAACTTAGTGAGGGCCTAAGCAACTCAGTGAGACCCTGTCTCTAAATGAAGTACAAAATAAGGCTGGGATGTGGCTCAGTGGTGGAGTGCCCCTGGGTTCAATTCCCCAGTACCAAAAAAAAAAAAAAAAAAAAAAGAAAGAAAGAAAGAAAAAAGGGGGCCTAAGAGCTCATTTGCCCCTCCATGGTGTGAGGATGCAGCAAAAAGACAGCCCTCTGTGAACCAGGAAACAGGTCCCTGCCAGGTCCATCTGCTGGAACTTTCATCTTGGACTTCCCATCCTCCAGAACCATGAGAAATAAATGTGTTTTTTATAAGCCACTCGGTTTATGGTATTCTGTGATAGCATCCCAAAGAAACCAAGACAAAACCCCTTCTGATTCTGAGCAGGGTGACCAAAGAGGTCCTTGGATCTGCTAAAGAGACAAAGGATAAGGGCATAAAACCCAGCGAGTCTAATATTGGATAAAGATTATCCACAGTCCACTTCCAACTCTCCACAGACTCCCTGAATCCCAGCTTCACCCTAGAAAACCAGTCCCAAGTGCCAACTTCATTCTGGGCTTATTCACCATGAACCCTCCACACCACTTTCCACCACCAGCCTACACACACCCTAAATGAACATCAAGTATGTCTTCAGACATTTCTTTCTTTCTTTTTTTTGTTGAAGATAGGGTCTCACTAAGTTGCCCCGTAGGCCTCAAACTTGAGATCTTCCTGCCTCAGCTTCGTAGGTGGCTGGGATCCAGAAACACACCCCTGTGCCAGGTAGAGACTGTTAATCGAGACTCTCCATCTGGGATTCCAAATCCAGACACCCCTCCAGGGCTCAGGAAGCAGACCCTGGAGAACAACGTGGCTCCTGTGGGAAGCCCAAGTCCACCGTCAAGACCTTCAGGGATAATCCAATCCAGATAAACCTTAAACAATACAGGGCAAGGGCAGCCCCACCTGTCACTGGGTGACTATCATCCCTGAATACGGCTTAGTGCCAGGTCCAGTCAAGAGACCCCAAGGAGAAATTAACCTGGGTAACCCAGGAGTCTATTGACTAAGCTCGGGGAAAACCACCGCGCACACACGCGCTCAGACCCTGACCCACACATCCCCCAGGACACCGGGCTATGAGTCCTACCCTCTGGGTGGCGTGATTCAGCATCTCCTGCCAGGCGGAGTCGAACTGCCGCTTGTCATCCTCCAGCAGCCGCTGCTCTGCCAGGGAGATGGTCTCTTTGGCAGCACGGAGCACCTCAGTCGCCCTCTGGAAATCCTGTGTGGCTTTCTGAGCCTCCAGCTGAGCCTGTGCAAAGAATAGCCCTCGTGAGGCCTCCGGCATTCACGGCAGGGCCCCCCAGGGGCCTATCATATCCTCCAAAGGATGAGCTCACCCAGGGCCCGAGACACGCCCGTCCACCTCTGCTTCTCCACTGTGGGCACGGCCTGGCACCTGCAGGGCCCTGAATACAGGGTGGGCTAACAGGTGTCTGACGGGCACCAGATTGATGAATGGATAATCTTCAGTCTGGGACCCAAGAGAAAAATGTCAACTCATGGTCAGAATCTAAGAGAACCACAGAGACCGTCAACGGTGGCCTTTCTCAGAGACTCTGGCTCATTAATGAGACCAAGGTTGACACAGTGGTCACTGACACCTTCCCAGCCCAGATCCAAGGGTCAACTGATGACATATCAGGACCAGAAAGTATCCCCAGCTTCATCCTATGGATGCGGAGCTGTGCCTGTGCGTACACAGGTTTCCCTAAGGCCCCAACGTCACAGCGGGGCTGTGACCAGGCTCCCAGTGGGGTCAACCCTGGCCCAGTTCTGTCACTGCCAAGTGGTTCCCCACTCAATCCACACTCAGTGATACTAGTGATGGGGAAGGTACAGCACCAGCTAGGCAACGGGATGGACCCTGCTGTGACAGCAGAGTGGCTGCTTCTCAGGGACCTCAAGTGGGAGAAGCAAGCTATATCATGGATGACCACAAGTCTAAAGCCGCCACATGTTGCCCTTGAGCATCTGAATTGTGATTATTCCACACTGAGGGCAAGACACCCTCGGGTTTAAAGACTTACTACAAAAAAAGAAAGTTGCACACTAAATTTTCTATTAGCCAGATGCAGTTGCACATGCCTATAATCCCAGAGACTTGGGAGTCTGAGGCAGGAAGATCCTAAATTCAAGGCCAGCCTCAGCAACTTACTGAGACCCTGTTTCAAAAGAAAAAAAAAAAAGTGCTAGGGATGTAGTCCAGTAATCGAGTACTCCCCAGTACCACCAAAAATAAATAAATGATAACAACAAATTAAAAAATAAAATCATAATGAAGTAACACTTGGGATCTACCAGGCTCAATAAAATATATTAAAATTTTAAATCAATGCAAAATGATTGAATTAACAGAATTTTAAGTTATTAATTTCACCATGGCTACCAGGACATTTAAAATTATATAGATGATTCGCTTTCCATTTTTTTTTTTTAAACTGGGTATTGAACCCAGGGGCACTCAACCACTGAGCCATAGCCCCAGCCCTTGTATTTTATTTATAGACAGGATCTTGATGAGTTGCCGAGGGCCTCACTAAATTGCTGAGGCTGGCTTTGAACTTGCGATCCTCCTGCCTCAGCCTCCCAAACTGCTGGGATTACAGGCTGTGCCAGCAACGCCTGGCTACGTTCTATTTCCTTTGGATAGTTGACACCCGTTCCCTGAGAGTGGGCCACATTACTAATTGTGCAGCTGCGTAGGAAATGAGCAGAGAAATGGGACAGTCACCGTTTTCTATAGGCCCTTCTTGAATTCCCCACCAGAGCAGGGGAAGTCACTGCCAAAAGTACCCCAACTGCAGCACCCACCCACCCCCACCCTTGGTTAACCAGGCCCCCAAGTTAACATGAGTCCCAAAGGGACACCCGAGGGATAACCCCAGGGACTCAGACAGGGGAAGGTTGGGGACCTCACCCTTCCCCAGAGTGATTCTCACATGACTTGGAGGAACTTTTTAGAAACCACAGGCTGAAGACACTTTGAGGAGAAAGTTAAGGGAAAAGAAGCCTCGGAGGCTTGGAGCCAGCCCCCGGGCAAGAAGCATCTGAGGTTGCTATCATCCAGTGGACATCCCCCCCCCCCCCACTGCATCCCGCACACCCAGCCCCCGGGTGCTGGGAATGTGCTAGGGGGTGGGGGCGGTGGCTGACATCAGCATGGACTAGACCATCCGAGATCAGTACTGCAGAGCTGCACAAAAGTGTCACAGGAGAGGAAATACCAGTAGCAGAATGGGAAGGAGAAGTGACTGCTGGGGCAGGGAACTGAGGAGGGCTTCTTCAGGAAGAATGATCCTGAGCTGAGGACTAAAGGACACCAGTGACTTGCAACAGCAGGGTCACAGCGGGCCAGCAGGAAGCACCTGGGGCTCTGAAGACCTCTTATGAAACATAGTATCCTAGGGATGCTATGGACTCTAGGGACGCTATGTTTTGACCAAAAGCTTGAGAATGATTTTCTGGGGGGTACCCAGGATTGAACCCAGGGGCGCTTAACCACTGACCCACATCTCCAGCCCTTTTTTATATTTTATTTAGAGACAGGGTCTAAGTTGATTAGGGTGTTGCTAAATTATTCAGGCTTTAAACTCACGATCCTCCCTCCCGCCTCAGCTTCCAGAGCTACTGGGATTAGGCATGCGCCACCACGCCTGGCAAAAATGAATTTTTGAGGGCTGGGATTGTAGCTCAGTGGTAGAGCACTTGCCGAGCATGTGTGAGGCACTGGGTTCGATTCTCAGCACTGCAAATAAATAAAATACAGGTCTATCAACAACTAAAAAAAATACACTAAAAAAAGGATTTTTGAAAAGGAATTGACTAGAAATCTTGAAAGAATGCCAGGCTAACCCTTCCGAAGTGGCTGGGGAACCCACCTGCTGTGGATCTACTGTGGGGCCCCAGATCAAGCACCTGTGTCCACTCAGGTGCACCTCAGCTACACGACAGGATGAAGGGTGCTAACTGAGTGACCTGACAAGAGCCAGGCAGTCATGCCAGCCTCCCAGCCAGGCCTCCAGCCCAACCTTGGTGGTTCCAGGCAAGACAGCTCTGGGCCTCAGTCTGCCCAGACAGGCTGCGGGGAGTGGTGAGGCCCCACCCCTTCCTCTACCTACAGAACACCTACAGCTTCAAACCAACTCCAGGAGATAATGACTCATCCCACCGGCTCCGAGCGTTTTCTAGAATGAAATCCGTATTTGTTTTTGATTTCTAGGAAATCTTATAATTTTAGTTCAGCTCCATTAAAGAGTTGACTCTCCTCCCCCCCAGGGCTCCTGCTTGCATATAAACCTTTTCTTCATGGGTGAAAAGGGACAGCCTCGTGGGGACCTTCTGAAACAGCTGTTGTAGGGCAGCCCTGCACCTCTTCACACCCTCCCTACGCCAAATAAAGGAACCACACCTCCTCTCTGTGGAGGTGACAGGAAGCCTGTTTGATGTGGCCTTTTAAAGCATGCTCTCTGCCAAATTCCCAGCAAGTTTCTGAAGTTTCTGCAAGATGCATTCTCTCCTGTACTGTGGTATAAGAAGCACACTGGCTTTGTCCTGTCACATATCACAGGCCGACTAAGGGCAGGGCTCAGTCTGTGCACAAACCAGACACAGGGGGCACGTCTCCAGCATTTGCCCAATTACTGGTCCATTCATTCAGGCTGGCATTGGGCATCGGGTCCACACCCTCCAGGTTCCTTGGGAATAGAGGCTTCAGGGACCAGGGAAAGCCATGTGCACCTGTGACTCATTTGCAGCTAGTGAGGGGGCAGTGGACATGGAGTGGGTCTGCAGCAGAGCCCCTCTTACAGACTAAATGCTGTGTCCCCTACAATACCTGCACACAGAAGCTCTGACCCCTAATTTGACAGCATTGGGAGGTGAAGGAAGTAATTAGGGTCAGATGAGGCCATGAGGGTGAAGCCCTCGTGATGGGGTCAGTGTCATCCTCAGAAGAGAACTCTGGCTCCTTCACTGACAGGGACCAAAGATGATGTGAGCACACAGCACAAAGGTGGCACCTGACAGTGTAGTCCTGGTCCCTTTGTCGTGGAGCTCGCCAGCCTCCAGAATTAACTGTGGGAAGGAAACGTCTGCTGTTGAAGCCACCCAGGCTACAGCATTTTGTTATAGCAGTCTGAGTAGACAAAGACAGCCACTGGAATCAAAAAGGAACTGCAGTCGGGCGTGGTGGCGCACGCCTGTAATCCAAGCAACTTGGGAGGCTGAGTCAGGAGGATCGCAAGTTCAAAGCCAGCCTCAGCAACTTAGGCCCTAAGCAACTCAGTGAGACCGTCTCTAAATAAAATACAAAATAGGGCTGGGGATGTGGCTCAGTGGCCAAGTGTCCCTGAGTTCAATCCCTGGTTCCAAAAAAAAAAAAAAAAAAAAAAAGCCCCCCTAGAACTGGAAGTCTTGAGGTATGTGCTAGAGATCACATTTCCTTTCTTTTTGGTGCTGGGAATTGAACCCAGGTTCACTTAACCACTGAGCCACACCCCTGGCCCTCTTTTTTAAATATTAGTGAGAGACAGGGTCTCACCGAGTTGCTTAGGGCCTCACTAAATTGCTGAGGCTGGCTTTGAACAGGGAATCCTCCTGCCTCAGCCTCCCAAGAACCTGGAATTACAGGTGTGTGCCAATGCACCCAATCACATTTCATTATTAATATTAATATAATTATTATTTGTAGTACTGGGGATTGAACACAGGGGTGCTCTACCACTAAACTATACCCCAGCCCTTTTTATTTTTTTATTTTGACAGAATCTCTTAAATTGCCCAAGCTGGCCTCAAACTTATGATCCTCCTGCTTTGGCCTCTGAGCAGCTGGGATTACAGGTGTGCACTACTGTGCCTGGCCCAAAAATATACATTTTCTAAAACCACACACACAAGAAAGCACCAGGCAGGAGCCCTAGAGGCGAGGGAGTAGCCTATTACTTGTCACTAGCAGGACAATCCGTTCATAAATTAAGTCACTCCTGGAGGCTCAGCTCTGGAAGGGACAGACCCACATCTATATAAGGGACTCCAATTCAGTCAGGAAAACAGACGTGTTCATTAGGAACCCTAAAGCAAGGCAGACCTTGGCAAGTGACAGAGGTGTAAAATACCATGGGTATATGAGGAAGGGAGAGAGTAGGGTGTTAAAGGTCTCATAGGGAAAGTTCCTCAGGGGAGAGGGGGTCAGGCACCAGGCCAGGCCACATCCCAGAGTTTCCACATGCAGCTCACAAAGGTTGTTTGACCCCAGGCTGCTTTCCAGCATCATCATGGGACCCATGACCTCCAGAGTCAGAAGTAAATTTAGCACGCCCAGAGAGCGCTGGCTGTCCTGCCGGGCTGATCACAGTCTGAAAGAGGATGCCTAGAAATCTCTGGCACCTCCAGCCAAGTTTAACCTTCAAACCTCACAGAGGACCCAGGCCCTGGTATTAACACGCAATTGGAATAAGGACCTTCCGCCCATAGGCTCCGTCATGTGCAAAAGTCACTCACAGTGATTCACTCCCAGCGGAGAGACCCAAAGAACAAAGGGAAGAGAGGAGGCCCTGCTGATAACAGTACCAAAGAGGAAAATGTTGGCAGGACTGGGGTCTGAGCTGTAAGATGCAACGGGAAAAAATGTTAAATGTCTTCATGACTCACAGATCCTAACAGCTTTAACGGAAACAGCTCCATGGAGACAGTTTTAAAAGGCTGCTCATGAATGAATAAGTGACCTTCATCACATGCTGTCCCAAGCGTGACCATGAAGCACTTGGAAATGCACGAGCGTTCCAAAACATGTCAGGGGCAAAGGGACTGCGTGGGGAGGGTTGCCACTGTCCAGGCTGCAAGAAGGGAGTCAGCTGAGTCAGGACAGTGACTCAACCTCTACTCCAGCCCAGAACTGCCGTCGGAGCAAGAGCATCCAGATATCTGCACTGGCTACGGCAGAGGGACAGGGTGAAAGGAAGTTCACAGACTTCCCAAGTTAAGTCCCTCATTATTATTTATTTATTTATTTATTTTTGGTACCAGGGATTGAACCCAGGGGTGCTTAACCACTGAGCCACATTCCCAACCCTTTTATGTGTTTTATTAGAGACAGGGTTGCTCAGGGCCTTACTAAATTGCTAAGGCTGGTTTTGAACTCGCAATCTTCCTGCCTTAGTCTCCAGAGCCTCCGGGATTAGAGGCGTGCGCCAGAGCACCTGGCAAGCCCCTCCTTTTTCTAAGGAGAGCCCAGAGTCGTAAGGGAACTTGCTGACACCACACAGTTCTCTCACATCCTGCCAGAGCCAGGAACCCAGGGCCCCTACCCCTGGTCTGAGGCTATTTCTGCTGGGAAGTTCTGACACTGACGTCATCCCTGGACAGTCTACAAGGTCATTCAGCAAGATCAGCCGAGGGGCCGAGGATGGGAACGCAGACCATACAAGAGTTGCCACCTCCTAGCTGGGGCCAGCTTGTTCTGAAAACTGGAAAGGGCGGGGCATGGTGGCGCACGCCTGTAATCCCAGCAGCTCAGGAGGCTGAGGCAGGAGGATCACCAGTTCAAAGCCAGCCTCAGCAACTAAGGCCCTAAACAACTCACTGAGACCCTGTCTCTAAATAAAATACAAAATAGGGCTGGGGATGTGGCTCGGTGGTTAATCGCGCCTGAGTTCAATCCCCAGTACCAAAAAAAAAAAAAAAAAAAAACACTTGCAGACCCCCCGGATGCCCAAGCAGGCATGGGAGGACAGCAGGGGCGGGAGGGTGGCGGACATGTTCTTCTAAAGACTAGAAGACAGAAGCTTGGGGGAAGCAGAGGCTTTCAAGCTTGAGGCCAGCATGGACCACAGCAGGCAGTGGGCACCACAGAGGGAGGCTGGCTTCTCCTCCTTTGAGTGCCTAGGCTGGGATGCACCCGCTGCCATGGGGCAGGGAAAGGCCCAGGGGCTTTCTGTCCCTGTTTTTATGTTTCAAGGTGATGCAATGCTGTCCTTGCCTCTCCACAGAGGAGGTGGTACACAGGGCTGGAAAGAATCCTCCCACCAGCCAGAAGTTCACGAAGAAGTCTCAGATCTCTTTCCAACCTATCTAAGGAAGATCAAACTGCTTTGAAAACACTGTCCAAACCCCCTGCGAGCCTCAGTATCAAAGTGGAAAACAGACGACTTCTCGTTAGTTTTACTGAAGCTGTGATTTTTACCTGTTTTCTGCAACTCCTACGGAGCAGCTGTTGATAGACTGCCTGAGCCTTCCCTCTAGAAAGTTCCTCCTACTACCCTTTCAAACTTCTGCAGGAAGTTAAGTGGCAAGCAGCCAGAGAAGGGTCTTAGCCATTGCTGATACCACCACTCTGACTCTGAGGTTGTTTTGGATAAAAACATGATAATCAGAATTATCCCCAGCCAGGCCTATTGGTGTGATCCCAGCAACTTGGGGAGCTGAAGCAAGAGAATTGCAGGACTGAGGACAGTCTCGGACACTTAGGGAGACCCTATCTAAAAATTTCAAAAAGGGGGCATGGTGGTGCAGGCTTGTAAACCCAGCGGCTTGGGAGGCTGAGGCAGGAGGATCGAGAATTCAAAGCCAGCCTCAGCAACTTAGTGAGGCCCTAAGCAACTCAGTAAGACCCTGTTGCTAAATGAAATTTTTTTTTTTTTAAAAGGACTGGGAACGTGGCTCAATGGTTAAGCACCCCTAGGTTCAATACCTGATCCCTGCCCCCTCCAAAAAAAATTTTTTTTTTTTAAAAGGGCTGGGGGTATAGCTCAGTGGTAGAGCATCTGCCTAGTATGTACAAGGCCCCGAGTTCAATCCCCAGTACTGAAGTGGGGAAAATTTATCCCTAAATAGTTAAGAGTCTATTCAAAAGCATTTTGTAGTAAGAATTCCATTAAACTCATTTGGTTCCTTGATTTTAACCAGTGTTTCTTTTTTCATTTTTATTAGATTTATTAGGATCAATCCATTTCTACTTCAAAATGGCAGATTTGATCTACTGAATACACTCATCCATATCAAACTTTACTAACTCATATCAGGGAGTTTTCCACTATTTTCATCTAACTCCATTTCCTGGGTCTATTGCTCTTGCTTTGTCCTGCAGTACTGGGATGGAACCCAGAGCCTTCCATGTGCTAGGCAAGTACACATTTTTTTTTGAGAGGTGAGGTACCAGGAATCGAACCGAAGAGCATGCAACCACTGAGCCACATCTCCAGACCTTTTCTGTATTTTATTTAGACACAGGGTCTCACTGAGTTACTGAGGCTGGCTTTGAACTCTCTCACTGAGTTGCTGAGGCTGGCTTTGAACTCACAATCCTCCTGCCTCAGCCTCCTGAGTTGCTGGGATTATAGGGGTGGGTCACCACTGGCTGCCAGTGCACTCTTAAAAAGAAATTTCTTCCATGTTCCTTCCAAGCTGGCTTTGAATAAAACCTATTTTCCTACCAATTTGATCTTGAATACATCTGGAACAGTGAGTGTTATAGCCCAGCCACCCCTCCCCACATATTAGGGCCACCTGGTAACATTACCACTCAACTGTACCCACAGCCCCCATATCAGTGTTTTACAGATCCAAAAATTCATCCAACTTATGGGGCATAATTTTTCCTCAGTACCAAAGGTTACCAAGTACAGTATGAGCCATTACTCCTCTGTAGATTACTTCTTCCAACATTAATAAACTAAATATGTATAACTAAAAGAACCAATAATACACACAAATGTGCACACTAAACTAAATAAAAGGTCCATGGTATGGATTTATCTTTCGAGAAATATGAGGAAACAGTGATCTCAAGAGCCCCAGGGCTGGTGGCTTTATCAGTGGATGGCCACACAGCTGTTAATGTATCATCTGTCCAAGAGGCCCCAGGGGGTTGGAAAAACAAAGGTCAAACAGTTTTGCTCTATGCCGGGGTTGAAGATGAATTACTTAAAAATAAAAATTAAACAGCTCTTACTTGCTTCAAAACACAGTTACCAGTGAGAAGAAAGAGCTGGGAGTGGAGTATGAATACAGAGGAAGTAAGAGCAGCCAGGGGTTCACAGGTGGGGCCCCATTACATTTTTTCTCTACTTTGTATATATTTGAATTTTATTTGGTGCTGGGGAGTACCAGGGATTGAACCCAGGGCGCTCAACCACTGAGCCACATCCCCAGCCCTATTTTGTATTATATTTAGAGACAGGGTCTCACTGAGTTGCTTAGGGCCTCGCTAAGTTGCTGAGCCTGGCTATGAACAGGTGATCCTCCTGCCTCAGTCTCCCAAGCTGCTGGGATATATTTGAAATGTCCTGACTTGGTTTCTGCAAGATGATCCCTATTCCTCAGTTACCTACCATCTCAGACTGACCAGGGTGTTTGACTCAAAGCCTGGGGCCAGTGGGGAGGGTGAGTTAGGATTGAGTCCACCTCTGTTTATCTTCAGTGCTGGGTGTGGGCCTGCAACTCACCTCTGGACACAGCATGCACATCCAAACCATGCCAAAGGGCCTCCCATTCCATTCAGGCAGTACTAGTCCCTTTGCCTCAGGCTAGCACCTTCTATCGCCCTACAGAGTCCCCCCAACTCATCTAACACCTACTGGCAGGAAGGGATCCTGGCCGTTGTCCTCCCAGGACACAGGATGCTACTCAGCCCCATCAGCTCGTGGAGCCTGGTCAGCCAGTTCATTCCCAGGATTCCTTCCCACATTTCCATCCCCTTTACCATGACTGGCAACTTATATGGCTTGCCGGCTACACCCAGTGGGTCCTCCAGGAGTAACGCATCCCAAATCAAATCCTTCCTGTAGCTGCAGGGCACAGCAGATGCTGTGCTCTTCCTGCCCATCCTTGCCACAAGCGTGCACCCACATTCCTCCCCAGGCTTCCTGCTCACTCTCTGAATCCCACTGTCTGCAGCAGTGCCCACCTGCTGCAGAACTGCAGACCGGCAATCGGGTGCCGTGGCGCGCGCCTGTAATCCCAGGAGACCAGGAGGCTGAGGCAGGAGGATCACAAGTTCAAAGCCAGCCTCAGCAACTTAGCAAGGCCCTTAACAACTCAGTGAGACCCTGTCTCTAAATAAAGTACAGAAAAGGGCTGGGGATGTGGCTCCGTGGTTAAGCGCCCCTGGGTCAATCCCCGATGCCAAAAGAAAAAAAGCTGTTTCACCCTTCCACTGGGGTGCATAATATAGATTTGGGTCATAAAAGACACCCTGGTCAACACCCAACATTTGAAGGGAGTGGACAGTGGTGCTTTAAGCCAGAGGGCAGGGAAGAACTGGGAGGAAGCTACATGCTCTATAATTGTGCCACATGACCGTTCTTTGCATTAATAAGCAGGTGCTCGTCTCTGACCAGAAGGATGGAGCACAGGAGCAGAGAGATGGGTGGATAAGGAACTGGGATGCTGGACCTGAGAGCCATGTCTGACCGGGAGGTGTCAGATGCCCTAGGCAAAGCTTTGACCCCAATCCTTCCTCTTCCCCTCCAGTGGAAGCAGGTGGCCAGCAGCTCCCCATGTCCTGGTTCTGCTCACACTTCCGATCAGCAGCACATGGGCAAACAGGCCCCCTGTGGCTCTCTAATCTCCAGGGACCCCAGCTCTTACCACACCAGAATGCTAACAAAAGACACATTCCAATGTCTTGCACAGAACTGGCATTGATCGGCCAGGACAAACGGGCCACTATGAGGCAGCAGACGGTCCAGAGAACTGGGAGGCTCAGGGCACATTCCTGGTCAAATGGTCAAAACAATGACCATTGTTTTGGGTCTACGACCTTGAATAAGTCACTAAACTTCCCCGATCAGAATGCCAAGGCCTCTGATAACACCCAGGAAGCCTCAGTCACAGTACTGACAATACATGGTCCCCACCGGCTCGCACAGTACAGGGCTCTGTAACATGTAGAGACGGGCAGGCGGGGAGTGAGCAGGCTGGGGCGCCAGGGGCTATTTTGTTATCTTCCTTATTACTGTACATTTGCAATTTTTCCATTAGAAGTTTACAAAATTGCTTTTGGATACAAATTTAAATATCACTTCTTAATCAAAAATTGCTTTGCTATTTACCTACCACACAGTTCTTTCTTAAAACTCAATACTATGTTGCTGGGTGAAGCAACAGCCTAATGGGGGAAGAGGGTCGGTTCACACTGTTTATCGAATCAAAAAACAACAGCAGTAGCCTGGTGCAGTGGTGCACGTCTGTCATCCCAGCGGCTTGGGAGGCTGAGGCAGGAGGATCAAAGTTTCAAAGCCAGCCCAGCAACTCAGTGAGACCCTGTCTCAAAAATTTAAAAGGGCTTTGGATGTGGCTTTGTGGTTAAGCACCTCTTGCCTCAAACCCCATTACAAAAGTGTGAAGATTAACTTAAATGTAAAGATATGATCTTTTAAATGTTCTTCAGTTAGAGAGAAATAAGTCTTTAGGGTTGAAATGAGATAGTATCTCTGAACAGCTTTCGAATTCTGCCAGGAAGGACAGTCAGAGGGGGAGGGGAGATGGAAGGTGACCAGCAAGATGATCTCAGCCGTGGAGGGTGCTGGCAATGATAGGAGGGGATTCATTCATTCTTCTCTTGATTTTCGTGTACACTTGAAGAATTTCATCAGAGGAAGGTGTAAAAAGCGTGGAAGCCTTTGCTTCCGTGCTTGCTGTCACTATGCCCCTGCCATGTAATCGAACTCGAGAAATTGTTACTCCAAGTATAGGGAAACCAAAACGTGGGGTAAAATTTTAAAATAACACATGAAAACAAGCAAACCAAGAACAGGGAGATGCCTGGAAGACTGGCAATGAGAGGAACAGGAGAATCAATGGTGCCTGTGTAAGACAGGGGGCCGGAACCAAAGTGCAGGCCCTGGGGAGAGCCCGCCCCTCCCTGCACCCCACTTCCACTGCCCTGAGGGAGGGAGCATAGGAGGAGCATAGAAATCCCCCCTAGGTCACCAGCCTCGAGTCCTGCTGGGAAGAACTGCTGAACCCAGATTGACACCCAAGGAAACAGGTCAAGGCCCAAGGGCACATGGAAACAGGAAGAGGCCTGGGACTCAGATCCAGGCCTCCTGGCTCTGCCCCGTGTAGACAAAGGGCACAAACATGAACCCCTGTGATTCCACTTCACAGATGGTGAGGCTGAGGAAATCAATGAGAGAAAAGTCACACTCAGTGGTTAAGTGATCCTGAGTTCCATCCCTAGTGCCAAAAAACAAAAAAGCAAAAACCAACCAACCAAAAAAAACCTAAAGCCACAGCTGGGCACCGTGGGGACACCTGTAATCCCAGTGACTTGGGAGGGTGAAGCAGGAGGATTGTAAGTTCAAGACCAGCCTCAGCAACTTAGAGAGGCCCTGAGCAACTCAGTGAGACCCTGTCTCAAAATATAGAATTAAATGGGCTGGGGTTGTGGCTCCGTGGTAGAGCGCTTACCTAGCGCATGTGAGGCACTGGGTTCAATCCTTGGCACTGCACAAAAATAAATAAAAATAAAGGTATAAAAAATATGTATTTAAAAAAATGGGCTGGGGATGTGGCTCACTGGTTAAGCGCCGGTGGGTTCAATCCCCAGTACTGAATCAAAAGAAAAAAAATGCCATAGAACCCACTGGGCCACCCTTAGATCAATGAGCTCCGCACCACCACCGACACCTGCCCTTGGCCTGGTGCTCTGGCCAAGACTGCTCAATCCCTCCCCACCCCCAGCAGACGGACCCACCCCCAGTTCTTAGCTGGATTATTATTAAAGCTTTCAAACTCTTCTCCCACTTGCAATCTCGCAGCCAATTTGGGCGTGAAACACTTCGGCAGTACTTACCACAGGACTTCAGGCTAGATTTCCTGGGGTAGCACCTGGCACAGAGTGGGGAGTTAATAAACACCCTTCCCTGGCTCCTTGTATCCTCCCGCCATCAATTTAAACACCGCGTGGTATGAATTCAGTCTCACATAACTGCATTGATGGTACCTGGTCATCTCTCTAATGGGCATATCTGGTGGTATGGCTCCTCTGCCTACCAATCAATCCTACCCACAACAAAATGAAGGCACAACACAGATTCTCACTCCTCTTCCACCTGGAGGGACCCACCACTCACTCCTGGTTCTTAGGCATGCCATTCCCTCTGCCAGGAACCTACATCCTCCCCATACTTCCCCACCTTGGGGACTCCTACTCTTTATTCATTTTTTTTTTTTTTTGATACCAGGGATTGTACCCAGGGTCGCTTAACCACTGAGCCACATCCCGAGCCCTTTTTATTTTTTGTTTTGAGACAGGTTCTAAGTTGCTCAGGACCTCGCTAAGTTGCTGAGGCTGGCTTTGAACTTTCGATCCTCCTGCCTCAGCCTCCCGAGCCCCTGGGATTATAGGTGTGCACCACCACACCAGTTCCTACTCATTTTTTAAAACCCATTTTGAATCCCATCATCTGTGAATTCTTGTTCTTCTACAATAGCATGCTGGACTCATGTCAAATAATCATATCTTCTTTCTTATGACACTTTCAAAAAAAAAAAAAAAATAAGCCCTTGGCCTCCCTCAGCCTCTTCCTCATAGTAAACAGTCCTGTTCTTCCAGGCTTACTGGTTTCCCTCCCTTTTGAACTCCCACTATATTAGTCAGCTTTGCATCACTGTGACCAAGATACCTGACAGGAACAATTTAGAGGGAAAGTTTATTTTGACTCACAGTTTCAGAGATTTAGTTCGTGGTGAGCTGACTTCATTGCTCTGGGCTCAAGGTGAGGCAGAACATCATGGTGCCAGGGAATGGTGGAGGAGTGCTGCTCGGTTCATGATGGCCAAAAAGCAGGGTGGGGCGTAGGAAGGTGAAGCCCTCCAGGGCACACCCCCAGTGACCCTCAAGCCATGCCCCACCTGCCTCCAGTTACCACCCAGTCAGTCCATTCAAACGAGGAGGGATTGATTGGGTCACAGTGCTCACAATCCAATCATTTGACCCCCCAAAATTCCTGCATCAACACCAGAGCTTTGAGGAGACAACTCATATCCAAGCCAGTAACACCCACTGAGCTTCAATTTCCCAGAATTTGATAGATAATTCATTCAGAGGTAGACGACGCTGCCCAACAGCAGCTGAACACATGAACTTGCAGAACAAGAGCTTTGTGAGAGGAGGAAAGGCACTTTTTACACTGTCACCCACAACACCGAGCAAAGGAGAACACATGTCCCTCCAAAACCGTCCTTCCAGAAACTTCTAAAATTTGTTCTTTTTCGATACACATGACAGTCGAGTGCATTTTGACACACTATACATATATGGAGTGTAACTTCCCATTCCTGTGGTTGGACATGGTGTGGAGTTTCACTGGTCGTGTATTCATATATGAACATGGAAATGATGTCCCATTCATTCCACTGTCTTTCCTATTCCCCCCCACCCTTCCCTTCATTCCCTTGGTCTAATCCAATGAATTTCTATTCCCCTCCCTCCGTTATTGTGTGTTATCATCTGCATATCAGAGAGAACATTTAGCCTTTGGCTTTGAGGAATTAGGTTATTTCACTTAGCACAATAGTCTCCAGTAAATGTACTGGCAAATGCCATGATTTCATTCTTATTTATGGCTGAGTAATATTCCATTGTGTATATGTACCACATTTTCTTTATCCATTCATCTGTTGAAGGGCACTTATGTTGGTTTCATAGCTTAACTATTGTGAATTGAGCTGCTATAAGCATTGATGTGGCTGTGTCACTGTAGTATGGCTGATTTTAGGTCCTTTGGGTATAAACTGAGGAGGGGGATAACTGGGTCAAATGGTAGTTCCATTGCACGTTTTCCCTTCCAGGTTCTTCTATTATGCCCTCTCTCTATATCCAACACCTAGGTCTGGAAGGAATAATCCCTAGCTCCTGTATGTTTTTTCTCTAAGGAAGGTCATGATCATACTCTGTTGACATAAACCTGATTATCCATCTGTGGTCCATGAGCCCCCACCATTCCCAAAATGATAATGACCCCAAACTTCCTCAAATCATTCATACCACAGAATCTAAGGTTATGAAGACAACCAATCACTAAGAGGCATCATTCAACCTGTCACCGGGAGGTTAACTCCTGGATTCAGAGAAAAGGGGCAGCTGGGACAGGCCCAGAGCCTCCACATCCTCACCACCAGCCCACTGGGCTGGACATGCCGCATGCCTGAGCAGATCCTGAGCTCCGCTCCCCTCCACTGGGAGACTGCGTTCCCACAGGGCTGAAATAAGCAGGTTCAAAGTCATTAACATTCCTCAGGTCTCCAAGACGAATTCTCAAAAAACAGAAGGGAGTACCTGTGGGTGGCCCCCTTTCCTGCCAGGTCAGCATCTACCAAAGGAGCCTCTGAACTGCGGCACTTCTCTATATTGGCCAGGACTGACTGGCCTCCCTCCCATCAGCATTTTGCACACCTTGGGAGTTCCCGAGCTTCACTTCTACTGGGCTGCCATCAGCGGAGGCAGAGGACACACCCCTTCTAAACAAAGGGACTGACTTAAAACCAACTCTTGCAACTTGGAAGCTCAGTGCTCTTTACCCTTGGCCTGCAGGCCTGGGAGAGACCCAGGTAGGGGAGGAAGGGTAGATCAGGAGCAGAGGAAACAGGAACAACTTGAACCCAGAGAAACCAGCATGTGCCAGATGATGAGATACTCCTGATCAGTCCCCAGACCCAAGCAAAAAAAAAAAAAAAAAAAAATCACAAAAAAAAAAAAGGGGCACAGCCCTCTCCTTCATGCACAGATTTCTATGATCTTGTTGCAGGAGCATCTTCACTAGTGACCAGGGAAGCCTCAGGAGAATGGTATCACTGAGTTCTTTACTTCCCAAACCTAGCAGAGTGGCCCGCACACTGCAAAAGGTTAAGAAATATTTAATTAAGGTGCCCGACTATGGGACTAACACACTGCGAATGACTCTCTTTGTGGCCAGTCATCTTCAGACATTTGTGATTTTTATTTTCCTCCCTCTTGTGGTTTCAAACAAGTAGGTGTCTCTGGGTACATCTATCCTTGGAAATACCCATTAGCGGTGTTGTAAAAGCTAACCTGAAGCTGGGTGTAATGGCGCATGCCTGTCTTCCCAGGGGCTCTGGAGGCTAAGGCAGGAGGATCACGAGTTCGAAGTCAGCCTTAGCAAGTGCCTAAGCAATTTAGTGAGACTCGGTCTCTACATAAAATACATAAAAAGGACTGGGGATATGGCTCAGTGCCTGGGGG
>JAJEJO010004608.1:97522-114402 GCA_020662805.1 Glaucomys volans
GCAGGGTACCCAAGCCACACATCCAGGGGCCCCTCTGGTCACCGAAGGACATGTGCGGACAAGACAGGAACAGCCCTGTGATGGGGCCAGAGCAGCAGCTGGGTCCCCTGCCTGGGGAGGGAAGGCTGGCATGAACTCCTGGCAGATCACCCACTTCCCACTGGTATCACCAAGCACAGCAGGTCTGAGGAGCTGGGGATTTTTCCTCTCAAGGCTTAGGAACAAATCATAGGCAATAGAAGCTGGTGGCAGTGATACATGCCTATAATCCCAGCAACTGGGGAGGCTGAGGCAGGAGGGTCCCATGTTTGAGGCTTCAGCAACTTAGCAAGACCCTGTCTCAAACAGAAAGGACTGGGGATGAGCTCAGTGGTAAAGCACCCCTGGGTTTAATCCCTCTATTCTAAAATCCCAGGCAATGGAATGGAGAAAAAGAATAAGGTACCATAAGAAGAATCCGAGCATCTCTGGGCAGAGATGATCATGGCTCTGGCCTTTGTAACTCTCTCAATTTCAAGGATCCCTCCTCATTGCAAGCACCCTTACCCAGCATGCACCAAGCTCCAGGAAAATGCAGAAAGGACAAGATGCAATTTTTTCACTCAAGAAGCTCACGCTTCAGGGCAGGGTTTTGTTTTTGTTTTGTTGGTTCTGAGGATTGAATCCAGGGGCACTTAACCACTGAGCCACCACCCCAGTCCTATTTTTTTATTTGTGAGACAAGTAAGTTGCTGAGGCTGGCTTTGAACTCACAAGTCCTCCTGCCTCAGCCTCCTGGGTTGCTGGGATTACAGGCCTGTGCCACCATGCCCAGCTGTGCCCTCCTTTTCATCAGGCAAAGGTCACAGCTAAGTAGCACTGTCCACTGAACTTTCTGTAATAATGAAAATACCCTTTCCCTGCAGGGTCCCCAAATAGGAGCCATCAGCTGCATGTGGATACTAAGTACTTCAAACAACAGCTAATGAGACTGAGGAACCAAATGTACAGCTCCATTTAATGCTGATTTACATTGAAGCAGCCATGTCTGGCTAATGGCTACCATCACAGAAGTAGTCGGTCTGTGGAGGAAAACATCACAGGAAGAGCCAAAAATGCAGTGGTGTGAAGCATTCCATGATTACTCAGAAATTGCAAAACACAATGTTCCCAGCAAATGCAAGGAGCGACAGAAGCAGAGGGTGCGCGTTCAAGTACAGCACACAGGGAAGCACAGATGCCAGGAGGGGAGGGGACAGGGGCTGGCCAGACAGCAAGCACCTGGTGTGTGGTGCTCAGCTTTGGGCTCAATGCTATTCATGCTGGGAACAGAGGAGATGTGCAATATTAGAAACGAACAGAATCTACAGGACGTGGATGTAGTGAAAGATCTATTTTAAGGAATTGGCTCCCACCATCACAGAAGCTGGCAAGACCCAGGAAAGAGTTGATGCCAGAGTTCAAGTCCAAGGCTCTGGTGCAGAAGCTCCTCTTACTCGCGGTAGGCAGCTCACCCTTTGTTCTATTCAGCGATCAAATGGCTGGGACACACACACATGACGGAGGGCAATGTGCTTTACTCAAAGTCCATCAAGTTAAATGTCCATGTCATCCAAAAACACCCCCGCAGACAGTTAGAATGATGTTTGACCACATAATCCAGCCAATCAGACACAGAAAATTAACCATCACGGGCTAGTTTTGAGCAAGGCTCTTAGAAGAACGGATTTTGGTCAAATCATTCAGATGGGAGAACTGGGGCAAAAGGGCAGCAGTAGGAGGTAAAAGGTGACCTCATAGTCCACATTAAACACGAAGGCTTGCAACTAAGATGTGGCAATGGGAAAGGAGCCAGTTAATTCGTATTCGTAATAGGAAGTTTGAGCAGGGAACAGTGATGAGTGCAAAGCCAGCCTCAGCAACTTGGCAAAGTCCTAAGCAATTCAGCGAGACCCTGTCTCTAAAAAGGGCTGGGGATGTGACTCAATGGTTAAGTGCCTTGGGTTCAATCCCTGGTACCAAAAAAAAAAAAAGTCTGAAAGCATGAATGGATTCTGTGACTTAAGACACATACTTACCCTGCTGCAGGAAGCTAGCATTTCCTTACAGGACAACACAAGACAAGGGCAAGGAAGTTCTCCACGTGCCGTAAGGAAAGGAAGTGGTGCAGTAAAGAGATGCAGGCTGGTGCAGCCCCTTCTCATTCAAAGGGGCCGACATGCTCAGTGCCCATGGCCCACCTGTAAGTCTTTCCAACTCAGAGCATTTCTAGAAGATAAACCATCGCAGAGATGTGGCAGAGTCCATTAGCTGCTCCTAATGTCCATTCTCCTCTCTGTCCTTGGAAACAGCCCTGCCTAGCAAGCTAGAAGACTCCAAGTCAAGCCTCCCTTGCAGCTGCCTGTTCTAGCAATGAAATGGAAGCAATAGGTTGAGGAAGACTTCCAAGTAGATTCTTTAAAATAGAAGAGGCAGCTAGGTGTGGCAGCGCATGCCAGTAATCCTGGTGACTCAGGAGGTTGAAGCTGGAGGATCGCGAGTTCAAAGCCAGCCTCAGCAACTGAGCGAGGCCCTAAGCAACTCAGTGAGACTCTGTCTCTAAATGAAATATAAAGGGCTGGGGATGTGGCTCAGTGGTTGAGTGCCCCTGAGTTCAATCCCTGGTACCAAAAAATAAAATAAACGGTCAAGGAGGAAAAGACTGGAAAGAGACAGAAACCAGGAAGTGGCTGGAAAGTCAAGGGAAGGAGCCCAGATTCCTGAAGATTCTTCAAGAGAGCCAGTTGATGTGGCCTCCCATAAAACCACTTGAAATTCGGCGTGGGGCTATTCAACTCTCAGTAACCAAATCAGTGAGGGTTGTGAAGAAACAGGAAAAAAAAAATCTTAGCTGCAGTTATCTTAGAGTCTCCATTTCTTCCTAGAAACTCCAGGCTTGGGAGTTGCTGGAAGCAGCATGGGAACACGGAGTGCTTCTCAGGGTGCCACCGGCTCCTGTCACCGTCTTCACGTGTGCCTGCTGGAGGCTACAGGTTGCCCAGTGCAGACTAGATCCCTGCACAGTTGTACATACCAGGAATTCAGGAACCCAGAGAAAGGGCAGCAGACCCCAAAACTACTCTCTCCATCTGGCTGATGCTTCAAAGCCTCCTTGGGATGCTAACAGGACTCCCAGTTACATCTGAATTTCAGCCCCAAATACTGCACAGGACAGACATTGATAAAAGGATCTAAAATTCAAATTGAACTGGGTGTCCAGCTAACCCTAATTTTGGTTTAAACTGTACAAGGACATTTCACTGCACAGAATGGCAAACCCTGCCTAGGGCGGAGGGTAGAGCTCAGTGGCAGATGGAGCGCTTAGTCTGTGTAAGGCTCTGGGTTCCACAGGGAAGGAGGAGGAAGGAGAGAGAAATGACAGAAGTCTGCCTAGGCTGGACTTCTGAGGATTTTCCATTGGGTTGAACATGTGGCTCCTTTCTCCACCTGGAAAACTTCTGCCCCACAGGGCGCGGTGGTGCATGCCTGTAATCCCAGTGGCTTGGGAGGCAGAGGATCATGAGTTCAAAGCCAGCCTCAGCCACTTAGCAAGGCCCTAAGCAACTCAGTGAGACCCTGTCTCTAAATAAAATACAAAATAGGGCTGGGGATGTGGCTCAGTGGTTAAGCACCCCTAGGTTCAATCCCTGGTACCAAAAAAAAAAAAAATAAAACAAACAAAAGAGTAGCTCTTGCCCTGTGATCGATGAACCCTGAGCTAGGAACAAGCTGTCCCACCATGGCGGAAACAGTGTCCCAATGTCCCAAGCTACAGGAATGCTTCTAAATCAGAACCTTAAAGTCCAGACAGCCTGTCAATCAATCATACCAACCACCTTTCTTGGAGAATAAGCTTGCTAGGTTCTTAAGGGCAGATGTATGAGGGAAGGGGGAGAATATAAAGTCACAACTGAGGAGCGGGGAGCAGGCAGCAAAGCAGGAGCACCCCGCGGTCAGGAAACAGAACAGAAATGTGCTCCCGAGTGCTCAAGAGGAACGTCGCCATCTGGCCAGGACCCAAACCCTGTTGCCCGGCAACACAGAAGGGCCAACCTGTGTTGACAAAACTTGCAGCAGAAATACATTTAAACTCTGATTTTCTTCAACTGAAGGGATTAGTCACCCTGCCACACTTCTCGGGAATGCCTGTAGTTGCAGAGAGGGAAGGCAGGGGGCCGTCCGTGTCAATATCGTAGTTTTATTTAGAAGACAGTAATTAAAAAGGAACATTCCTCGTGATATCAGAGAGGATAGAACTCTACGTTCTGCTTCCCCCTCAAACCGCTATGCTGTGGTGACACCCATCTGTTACCTCAGAAAGCATGTCACCCGCCCAGTAGTACACCCCACAAACCAGCCACACCTCAGTGAAAAGCCAGGGGGACAAGAAAAGGTAAACTGTCCATGGCAAAGCTCCAAGTGACAGTAATGGAGGGGGCTCCTCCAGCCTCAGGCTGCCTGGCTGGGACCTTCCTTGCAACCCGGCTTCCTGCCACCTGCCAGGAAAGAAAGGGTCAGATGCAAGTAAGTGGCCCAGCATGCCACCCGAAGAGAGATCCTCGAGATCAGCAACCCTCTGCCTGCATCAGCCCAGCCCAGGAGGCACAAGGCAGAACCAGTCACACAGGAGGCCCAGGCAGCTCCAAGGGGTGGAGCTTCTGTCCCTAGGAAAGACCTGCTATGTCAGGGCCCTCAGCCCAGTGCAGAGGTTGACACTTGTCTCCTTCCTGACCCCATCCTAATTCAAGGTTATAGGCATCCAATTGGGAGCAGTGGTGCACGCCTATAATCCCAGCTGCTCAGGAGGCTGAGGCAGGAGGATCATGAGTTCAAAGCCAGCCTCAGCAACTTAGTGAGGCCCTAAATAACTGAGTGAGACCCTGTCTAAATTTAAAAAAATATAAAAAGGGCTGGGGGCCGGGTGTGGTGGCGCACGACTGTAATCCAAGCAACTTGGGAGGCTGAGTCAGGAGGATCGCAAGTTCAAAGCCAGCCTCAGCAACTTAGCGAGGCCCTAAGCAACTCAGTGAGACCCTGTCACTAAATAAAATACAAAATAGGGCTGGGGATGTGGCTCAGTGGCCGAGTGTCCCTGAGTTCAATCCCTGGTTCCAAAAATAAATAAATAAAATAAATAAAAAGGGCTGGGGATGTGGCTCAGTGTTAAGCACCCCTGGATTCAATCCCTGTACAAAAAAAAAAAAAAAAAAAGATTATAAGTTTCAATAAAAATGCAGCTGCTCATTCCTAACCAAGGCTGGGCCCATCTTCCAGGCAAGCTAGAGTTAACCATCCATTCTCCTTCCTTCCATAAATCACTCTCTTGCCTACAAGTGCTCCATCACTCTGCCACTTGCTTTTAACCTCGGGCAGCAGGGCTGATGCAATTCCTGGGACTTGGCTTGGAGCCACCAAGAATGTGACCAGGGCCACAAGGACCGACGTCACCGAACCAGACCTCCTCACCCAAGTCCCATGATGAGAACTGCTCCTGGGCAGGCTGGCTGGGCAGAAATGGAAGTGACCAGGAGGAAGGGAGGTATGACAAAGCCATATTGAAGTCCCAGGAGGGCTGGACAGAGGGCCATGAGGGGAAGAAGTTTCCCAGGGTCCCAGACCACCCAGAGCAAGAGCCCCTCAGCCAAGGAAAAGTGGGGGTTGGGGGCACATGGGCAAACAACGGCTCAGAAGAGCTCAGAATCTGCAGACAGGGCATGGTGGCGCACACGTGTAATCCCAGTGGCTTGGGAAGCTGAGGCAGAAAGATCTCCAGTTCCAAGCCAGCCTCAGCAACTTAGTGAGGCCCTAAGCAACTCAGCAAGACTCCATCTCTAAATAAAATATTTATTTAAAAACAAAGGGTCACTCCTTTGTCGTACACTCCTCAGGCATATCATTCAGCCCCCTGCGCAGTCCATAAGCACCTACTATGTGCCAAATACCAGGCAGCAGCCAGAACCAGGCAGGCCTGGCTTTAATCTGTACTGCTTCTGTCCCAGGGCCTGTGACCCCAACCTCAGTTACCATACCACCACCTGTTACCTTGGTGTGAACCATGTGACTACCACAGCCTCAGCTGCCCAGCACATCCTCAGTACACACGGCTGCGGGAAGCCCCACTGAGCACTCAACCTCAGAGAGCCTCAGGTTCCTCTGAGAAGAAATAACATTTTAAAAACTCCCTTGAGCATGTTATACACTTGGAGGAGGGCCTCCAAATCACTCTCTTCTTCCCCGTCCCCCATCTCCTTCATCTCTGACTCTCGGCCCTCCACACAAGTCGATGACTCCCAGCTTCCCCTGCCCTCCAGTTGAGGGGCTGCGATCTGGGCCCCAGACACTCCCTGCTTTAACATCCTGACTAGTGGACTCCCCACCTTCTCCAGAAGCTGGTGCTCCTGTATGCGACAGGGCTCCCACCTTCTGGCAACTTCCTATGAGCTGGTCACAGAATAACACTGCCTTGACGGTGAACTAGCCATTAAATTGCAGTTGAGAGATTAGCTCTCACTCTAGTCAGAATGGCAATTATCAAGAATATAGGCAAGAGGGCTGGGGATATAGCTCAGTTGGTAGAGTGCTTGCCTTGGAAGCACAAGGCCCTGGGTTCAATCCCCAGCGCCAGGGGAAAAAAAGAATACAAGCAACGATAAATGTTGGCGAGGATGTGAGGAAAAGGTACACTCATACATTGCTGGTGGGACTGCAAATTGGTGCAACCATTATGGAACGCAGTATGGAGATTCCTCAGAAAACTTGGAATGGAACTGTTTGACCCAGCTATCCCACTCCTCAGAATATACCCAGAGGACTTAAAATCAGCTTACTATAGCGACACATCCACATCAATGTTTATAGCAGCTCAATTCACAGTAGCTAAGCTATGGAACCAACCCAGGTGCTCTTCAACATGATAAAGAAAATGTGGTGTATATACACTATGGAATATTACTTAGCCTTAAAGAAGAATGAAATTATGGCATTTGCAGGTAAATGGATGGAGCTGGAGAATATCATGCTAAGCGAAATAAGCCAATCCCCAAAAGACCAAAGGCCAAATGTTCTTTATGCAGATGCTAACATATAATAATCAGGGAAGGAAGAATAGACATTCATTGGATTAGACAAAAGAAAATGAAGGGAAGGGAGGGGGATGGGAATAGGAAAGACAGTGGAATGAATCAGACATCACTTTCCTGTGTTAACATTTGAACACACGACCAGTGAAACACCACATCATGTCCAACTGTAAGAATGGGAAGTCACACTCCACATGTGTATGGTGTCAAAATACACTCTACTGTCATGTATATCTACAAAGAATAAAAAAAATTAAAAAAATAAATTGCCATGGAGTCTCCAAGTTTCGATGCCAACCCAGAAAGGTTTATCCAAGGCCCAGGTGGTCTTTGGGCTCCCAGACCACTTCCCGTCCCATCTGTAAAATGGAGACAACGAATAGAAGATAAATGATTTTCCCTACCCAGGGCAGTGGGCATGGCACCTAACGTGTTGTTGGCGCTCAAAACTAGTGGTGCCTTAAGGTAGGGACACGACATTCGACCTCAATGCCTGATCAACCTCTCAAAGACAACATAAGCCCCTCACTCCAGAGCCCCCCATGGCTGCTCTGCAGCTTCTCAGCCAAGTCTGAAGGCCAGCCGACACTGTGAGGCACCCTCATCTGCCCGCAGCGTTCCTTCCCTGCCTGGACCTTCGGCCCCCCTAAGCTTCCCTCCCAAAGCCCTGGAGCTGACATACTTTCCTGAGTTCACATCCACAGACTTTCTCACATCTCTACTTCTCTGTCCTCTCCACCAGCCTCCCTCTTGGCCTTCAGGACTCAGGTGGGCCTCCCTCCCCGGCTTTCCTGGTGGGCAGTGTCCTCTGATCCCAGAACTTAGAGGCCCCTCCCCAGTGTGGAACAGATAAGCACACAAACTCCTGAGCCCCTCTGTTTGACCCTTTACTTGGCAAATACAATCAGTCCTCATTATTCACAGATTTCATTTTTACGAGTTAGCCTATTTGCTAAACTTTTCTTGCCACCCCACAGTCAATACTTGTGGTTTCGGGGTCACTCACAGACAGGAACAAAGTGGCAAAAAACTCACTACTTGATACTCGTTCCCAGACGAGGGGATGCTCTTCCTGCTTCTTTTAACTATCAAACTGTCAACAACAGCCCTGTCCACAATCTACATTTAATTTTTTTGGTACTGGGGATTGAACCCAGAGGTACTTAACCACTGAGCCACATCCCCAGCCTTTTTTTTTATATGTATATTTACAGACAGGGTTTTGCTGAGTTGCTTAGGGCCTCATTAAGTTGCTGAGGCTGGCCTCAAACTTGCAATCCTCCTGCCTCAACCTCCCAAGCAGATGGGATTGTAGGTGTGCGCCACTGTACCCAGCTCTCTCCACAATTTTAGTGCCATATTTTTGACATGTTTGTGCTTTGGGTTGATCTGATGTTTCAATTGGCCCCCGGAGTATAGTGATGAAGAGCTCCCCCGTGCTGCCACCCACACAAGAGCCCATGATGTGCCCGGTGGAGAAAATCCACCTGTTAGATGAGCTTCGTTCAGGCATGAATGATAGTGCGGTTGGCCACAGGTTCGGTGATAAGGAGTCAAAAGGAGGCTACATCCAGGAAATGGAAGGGGAGATTGGCTAATGCGAAGGCGAGTTCGCTCTGTTAACCATGAAAGCAACATCTGCAGCGTGTGAGGGACTAATGGATGAGACGGAAGAGGGGCTGAATTTGTGGACTCTGGCATCAGTGCAGGTGAGATCACAAGAGATTAGACAATGCCGGCATCACTGCGAGGCTGAAAGTCAAAGAGATTCACAGTCCCACTGGGCGCGGTGGCGCACACCTGTAATCCCAGCACTTGGGAGGCTGAGGCAGGAGAATTGCAAGTTCAAAGCTGGCCTCAGCAACTTAGCGAGGCCCTAAGCAACTCAGTGACACCCTGCCTCTAAATAAAATACAAAATAGGGCTGGGGATGTGGCTCAGTGGTGGAGTGACCCTGAGTTCAATCCCCAGTACCAAAAAAAAAAAAAAGAGAGAGAGAGAGATTTACAGTCCCGTCACCTGGGGTCAGGGAAATGCTCAACCCTTCCTGGCTGGTGTTTTATTTTATTTTATTTTTTTAAAAATATTTTTATTAGTTGTTGATGGACCTTTATTTTATTGACTTATTTATATGCAGTGCTGAGAACTGAACTCAGTGCCTCACACGTGCTAGGCGAGCACTCTACCACTGAGCCACAACCCCAGTCCTGGTGTTTTATTATAAAGAAGTATTCCATGAAATCAGTCAGAAAGCACAGGTTAAATAAGGTGTCTTTAAAGAGAAACACATAAGACACTTATATACTGACTGGTTGGCAAAAATGTTGTGACCAGGTGGCGTACACCTGTAATCCCAGCGATTCTGGAAGCTGAGGCAGGAGGATCACGAGTTCAAAACCAACCTTGAAACTTAGCAAGGCCCTAAACAACTTGGCAAGACCCCTGTCTCAAAATATAAAAAAAAAATGGGCTGGGGATGTGGCTCAGTGGTTAAGCACCCCTGGGTTCAATCCCTGGTACCAAAACAACAAAATAACAAACCCAAAGAACATCTGGGGATGTAACTCTGTGGTAGAGCCCTTGCCGAGCATGCATGATGCCCTGGGTTTCATCTGCAGCACTTGTAAATACCTTACATTTCTCTGATCCAAATGCTTTAAATGTGCTAATTCGATCACTATGGTAAATTACAAAAATGTGGACCTTTTCCCCCTCCCTGCCATTGGGACTGGCCATAGGATGTACTGTGGCTGACAGGATGCTAACACACGTCAAACACTCAGACTGGAGAAGAGCATGCCCTCTGTGTTCCTAGAATCCAAACACCATGTGAGAAGGGCCAGGCTGGCCTGTCTGATGACAAACACATGTGGCCCAGTCACCCTTGCCAGCCCCAGCTGACAACTGACCAACTGCTTGACAGATGAGGCCACCCAAGATCAGCCTGCCCCCAGCCAAACGGCCGACTGGTTGTACATGCATGAGATCAGCAAAGCCCAAGATCAGAAAAACTGCCCAGCACAATCACGAGCTGCAGAAATGCTTTAAGCCACTCACTTTTGGGGTGGTTTGGTTTGTAGCAAAACTTAACTGATACCAGAGACTTGGGAGGCTGAGGAAGGAAGATCTCCAAACTCAAGGCTGGCCTGTGCAACTTAGCAAGTCCCTGTCTCAAAATAAAAAACAGAAAGGGCTGGGGGTGTAGTTTGGTGGGAGAGCATCCCTGGGTTCAATCCCCAGTACCATAAACAAAAACTTATTAATCTCAGTGGCTTGGGAGGCTGAGGCAGGAGGATCGTGAGTTCAAAGCCAGCCTCAGCAACTTAGCGAGGCCCTAAGCAACTCAGTGAGACCCTGTCTCTAAATGAAGGGCTGGGGAGGTGGTTCAGTGGTTAAACTCCCCTGGGTTCAATCCTCAGTATCATAAACAAAAATTGACATACAACTCCATTTTGTGGATGAAGAAACTGAGGCACAGAGATGAAGTGACCTGCTGAAGGTCCCAGGGCTGTTAAGCATGGTGGGATTTGAAGCCAGGCAGCCTGGTTCCAGAGGCCACGCTCTACCAGCTGGCCCACAGCCAAGGCACTCCACACAGTCCTACAGCCTCCCTGCTCACCTGCTTTCCCAAAGGAGGTTAAGGGTAGAACGTGGCCTTAGCTGGCCTCCTAAGTGCCCAACAGGCCACGTGGAACTCTGAATAACCTTTGCCATTTTGCATTTTCAATGCCCTTCAGGTCTGCAGAGGGCTCTTCTGACTCATTTCCACCACATAAAAATAACAAGGCCGCCCAACATCCAAGATGAATGAACAAAATGCGGCCAATACAAAGGAATAGTCTCCCATCTTAAAACAATTCTGACTCATGGAAAAATTGGATGATTTTATTTTTTGGTACCAGGAATTGAACCCAGGAGCACTCAAACTCTAAGCCACATCCCCAGCCCTTTTTTGTATTTTATTTAGAGACAGGGCCTCGCTAAGTTGCTGAGACTGGTTTTGAGCTCATGATCCTCCTGCCTCGGCCTCCCAAGTGCTGGGATTACAGGTGTGCGCCACTGCACCTGGCCACATAAAATTTCTACAGGCTCAACAACTACAAATCTTTATAAATTCTTTACAGAAAACCAAGTTGGAAACTTGGCTTTTCCTTTGTAAGGAAAAACGCTGGATGGATGAACGTGGGCATCCCAGGAATATAAAATCACCACTACAGTATGATCTCTGATTTAAAAAATAAAGAGTAGGGGGCTGGGGATATAGCTCAGTTGGTTGAGTGCTTGCCTGTCAAGCACAAGGCCCTGGGTTCAATCTCCAGCACCACAAAAAAAAAAAAGAAAGAAAGAAAAAGAAAATATAGAGTAGGAGATATACATCAACTAGAATAGAAGGGGGAAGGTTATGGGAACTTATTTTCTTCATTTTGTCCATTTTGTAAGTTTTCCACAATAAATCCTAATTTTTTTTGAACCCAGGGGTGCGTAACCATTGAGCTACATCCCCAGCCCTTTTTATTTTTTTAAGACAGGGTCTTGCTAAATTGCTTAAGCTGGCCTCTCATTTGCAGTCCTCAAGCCTCAGCTTTCCAAGTTGCTAGAATTACAGATGTGTGCCACTGGGCCTATCTTTTTTATGAAAGGGTCTAAGTAGCCCAGGATGATCTCAAACATGAGATCCTCCCATCTCAGTCTCCCAAGTAACTGGGATCACAAGTATAAGCCACCAAGCTAATTTTTTTTTTTTTTTGGTACTAGGGACTGAACCCAGGGGCACTCCACCACTGAGCCACATCCCCATCCCCAGCCCTATTTTGTGTTTTATTTAGAGACAGGGTCTCACTGAGTTGCTTAGGGCCTCGCTGAGTTGCTGAGGCTGACTTTGAACTCACGATCCTCCTGCCTCAGCCTCCCAAGTGCTGGGATTACAGGCATGCGCCACTGCGTCCAGCTAATTTTTTTTTTAAACAAAGCTGAAATTCAATCTCATACAAGGATTTCATTGTCAGACACACTATCTCATTTAAGTCCTGAGATCACTGCTGGTACCCTGATCATCTGCATTTCATCAATGAGGATGCTGAGGTTATGACAGACATTTGAAAGGACCCTCTTTGAAGGCATCTCTCAGACAGCAGCCTTGCTGTGCTATGAGGTTTGTAAATATAAAAAGGAAGGGGGTTGGAGATAAGGCCAGAGGAAGAAAACAGGAAGCCCCACTTGGCAGCAGCTGGAGGTGGAAATGCCCTTTCACCATCAGGAAGGTCAGAGGAACCTTCACACCATCTGGCACAAGCCCAGGTGAGCCTCTGTCCAGAGGGGAAATGCACCATCTGCGCCAACCTCAGCCCTCAAGCGTCCCTCCCGTCCCCTGGCTAGAGATCAACGAGGTCCCTTGGGCTGAGGGGTAGGATCACTTATCCTTCTCCACCCTCCCTTCTCCCTCCACACTTGCAAGAAGGAGGAAGTCACAGGACGCTTGTGAGCATCGAGCTGGGCAGGATTCCCTCTGCGTTCATCTTGGCATCTCCCCATTGGGAGTGTGTCAGTCACCTCCAGGACCTGGGCATTACCTGATCGGACTCAATGACTAAGTGGTAGTGATTGTCACGACTATTGTCCTTGCTAGGCAATGAAGGAATAAGAAGGAAGAGAAGCCGGGCGTGGTGGCACATGCCTGAACTCCCAGTGGCTCGGGAAGCCGAGGCTGGAGTATCATGAGTGCAAAGCCAACTTCAGCAACTTAGCGAGGCCCTAAGCAACTCAGTGAGACCCTGTCACTAAATAAAAAATAAAAAGGGCTGGGGATGGGGCTCAGTGGTTAAGCATCCCTGGGTTCAATCCCTGGTTAAACAAACAAAAAAATGGAGGGGTCAGGGGAAGAGAGGCAAAGGAGAGAGACTGCAATCCACAACCTCCCAGCAGACTGGGGTCTCCCAACCCAGCTCCCACTTCTTTTCCCATCAAGGAACATCTGGAGTACAGAAAAGAAGGGAGTGGTGTGAAACCTATTCCGGATCCAGAACCAACAGGGGACCCACACATCCACTGAGATTTAGATGAACACAACCCAGACAAAGCTGGCTCTGCCCATCATATTCCTACCCCTCTGCTGACCTAGCTACAAGGCAGGGGAGTCGCTGTAAAAGGGCCGCGGAGAGAAGTCAAGGAAGGCAGGTGAGGAACCTGGTGGTGGCCTCCGGGCCCCACCATTCACTGGTCTGTTCGTTTATTCCTTTGCCCGATATTTGAGTACCCTCTGCACACTGGCACTGCGGACAGTGAACAGACAAATTTCCTGTCCTTGGCACCTCTATGACTATAAACAAGTAAACTCCAACAGGTCAGATGGGGAGAAGTGCGACAGAGGAAAAATCAATCTAAGAAGCGCGGCAGTGGGTGGCAGAGATGGTGGGCTTCGAGCTTCCATGTTAAAAATGGTAACTGGAGCCTGGCGCGGTGGCGCACGCCTGTAATCCCAGCACTCGGGAGGCTGAGGCAGGAGGATCGTGAGTTCAAAGCCAGCCTCAGCAATTTAGTGAGGCCCTAAGCAACTCAGTGAGACCCTGTCTCTAAATAAAACACAAAATAGGGCTGGGGACGTGGCTCAGTGGTCGAGGGCCCCTGGGTTCAAGCCCCAGAACCAAAAAAAAAAAAAAAAAAAAAAAGGGTAACTGGAGCTGGGCATGGTGGCAAGGCCTGTAATCCCAGCAGCTCCAGAGGCTGAGGCAGGAGGACTGCAAGTTCAAAGCCAACCTCAGCAACTCAGTGAGACCCTGTCTCTAAACAAAATATAAAAAAGCGCTGAGGATGTGGCTCAGTGGTTAAGTGTCCCTGGGTTCAATCCCAGGTACCAGGGCTGGGGATATAGCTCAGCTGGCAGAGTGCCTGCCTCACAAGCACAAGGCCCTGGGTTCAATCCCCAGCACTGGGGGGAAAAAAATTCCCAGGTACCAAAAAAATAAAATAAAATAAAAAGGTAACTGGAGAGGTCCTTGTTTTCAAAATTCCATTTGAACAGAAACTGAAAGACAGGGGAATAGGCCATGAAAATACCAGGATTAGGACAATGCCAGAGAGAACAGCAAGTTCAAAAACTAGAAGCAGAGGGCAGGCTTGACATCAGCACAGCCAAAGCAGGATGCCATTCATCAGCTGGGGCGGTGGCCCTGGACACAAAGGTCCCTGACATCTCCAAGTCCTGGGCTCAGGGGACCAGGCAGGAAAGCTACTACTGCAACTCGAAGGGAGTGCTTTCACAGACTTTTCTTGTCCTTCTCCTCCAAAACAGCACATGGGCTGCTTTAAGCACAGGCTGAATATCCCTTATCCAAGATGTTTGGGATCAGAAGCATTTCAGATTTGGTTGTTTTGTTTTTCAGATTTCTGAATATTTGCATATACTTCATGAGACATCTTGGGCATGGGACCCAAATCAAAACAGGAAATTCACTTACGTTTCATATATACCTGGTAGGCACAGCCTGAAGGTAATTTCATATGATATTTTTATTAATTTTGTGTGCAAAACCAAATTTCATGGGGTGTAATTTTCTACTTCTGGGATGTTGGCACTCAGAGTTTTGGATTTTGGAGTGTTTCGGATTTCAGATGTTTGGATCAGCAACGCTTACTTAATCTGTAAATACTTGGAAGCTAAGAATCAGCAGATAATAAATTCAAGTGTTAAAGCCTCTCGGAAAAGGGGATTTCATGATCTCCTTGATATTCATCCAATGTTTCCATGGAATTTTCAGAAATTTCTACTTAAGCCTAACCTGAACCCTTTCCACTTCAATTTTGGGTCCCAGGCAGGACTCTGAAACACTGCTAGAACACAGACACTTTGAAGTAACAAGGCCTTCAGGGTTTTGGAACCTGTGGGGCCAGAAAGTACCATTTGAGAAGGGTTTCTTCCCCTGGAACACAGGAGGCCTGGGTGGGGCCCAAGGGAGTTGCGAAGAGGGAGTAGCTGCTCAGTGCTGACCAACTAGTAATTGGGACTTTGTTGTGATACAGCCCAGTTTACCCGGATCCAGAGAGCCATTCTGTCTAGGAATCAAGGCATCATACATGACATGGCAAGGTCCAACATGAAACCTCAGCTCAAAGATCAGAGTAACTAAACCCAAATGCAGGGGCTGGGGATATAGCTCAGTTGGTTGAGTGCTTGCCTCATAAGCACAAGGCCCTGGGTTCAATCCCCAGCACTGTCAAAAAAAAAAAAAAAAAGAAAGAAAGAAAAAAAGAAAAGAAAACCCAAATGCAAAGACAGGGTCTCAGCTGGGCATGGGGGTATACACCTAATGCCAGAGGCTTGGGAGGCTGAGGCAGGAGGATCACAAGTTCAAAGACAGCCTCAGCAATTTAACAAATCCCTAAGCAACTCAGTGAGACCCTGTCTCTAATAAAATACAAAAAAAAAAAAAAAAAGGGGGGGGGGGGGGGTGGGGATGTGGCTCAGTGGTTAAGCATCCCTGGGTTCAATTCCTACTACAAGTTTTTTTTTTTTAAAAAAAAGAAAAGAAATGGTTATATCCTGGCCCCTCATGTTCTATGGGTCTGATCATAATCTGTTCCTAGATTAGTGAGGCTTAACTTCCTAAAGGCTCACTGTACCGTTATCTCCCTGAGACTCCATGTGCAAAGTATAAGATGTGTATACACACACACACACACACACACACACACACACAGAAAATAAGTTCTCAAAAACATTTTTGTAGTTGCTCACTAAACATTTTCTTTCAAGCAAAGACTGTTGGAAGCAGGGTCCTCTGTCACGTAATATGATAGGGATGGTACCTAGTCATTTGTTACTGAACTACAATTTGGACCAACTTGCTTAGATCTTTGGGGGGAAATCTGAGCGCTTATTTCAAGACACCAGAGAGTTGGTGTTTCATGCTGGACACTCCAGGGCAGAGGTCCAAATGGGCTGAGGTATATGACAAGCCCCCAGTCCAGAGCCTGGCACTCACGAGGCACCAGTAACTTGGGGGGGGGCCTCTTTCCTTCCCTATTCCCAGGGCCCGAAAGGTGATAGGCAGCACACCGGATCACATCACATCTGTGGCAAGCCAAGCACGTTATGAAATCAGAACCGGTTTCCACATGGCCTGATTATAGCTGTCCCCACCCCACAGCTTTCTGGTCTTAGTTCCTCAGTGCCTCATTTGGATCCTCAGGACCATGAACCAGGGTCTCAGGGGAGAGCTCCTCCTGCTGCCTCAGAAGGGTCGCTAGGAGAGGAGGAGGAGGAGAGCCCGATGCTCTGCACATGCCCATCAGCAGGCCCAGCTGCCCAACTCGGGGGGCCCTGGGGACCACCCAGCCCACTTGTAGGTTCATTCAAATGCCAGCACCCACATCCTAGGAATAGGGCTCAGGGCTGGAATGAAGCCTATCCGGGAGGGAGGGGAAGCCGTTTTCCACCATGGCCACCTCCAGCCACAGCAGACACGGGAACCAAAAAGGGCCCACCAAACCTGGCTGGGGTGGCAGGTACCGGCAGGGCGATGTCTTACCTGCCTCGCCACCCGCCGCGCCTCCCAGTAGGGCTTCGAGTCCTCCACCGCTTTGCCTATCTTCTTCACCAGTTCGTCCAGTTTCACTGTTGCCTCAACCAGAACAGAGCGGAACTTCTGACGAGCATCCTGCAGCCAAGGGAAGTGGAGGAGATACGGTCAGGCACACTCGGGCTTCACCGAACCGGGAACACCTGGAAGGGCTTCACCTGTCATATGTACCCCTGGATTAACACCCTGACGAGCAGGGCACGGTGGC
>JAJEJO010004608.1:114502-131629 GCA_020662805.1 Glaucomys volans
AAAAAAAAAAAAAAAAAAAAAAAAAAAATTGGAAGGAAAAGCAAAGCGAATGTGCCAGCCTTAATCACATCATAAACGTTCAGAAATCAGGTTCATAAGATACAAGGAGGGGGAAAAAAAGAAAAAGAAATTTAGTCTCAGGTCTAGAGGACATACTGGGGGATCACGTTAGTAATTCCTACTCCTCTTCCTCTGGCACTTGCTTGACAGTTACATTGTGTGAGTGTGTGTGTGTGTGTGTGTGTGTATGTGTGCGTGCACGTGTGCACTTGTGAGTTTGTAGGAGTCTGAGAAAGGGGAAATGGATGCTCGGGGAGGAACAACACCTGACCAGGGGGCTTCCCCGAGACTAAACAGTCACCCTGCTGGCAAAACCCATGTTCCTCCTTCACAATTAGCTATCTGAAGATCTATTTCTACATGTGGAATCACCTGGCCTTCCGGGGCTGAAGGAGTCTCTGATCCTTCCAATTCATCTTCTTTGATATATCAAGCTGTGAGCTTGCTACATAAGTTTCAATATGTTGCCAGCTGGTATGGTTTAAATGGGAGGTGTCCCCCAAAAACTCATGTATGAGACAATGCAAGAAGGTTCAGAGGAGAAATGATTGGGTGGTGAGAGCCTTAACCCAATCCGTGAATGAATCCCTGATGGGATTAGCTGAGTGGTAACTGGAGGCAGGTGGGGTGAGGCTGGAGGAGGTGGCATTGGGGGCAAGGCTCGGGGGTAGATATTTGGATCTGGAGAGTGGAGTCTCTGCTTCCTAGGTGCCATGTCCCTAGCTGCTTTCCTCTGCCACACCCTTCTGCCATAACGTTCTCCCTCACCTCAGGGCCCCCAAAATGGGGTCAGCTGTCTATGGACTAAGACCTCTGGAACTATGAGTCCCCAAAACAAACCTATCCTCCTCAAAATTGTGTTTGTCAGTTTTTTTGGTCACAAGAAACTGACAAGGATATCAGCCATTCCAGGATATCAGCCAGGTGCAGTGGCACACGTAATCCCAGCAGCTCAGGAGACTGAGGCAGGAGGATCTTGAGTTCAAAGCCAGCCTCAGCAACTGAGTGAGGCCCTAAGCAACTCAGTGAGACCCTGTTTCTAAATTAAATACAAAAAAGGGCTGGGGATGTGGCTCAATGGTTGAGTGTCCCTGGGTTCAATCCCTGGTACAGGAAAGGAAAAGGAGGAGGAGGAAGAGGAAGAAGAGGTGCAAGAAGAAGAGGAGCTGCTGCTGGGGCTGCAGCAAGGAAGGCATGTGAACTTCACCCAAGCACAGCAGGGAGTCCCTGTGGGTAGGGTTTTTGGGGGGGATGGGCATGGCGGGTTTTTTTTGGGGGGGGGCCTATAATATTCTTTCTTTGTAGATTTTCTGGTTCATGACTGAGATTTTAGCTCTCTTCCTGTACTAACCTCTTTCCCAATTCTCTCCTTTCAGCCTTAAATCATTTCATAATCCAACCTTTTAACCTGGGTCTATGTGATTGGGTTTCTTCCAAATGTTTATCTCACATTATTTCCCGTGCACCCTTTGCAAGAAATAATTCAATTCTGCAAAACAGAAAAGGGCTGGGGATATAGCTCAGTTGGTAGAGTGCTTGCCTAGCCAGCCCAAGGCCCTGGGTTCAATCCCCAGCACTGCCAAAAACAACAGCAACAAAAAAAGAAAAAGAAATCAGTATACTGATGGCTCAGCTGTGCATGCAATCACAGAGCCGTGATAAGGCACCCCTGCAATGCTCACCACAGTGTAATTCTGTGGTGAGGACAGGGGTGGGCAAAGTGGGTACGTGGCAAAGACAGAAAGAAGAGGTGAAAATCTCACCTTCCATAGCAGGACATCAGCAGTAACTCAAATGCTAAAAACCAAGAACTATTTAGTCACAGAGGTAAAAATGTCAATAATCAGCTAAAATACATTAAACAGATACAGGAAACTGCCTCTAGGGGAAAGAAGTGGGGATGAGAGGATGGATCCTATTGGGGCTATATTTCATCTCTTTTGTATATAGTTGGGGGAGCAGGGTACTGGCGACTGAACCCAGGGGCACTCTACTACTAAGCTGCACCCCCAGCCCTTTTTATTTTGAAGCAGGGTGTAGCTAAGTAGTTGAGGCTGGCCTCAAACTTGCAATCCTCCTGCCTCAGCCTCCTCAGTCTCTGAAATTACAGGTGGACACCTCCTTGGTTTTCTTTTTTCTTTTTTTGTACCAGGGATTGAACCCAGGGGGTCCTTAACCACTGAGCCACATCCCCAGACCTTTTAATTTTTTAATTTTTAATTTTTATTTAGAGACAGGGTCTTGTTGAGTTGCTTAGGGCCTTGCTAAATTGCTGAGGCTGGCTTTGAACTCACAATCCTCCTGCCTCAGCCTCCTGAGCCGCTGGGATTATAGGCGTGTGCCACCACACCTGGTACCACCCTGTTTTTCATTGTGGTAAAATTGCATGAAGGATTGTTATAAACAGGAACATGACCTGATCAGGTTCTGCTGTTACCCAGCTACAGAGTATTTTTTAAAGATTCCAAGTGATTCTGCAGGGCCCATCAGCCTGGATAACACCCGTTAGCAACTATTTGTATTAAGTGTGTAACCAAAGGATATTGACCCCAAGAGACCGATTGGACCCCAGCATCTCCCTCTGCAAGTGCATCTGTGCACCCAGGCTGATGCGTGACTGGCTGACGACCAAACACTGACAGGCTTCTTCATCTAAGATGTTAAAAGCTAAACACACACACAAAGCTAAACACAAAGCCAGTCTTCCCCTGATAGGACCAAGCAAACTCAGGCCTTTCACTTTCCCAGGAGAGCACAGTAATTTAAACAACAATGCTCCAAAGGTACTAGGGTATGGGAACCCACAAACCAAAATCTTTCCTGCCTGCCCAATGCAGTGTCCCTGATCCTCCCTGGGCCTCATCCCCACTTCTCAGTCCCTGATGAAGCAACTCTGGTCTCAGAAGTGGTCATGTGACCTGGTCTGGACATGCAGACTCATGGCCACAGTGACTGGAGCTGGGGAGAGGCAGAATTCCTTTGAATCAATGAGACTGCATTCTGGGACTTCTCGAAACTGTTAGAAACAGGAACTCTTTCCCACTCAGATGGCTGAAAGGAAGGAGAGGAGGAGAAAGGACTTTTTGGTTTGGGTTTCTTTGGTACTGGGGTTTGAACCCAGGTGCTTAACCACTAAGCCACAGCCCCAGCTCATTTTTATATTTCATTTAGAGACAGGGTCTCACTAAGTTGCTTAGGGCCTAAATTGCCGAGGCTGGCTTTGAACTGGTGATCCTCCTGCCTCAGCTTCCTGAGATGCTGGGATTATAGGCGTGCGCCACCATGCCTGGCATAGACCATACTCCTGTTGCCTCAGTCACGACAGCACCCCACCCCCCTTTACTTTTTGCTTTGTTCATGTTACTTGGAATTGGGTTTCTCTCACTTGCCACTGAATTAAGCCTTTAAAAATGTTGGGACTGAAAAATATACCTTCAGGTAAGTCACGCACTAATGTGGATAGGGAGGCAAGGGCCAATCTACATTCCACACCACGGAAGGGCACTGTAATTAAATACAGTTAACTGCTGGAGGGCTTCTGCCCTGTCAATAAACCCAGGTTTATAAGAAATAGAGTGGGTGGAATTTAACTCAACCTAACTTTGTAAAGATTCCTTTAAATCCATCTTAATAGCAGCCTGCCACATCTTAAAACCAGCTCACCACAATCAGACTTGTGTGTGTGTGTGTGTGTGTGTATGTGTGCTCTCTACTTCAAGAAAAGCTTTGACCATGATCCCCCATCTCCTACAGTGACAGGCGAATGTGTCCTTCAAGATCAGAACGGGGGATGCTTCAGGAATGTCTGGGGCAGAGAATGCTGCTTCCCCTGTAGGAACTGACCCATGGAGGAGCCATGCAGGACACACTCCTCTCTGGGGGAAGCAGCAGACCTTCCGCCAATCAAGAAAAGGAGCCCTTTACCAGCCCAGGGCTGTTTACCAGCTAGCTGACTTGCCATCGAAATTCCAACATGCTCCCCTTTGCTGTGATGAGGCCTCAGATCCTCCCCGCTGAAAATCGAGTCTCACTGGCTAGGTGACTCAGAGGGAGGGCCATTTATTCAAGCACAGAACTGCTGACGGTGGCAGAGTCTCCCTGTTTGAAAGTATCAAAAACACAGTCCCATATCAGATAAGAACTGGAGCTAACCCAAGCCGGCCAGAGCCATTGCCTGCCTTGGAAACAAGTCCCTGTCTCCTGGCCAATATGTTGACCTAAGCGTCCATGGGCTGGCTGTAAACTGAGAGCGATGGCCTTTCCCATCACGACCCTGCCCAGCACCGAGAGAGATCAAGATGGGATGATGATTGGTTTGCTTTGTTTTTTTTAAAATAACTGTCCTACATAGTAGAGATGACACACACTTCAAAGGCTCCTGAGTAGTGCCATTTATAAATACGCCACTTCAGCGTGTGCAGAGGGATTTCACAGGCTCAAGCTGAGCCTCCCAATAACCCCGTACGACGGGCTCAGCAAGAGTCGCCACCCCCGGTGCACAGATAAGAACCCTGGAGCCTGAGCGCCGTGGTGACTCTGCCCAAGTCTGCACAGCAGGCAAAGCACCTGCCTCATTCTGCAGCCTTCACCTCACCAGTGATCTTCCTTTTTTTTGAGGGGGGGTACCTGGGACTGAACCCAGGGGTACTCCACCACGGAGCCACATCCCCAGCCCCATTTTGTATTTTATTTAGAGACAGGGTCTCACTGAGTTGCTTAGGGCCTCACTAAGTTGCTGAAGCTGGCTTTGAACTTGTGATCCTCCTGCCTCAGTCTCCTGAGCCACTGGGATTACAGGTGTGTGCCACGGCGCCTGTTTCACCAGTGGTCTTCAAAGTGTCGTCTGGGGGAGCCCTGAGAGAGGAGGAGTGACCTGAGACCTTTTGGGGAAGTCTACCTTTTGCATCTTCATCCCCCAGAGCATTCAATCAAACTTCCCAGAGGCTCCATGACATGTGGCACTGACAGAGATGGAATGTAGGACTACCCAGGAGAATCCAGCTCTTCAATTAAGCCAGCCATTAGAGGTTTGCAAAAACACATCAAGCAATGACTCCTCATTAAACTTTTTTGTTTATGGAAATGGTTTTCATAAAATATTCTATTTATTTATTATGTGCTGGTGATCAAACCTAGGGCCTTGTACGTGCTGAGCAGCTGCCTCCACCACTGAGCAACATCTCCAGCCCAAAATGTTAATATGTAATGGGCTTATTATCTTTTTAGTGAAATCAATACAGATTCTTAAAACTTAGTTTCAGTTTCCAATATGGCAACCATAGCTATGGCGAATCAATCAATCAATCAAATAAGAATAAAGCAAACAAAAAGCTCTCTGGGGTACCTGAGGCCCCAAAATTTTAGGCCTATTTCATGGCACCAAGCCATGGCGGAGACTGGCATGTCTTGTGCATACTCTGAGAAGACCTATCCCAAACCAGGGACGCCCGTGTATTTCCAGTATGAGGAAACTTACAGTTACTCCTCCTCAGAGCTCTTTTTAATCCTTCTGGCTTTGTAAGGGAGGAAGACTCCATTGGGTATCTTTGTCTTTAGCACCTCTTTATAGCTGCCAATCTCCTTTTTAAGAAAGGGGCCACTGGCCTGGCATGGTGGTGCTTGGTCTATAATCCCAGCAACTTGGGAGGCTAAGGCAGGAGGATCACAAATTTGAGGTCAACTTTGCAACTCAGTGAGACCCTGTCTTAAAATAAAACTTAAAAGGCAGTGGGTGTGGCTCGGTGTCATTGCACTTGCCTAGAATGCACAAGGCCCTGGGTCCAATCCTGGGGTGAGGGGGCAGATAAATTAAGGAAAGAGGAGCTGATGCATAGGTCACCACAGATAAAGGAATCTGCTGGAACTTTATAAGCAAAACAATAAATCTACTGGATTCAACGCCATGTTACTCTGAAAGTCACCAAATCATGCCCTTGTGGGCTAGGCAGTTTCTTATATGTATTATTCTTCAATAAAAAGCATGCTTTTAAAAAATGTCTTTTCCTTCTAGAGTTTTCCATGCAGAGTCATGAAGTTTGCTTTTTGGACAAACTGAAGTAAAAATGTGAATGGCTTAAAGAACAATATGGAATAAGGAGTACAAAATGATAACAGCAGCAAACTAGAGTTAGGGAAGTGCTGCCCTAGAACAATGGCCCTGTCCTGTTGGCAGGTACTGTCTAGAATCATGATAAAGGGCACCACTCAAACATTCTGATTCACTGACCAGTGATGAGGTACCTCCACTGCTTCTAAACTGCCTAGAAACCATGCTTTCTAAACCCATCCAATCCGTTCTTCGAGAGCACTCATGGCAGCTATGAAAATACACAAAGAACCTCTTCACGCAGTGCTTAGGAAGAATGGGGATAAGGCCTCTCCATGCTGCCTGATGGTACTTCCTTCATCTAATGTCCAGTAAAAAAGCCATAGCCTCAGGTGGGTAAATGAACACTTGATGTGGCTAGTACAATGCTATTTTACTTAACTTTGATGAATTTCAATAATTTAAATAGCTGCATGTGGCTAGTGGCTGCCATATTGGATGGCACAGGCCTAGCCTGGAGCCTCCACTTTGGGGGATGGCGCCATGCTCTTCCAGCCCCACTAGATGCCTGCCTTCCTTGCTTGCTGGTTTTTCTTCTCTCAGCCCCAGTTCCCACAGGGAGGGGCTCTCAGCCCTGTGAGAAGGGGAGCCAGAACAATCTGATTCTACCTGAAGAATCCTGAAGCAGAGATGGAAACCCAGATTGCCAAGGCAGGGCAGCCCGCTAAGGAGACAAACCAGAAAGGCAGAGGCACAAGGGTGCAGGAGCCAGGACCCAGGTAGAGGTGGAGAATGAAGACCACCAGGGAGCTGGAACCAGAGTCAGCCTCTCCGAGGGTCACACCTCCCAATCACCATGCAGGACCAACTCCGCATCAGTGGGATCCTCCAACCAGAAGAACTTGGTGAAAACAGCCCCATGTTACAGAACAATGCATGGAAGGAGGAGGAGAATACGAGGATCTTCAAGTTGGGAAAACCTCAGAGTCACTGTTGGAGACCAATGACCTAATCCCTGGCTCCTTTCTTTAACCATCTCAAGCCCTGACCTGCCCTTTTGGAGGGTCGGCCAAACCTACTCCCTTCCATGAAGACTGTCAGCCACACAATAGGGCAGCCTCCATGCCATGCTTCTGATGCAAGCTCCTCTCTCAGGGATTAGAACAGGAGCCAGAAGAGGGAGGGAAGGAAGGAGGGAAGGAGGGAGGGAGGGACAGTGAAAAAGACTAGAGAGAAAAGAAAATGAACATAGAGAAAACCAGGAAGTAAACCAGGCATTATGGTGCACACCTGTAATCCCAGCGGCTCAGGAGGCTGAGGCAGGAGGATGGCAAGTTCAAAACCAGCCTCAGCAACTTAGAAAGACCCTGTCTCTAAAATGCAAAAAAGGGTTGGGGATGTGGCTCAGTGGTTAAGTGCCCCTGAGTTCATTCCCTGGTACCAAAAATATCCAGTAGGTAGAAGAGGAGGAGTGTGAGATTATCTGGGGTCCTGCTTGTGATCATGCAATAACAAGGTCATCCAATTTACCATCAAACCAGGAGGCACCCCAAAGGGGCACCATTAACAACTATGCTGGGACCACAGGAATAAAACAAGCCTGTCAGGGCCAACAGGAATGCAAGGTGTCCCTGTGTATGAGACATGGGGATGCTCCCTCCCTTGGGTTCCATGAGACTCCTAGGACCTTTTGAAGTTTGAGAAGGCTGTGGGACAAAGTGCAGGGGTATTCACCTGCAGCATGGACATTGCACAGCTCTAGGCCCTGGGCAGGCCCCTCGACAGTTTTGGGGACAAGGCTCAATCCTGGCCATTGAATTGCATTGCCATTCTGACTCTGAACCAGCAAGGGGAAAGGAGAAAGAAAAATAGAGGGTCAACATGAGATCTTTCTTGCAGTTTCTCTCCTCTGAGGTTAATGAGGGTTTTGGAGCCTTTTCAGGCCTCAGTAGAACCGATTCCCTCTTAGGCAGGAAGGCCTGGTTTAGAAGTCTGACTTAATGACTGTGTTCCCGAACAAGTGGTGGAGCACCCAGTCCCAACCCCCAGAATATCACAGTCTTCCTCTGCATCTCTGCCCAACATCGAGACTGCACAGCCGAAGGGAGGAGGTGACATTTGGAGGCTGAGTTACGAGAGGTGTTAGGTCTGGGAATGGGGGTAAGATAACTTTTCATTTTAAAATAATTCCAGACTTGGAAAAAAATGAAGGAAGACACAAATGAAGGAAGAAACGAGGAAGACACAAATGTCTCTACCCTGAATATCTGGTTGCATATTTTCTAAAGATAAGGCCATTTTCTTACATAGCAGAGTACAAAGATCAAAATCAGAAAATTAGCATCGATGCAATGCTATTAATCTGATCTGTGACTTTATCCAAATCATAATCGACTTCTCTACTAATGTCTGTTATAGTAAAGGAAAAAAATGCTTTTCCAGTCTAGGATTCAATCCAGAATTTGCATATTATGTTTATCTGTCCTTTCTCTCTAAGGTCCTTTAATCTGAAACAACTTTTTGGTCTTAGTTTTTCATGGCCTCAATTTTTTTTTTTTTTGGAATAATATGGGACCAGTTATTTTTTAGAATGTGTTAATTTTGAAAAACTTCACTTTCATCTTTTTTTGGGGGGGCAGGGGATACAGGGTACTGAACCCAGGGATGTTTAACCACCAAGTCACCTCCCCAGTCCTTTTTGTGTTTTAGAGACAGGGTCTTGTGGAGTTCCTTAGGGCCTCACCAAGCTGCTGAGGTTGGCTTTGAACTCTCAATCCTCCTGCCTCAGCCTCCAGAGCAGCTGGGACTACAGGCGTGCCCCACTGTGGGGACTTCAATTCATCTTTTTGTTGATGTTACATCAGCACAAAAGCAGCAGAAAGCAATCAAACCTTAACAAAAAGCAAAGTTTAAACAGCCCAAGGTCCAAAGACCTTGTCCACAAACAAAGGAGAAACTCATCAGCCTGGCAAGCCCCCAGGAGGGAGGGTTACCTATCAACCTGGGGACTGGAGCTACCACACCCAGCTAGAAAGACTGACAGGACCCAAAGCTTTTTCGGCTGTGGCCACCCACGTTTTTAAACCCTCAAGATTCTTTGAGTCAGAGGCAGAATTGCTAAAGCCACATGCTTCTCCAAATTCAACCACAAGTGAACAATCTCCATGTTCATGCCAAGAGGCTTAACATATTTCTTCAAGACTGCTTTTATTTCCCCCAAAAGTTCAGTCATTAGGTTTCAGAAGAATTTTACAATTGATATGTGCAATTATCAATCAGTGGTTTCAACCACTAGCCAACTTGTTATGAAATACACAGTCATAGTTAGTGCAAGATTGAAAACCAGGGCAACATGGTGAGTTCACTGCACAGCCTTGGAACATTCTAGAGATCATCCAGTTTGGCCTCCATTAGAAGCAGGCTGGGGTTGTGGCTCAGTGGTAGAGTGCTTGCCTAGCATGTGTGAGGCACTGGGTTCAATTCTCAGCACCACATATAAATAAATGAATAAAATAAAGGTCTATTAACAACTAAAAATACATTAAAATTTTTTTTTTAAAAAAAGGAGTCCACCAACATAGCATGCAGGCAAGCCAGCTGTCTCACTTCTGCTGGCTTTCAGACAACCTCCCCCTAACCACAGTTAATGGTCATGGGACACAGAAAGGACACTGTCACAGTTCACTGCTATAACTTTACAGACAGAAGAAATGACCAGAAGAAACAGCTAGAAGTGTCCAAAATGGGTGCTTCTCTGAGTCGAACGGAGAATGGGGAGGGCTGAATCAGAGGACTTTCTTTTTTCATTATAACTTCTCAGGGTTTTTTTTAAAAAAAATTCTGCCCTGGGCACAGTGGTGCATACCTGTAATCCCAGCAGCTCAGGAGGCCAAGGCAGGAGGATTGCAAATTCAGAGCCAGCCTCAGCAACTTAGTGGTGAGGCCCTAAGCAACTCAGTGAGACCCTGTCTCTAAATGAAATATAGAAAAGGGCTGGGGATGTGGCTCGGTTGGTACAAAAAAAAAAAAAAAAAAAAAAAAAAAGATGGTCTCCAGCCTCATATCCTGATTTAAACCCAAGTTCCACCTCCATTGGCTGTGTGACCTGGGAGAGGGACATAACCTCTCACTGTTTCTGTGCTCATCAATATCCTCAAGGATCTCAAATGAACAAGATCAACTCTACAAACTACTCTACACAAAACAGCCCAGAACAAGCTTTTGCTAAATAATTATTTTTACACAGGTACCATCAGTGAATCAATGACAGGATGCGAAGCACAGGATCAACACTGGTTGAACATTACCCACCGGGGAGCATGCCAGGCATTCTACAAACACCACCTTATTTAATCTTTAATCATCAACAGCCCCGCCAAGCTAGGTATTGCCCTTTGCTTTTTAGAGAGAAGGAAGTGAAAACCCAGACAAGCTACAAAACAAAGAAAAACTCCACCAACTTGCCAAAACTTATTACAAGGTAGACAGAATTAGAACCTACTTTTCCTAGCTTCAAACCCCATGGCTTTTAGCATCACATGCCATGTAGTTTAGTTTCTATCAGCTAAAAGGAAAAAAAGTTGCTGGGTACAGAGGCACACGCCTGTAATCCCAGCAGCTCAAGAGGTTGAGGCAGGAGGATCGTGAGTTCAAAGCCAGCCTCAGCAACTTAGTATGGCCCTAAGCAACTCAGTGAGACCCTGTCTCTAAATAATATATTAAAAAGGGTTGGGGATGTGGCTCAGTGGTTGAGTGCCCCTAGGTTCAATCCCTGGTACCAAAAAAACAAAACAAAAAACAACCTGTTTCTTCTTACTTTGGTAAAGCTGGCTTATCTTGGGACACTGGAGTGCTAACAAAAGTTCTTTGCTTTGCTGCCTGGTTAACCATTAAAATACCTTGAGAAAACACTGAAATGTGGTTGTTTTATGCAGTCTGCCCAGGAAAGGAAGAAAGCCCATGTCCTCAGGCCTCAAAATAAGCCGCTGACTCCACATCACCATGTTGAGAGTGGCAGTTTTCAAACATGGTCCAGAGTTCCCTGGACTGCACCCAGAGGAATCTGGGTCTATCTGTGCTTGGACCTAACACGTTGCTTTGGAAGTTTCAAGGCTCAGAGAGAAAAAGTCGTGAAGCTTCCACATGGTTGTCTTCGGACCCTATCTCTGGGGGAAGCCACACGCCATAAGGAGGTCAGAGTACCTAGACCACCATGCTGGAAAGGTCACTTGAAGACACTCTAGTCAATGACAGCTCAGCTCCCATCCAAGGGCCAGCATGCACTGTTGGACACATGAGGGGGTTCTTGGGGATGTCCGGCCAAGCCCTCAGATGACCACAGCCCCAGATGACACCTGACAGCAAATGCATGGGACTCCAGAAGAACTGCCCAGCTGAGCCCTCACCTAATCCTCCCTGAACTTCTGACCCACAAATCATGGGCAAAACAGTTGCTTTAAGCTAGTGAGGTTTGGGGCGTGTTGTTAGGCAGAAATAGTAACCAGAACAAAGAGGAAGAACAACAGCCCCATTTCACCTCTTCTTCCAATAAAGTGAAAAACCAAGGGCCAGGGCTGGGCTTGTGGCTCAGTGGTGGAGCACTTGCCTAGCATGTGTGAGGCACTGTGTTCAAGTCTTAGTATTGCATATAAATAAATGAATAAAAATAAAGGTCTATCAACATCTAAAAAAACAAAAAAAAAACAAGGGCTAGGCGTGCTGGCACATGCCTAAAATTCCAGCGGCTCAGGAGGCTGAGGCAGGAGGATCACGAGTTCAAAGCCAGCCTCAGCAACTTAGTGAGGCCCTAAGCAACTTGGCAAGACCTTGTCTCTCAATAAAATATTTAAAAGGGCTGGGGATGTGGCTCAATGGTTGAGTGTCCCTGGGTTCATCCCCACTATCAAACAACAAAACACCCAGGGTAAGAACACTCAATCTGTGCATTTCAAATCTATGGAAATGAAGCTGAATCCCTTGGCCTGTGGGCAACCAAAGGGCGGGTGGAAGAAGACGAGCAAACCCCATTCATCAGGCTTTGGTTGAGTTTGATGTTAAAGAATAAAAGTGCTTATATTAAGTGGGTTCGGCTGCGGTTAGAATAAACAGCGGATATTCCTTTCATTGTCTTCCCACTGGCAGTTGATTCTGGTCAGTGCAAACATCAGTATCTGTTAGATGCTCCGTCAAAACACAGCAAAGGAAAACTCAGGCAAGAATAGAACCAATTTTTTTTTTCCATCTTCCTTTAAGGAAATGGAAAAGGCCAGTTCATTGAACTCTCTAAGAGTTGCACTGCCAACTAACCACGGTGCCTTTGATTAAAATCCACTGCAAAAAAAAAAAAAAAGAAAAAGTCAGACCATCTTTACTGTTGGACACATCTATGTGGCCACATGCAAATTAAGGAACTCTCGAAGAGGAGGGCTGCGCAAGATGACTGGGACGGCTGCCAAAGGATGAGGGTGAAGAGATGTTTAATTCACCCAGCCAAAACACACATACGCCACTGCGTTAAAAGGGCCTATGATGAATGCTGAGACGGAAAAATAACAGCTCAATATTAAAAGGCTGCAGTCTACAGGGACCAGAGATCTCTGTCAAGCTGGGATTTGAAGATTCTTATCTATCACAGAGACGGCAACGTCTGTCAGCCCCCACAGCCTGTCTTCTCTGAGGTAGGGACACTGGGCACACCTCAGACTCAGAGGGAAGGCACCTTGGGTATATACTTGGGAAGAGTCACACCTGCAGACAAGTCAGGCACCCTGATCCTGGTCCCAGATGAGGATCCAGGAGCATCTGCACATCTTCTCGTGGGTCTTTACAGCTTAAAAGGAAAACTTCTAAAACTTTTTTAAGGCAATATTAGCTGCCAGGCATGGTGGGTGGTACATTCTGTAATCCCAGGGGCTCTGGAGGCTGAGGCAGGAGGAACAGGAGTTCCAAGCCAGCCTCAGCAACTTAGTGAGACCCTGTCTCTAAAGCAAACATAAAAAGGGCTGGGAATGTGGCTCAGTGGTTTAGCACTCCCGGGCTCAATTCCTGGTTACCCCACACACACACCAAAAATAAATATAACTATTTCTATGTTCTGGTTTATAACTCCACTAGTAACAATTAGAATTTAAAAAAATTGAAAACAAAATAACCCCACTAATATCATTTTGTTATCATGAATGAGACTATAATAAGACCTGAACCTATATGTGCTCACAAGTTTTTACCTATCTAGAAATGATGCAAATACTCCCATATATTCAGGAAGTAAGTTGGAATACCTAAATATTCTTAGTATTTGGAGTGTTTTCCACTATTGTATCTTGGTAATTTTTTTTTTTTTTACATTTTATAAGTAAGTGCATACATGAGACCTTCTTGGCTGAAACCATCCAAAAATGCCTTTAAAGTACTTTTCATTCCTCCATGAATTATCATAAAGAGCTTAACAATGCAGTAATTCACCAAGCAAATCCACCACCATCGGGGGTTATCTACAATTAAGGCAGGAACCATCAATCTGAAGTTCTTCCCAGAAATCTTCAGCGATCCTAAAATTCCTTCCATAGAAATTGATTTCTTTGGCTGATGAAGCACCTTTTTGTAATCAGCTCCATTCCAACCCCCGGTCTATGGAAATTTTAAAATACAGTCATAATAAATAATTCAGAACACACCAATAAATGAAAAATTAAAAACATCAACATTCTCAGTAAGAGCAAGAACCACTGCAGGGCCAGGAGCGGTGGTGCACGCCTATAGTCCCAATGGCTCAGGAGGCTGAGGCAGGAAGGATCACAAGTTCAAAGCCAGCCTCAGCAACTTGGTGAGGGTCCAAGCAACTCAGTGACACCCTGTCTCTCAATAAAATATAAAAAAGGGCTGGGGATGTGGCTCAGTGCTTAAGTGAAACCAAGGCCCAGGACTTGGTTTGGATTATAGAATTCTTTTCATCTAGTCAATCTAGTCATTCTTATTCATCTAGTCAATCATCTACTGAGCCCTTATTATATGCCAGGCCAACCCAAGTGTTACAGTTTAGATGTGAGGTGTCCCCCAAAAGCTCATATGTGAGACACTGCAAGAAGGTTCAGAGCAGAAATGATTGGGTGGTGACAGTCTTAACCCAATCAGTGAATTAATCCCCTGAAAGGGATTAACTGAGTGGTAACTGGAGGCAGGTGAGGTGTGACTGGAGGAGGAGGGCATTGGGGGCCTGGCTATGGGATGTATATATTGTATCTGGAGAGTGGAGTCTCTATTTCCTAATCACCATGTGAGCTGCTTCCATCTCCCATACTCTTCCACCATGATGTTCAGCCTCACCTTGAGCCCTGAGGAATGGAGCCAGCCATCTATGGACTAAGACCTCCGAAACTGTGAGCCCTTAAATAAACTTTTCCTCCTCTACAGTTGTTCTGGTTGGTCTTGTAGTGACAGCAGTGAAAAAGCTGATTAAAACACACTCCCTGGGGTTGGGGCTATAGCTCAGTTGGTAGAGTGCTTGCCTTGCAAACACAAGGCCCTGGGTTCAATCCCCAGCACCGCCATAAACAAAAATCAAACAAAACAAAAACACTCCCTAACAAGGCAGGGAAACAAACTAATTCACAGCAGACAGGCCACAGCACAAAGCCCAGCCGATCCAGTGAGCACAAAGTCTAAGTTGCTGTAATGTTGGCCAATACAGCCCTCTCTCTCTCTGGCCCCTCACCCAGCTCCAGTCTCTGACAAAGAAAGGTCATGGCAGGATCTGGAGAAGGAGAGCAGAGCCACTGCCAGACATGGTGGCCAGCCTGGCCCCAATGGCCACCTCATCAGAGCCTTGTCTGTGTCCAGCATCCAGTGGGCCACAGCCCAGCCTACCAGCCAAGCACCCAGGAGGCCCTTTTGTCCATCCAGGCTGTGTGGCTCTCAAAGGGTTCTCCTGCAGTACCTCCTCTCATCCTCTAGGCCACCCAGGGACGTGAGCCAGAATCACAGCTCCCACATCCACAGATGACAGGACTGAGATTTCAAGGCATCAAGTACCATCAAAGTCAGCAGCCCCCCTATTTATCCCAGAGCACCTGATGCCAAGATGGTGATCCTCCCTCTACCTGCCCCTTCCCCATGGCTTTGGGTTTGTTTATCTCAGCAAAAAACTGAGTTACAACTCTATTTTACAGATGAAGAAACTGAGGCACAGAGATGAAGTGACTTGCTAAAGGTCCCACTACTACGAAGTTGTGAAGTGGGATTCAAAGCAGGCAGTCTGGCTCCAGAAGCCAAACCTTGCCAGTTGTCCTATAACCAAGTCAAGTGTCTAAGTTTCAAATGATTCCTCACTCACCCACTCCCCAAAAGATGGGTAAGCAGTGGAGGGAGGGAGCTACTGACACACAAAACCCTACGCACCATTCTGATGGACAAACCGGAAGTCAAAGCTGGAGGGAAGCTGGGCGTGGTGGCACACGCTTGTAATCCCAGTGGCTTGGGAGGCTGAGGCAGGAGGATCGCAGGTTCAAAGCCAGCCTCAGCAATTTAGTGAGGTTGTAAATAGCCTAGTGAGACCCTGTCTCTAAATAAAAATTAAAAAGGGCTGGTGATGTGGCTCAGTGGTTAAGTGCCCTTGGATTTAGTCCCTGGTACAAAAAAACAAAAACAAGAACAAAAAAAAATTAAAAATGCTTTCCCTTCTCAACACTCCTCAAGCTGCAGGTGACATGTCATGTCCTTTGCCACATTGAGGGGTCTATGGATGTCAACTTCAGATGATCTGTGCTCTCCAGATCTCCACTCTGATGACCCCCATTCCAACAAAGCCTTGGTGGCCTCCAGAAGAGCCCTGAGGGACCTTCTCCCAACATCTCTCACTCCATTATAAGAGCCCATTTAGATGCAGAGGACAGCAAGCTCCATGATGACAGGGACACGTCTGTATTATGTTGACCAACCAGCATCCCCAGTGCTCCTCCCAAGGACTCAGCTCCCCAGAGGAGCTCAGTGCCTGCTGTACTAAGTCCTCAGGGTCCATGTTTAGCCAGGGACTTTAACCAGATGTAATCTGTGAAAAGGTCGGGTCTCTCCCAGCCCAGCCCAGCCTAGCCCCGCCCAACCCCGCCCAGGCAGTCTGCCACCAGGCCTAAAATTTGGTACCAGCCTCAAGAAACTGTTTCCACTTCCCCTGTCCTAACTGACTGCTTCGAACACTGCCTAGCACTTTCTTCTGAGCACAACTGCAGCCTCTGTGATCCTCCTCCCCGTGAATACTGTGCACTCACAGAAGGTCCTGGGGGAGGAGGCACTAGGACATGACAACACTGTTCTTTAATCAAGGAATTCTTCTCCTCTGACTTGTGCTAATTCATTACAGAGAGAATTCACCACCCCCACCTTCCTTCTCCTACCTGAGTTCCCAAGCTCCACACACAGATATTTTCATTCCTGTTTTGTTTTGGTAAGAGAAAATGTTTGATTTCTGGAATGTAGGGGGTAGGGAGGCCGAGTTCTGGGTGCAACAGGTCTTAAGCAAGTTTGGGGGACATGGATATCCAGAATCACATCCAACCACCATGCAAGACTGCTCAAAATGATTCCCAGAGAGGGTGGGAGAGAGGAAATAACACAAAGGTTTGCAATTAACTGCTCTGTCTCCCTGGGAAGGGTAGGCTGAAAAAGTCAGCCTTTGATCATGTGGCATCAGAAGAGCTGTAAATGGCAACCAGGTCCCTCTGTGTCCTTTTCCCTCATCCCATGTCACTAGCCCTGAGTAGCCCACCTTTGGGCAAGCAAGGAAAAATGGAAACACTACATAGCTGTGCGCAGTGGCGCACACCTGTAAACCTGGAGGCTGAGGCAGGAGGATCCCAAGTTCAAAGCCAGCCTCAGCAACTTAGCAAGGCCCTAAGCAACTCAGTGAGACCCTGTCTCTAAATAAAATACAAAAATGGGTTGGGGATGCCGCTTAGTGGTTAAATGTCCCTGGGTTCAATCCCCAGTATCCATCCCCCACCAAAAAAAAAACGTGTATATACACGCAC
>JAJEJO010004608.1:133556-169889 GCA_020662805.1 Glaucomys volans
CAATCCCTGGTTCCAAAAAAAAAAAAAAACAAAACAAAAAAACCCAAACAGAATGGCTCAAATTTTACTAAAGTGCTCCCCAGTGTCAAAAAAAAGGGGCAGGTGGGAGGCTGGGGATGTGGTTGGGACATTAAGCACCCCTGGGGGTTCAATACTTGGTGCCAAAAAAAAAGTAAAGCAACCAGAGGCTCAGAAGAACCTAGCCCACGATTTCCCCTAGAATCAGTATTTGCCAATTCAGGAGTCACCCAGCTGCTCACTCCATGGGGCCATTCTAGACATGGACGCTGTCCAGCTACAAGCTTCTGCCCGGGTGTCTCCGTCACCTCACTCTCCTCGAGTTATTACAGTCATTATTGCCCACCTCTGTTCCCCACCCCAATTAAAATGCAAACCCCTTAAGGACAAGGCTTTTATCTTATTCACCCAAATATCTGCAGGGGCCAAAATGTGCCTGAAACAAATGTTGGTGCCCAGTGCTTGACTGAGGGAGTGCAGCCCATCACCAGGGCTCAGACACCGGCAGCATGACTGAGTTTGACAGGAAGCACCAGTTAGGCCTGTGCTGCCCAGGGCCATGTGTGGCTGCTAAGTTGTCAAATGTGGCTGGTCCCAATGGAAACGTGCTCTAAGTGTAAAATATGCACACATCTTGAAGACTCAGTGCCAAAACATACATATGGAAACTGTCTTTTTTTTTTTGAACTGGGGATTGAACTCAGGGGCACTCGGCCACTGAGCCACATCCCCAGCCCTTTTTGTATTTTATTTAGAGACAGGGTCTCACTGAGTTGCTTAGGGCCTCACTAAGTTGCTGAGGCTGGCTTTGAACTTGCGATCCTCCTGATTCAGCCTCCCTAGGCTCTGAGATGGCAGGCATTCGCCACTGTGGCCAGCTGTAAACTCTCTTTGGATGGAACCTGGGACTGTGCACATGCTCGATTAGCATTCTATCACTGCAGGATGCCCCACTGCCCTCAATTTTTTAGAAAAAAGTTTTTTAATGCCAATGAACCTTTATTTTATTTATATATGCTGCTGAGAATCAACCCCAGTGCCTCACACATGCGAGGCAAGCGCTCTCCTACCAAACCATAACCCCAGCCCTCAGTTCTTTGTATCAACTCCATGTTGAAATTATACTCTCTTGGTCTTCCAGGTTAAACAAAATTAAAATTGGGGGCTGGGGTGGTGGCTCAATGGTAGAGCACTTGCCTAGCACGTGTGAGGCACTGGGTTTGACCCTCAGCACCTCATAAAAATGAATAAAGCTATTGTGTCCATCTCCAACTAAAAAACAATTTAGAAATTTAAAATTAATTTCTACCCTTTTCCCCCAGACTTTTTAATGTGTCTACGAAGGAGGCTACTTCTGTGGCCTTGTCTTGTAGTTCTCTGAGTCACTCTGAGTTATAATAACACAAGGCAGCCAGCCAGCCACACAACCAAGCCTGCCCACCCTCCAGCTCACCCCACATGGGACTCCAGTGCTCTCCAGAGCCAGGCAGGAAACACCTGTCCAGTGGTTTCCTGTGACACAAATACCTAAGTATATTTACAAATGGAATTCGGAAATCAGTGCTAAAAAGAGTTTAATAAATGAACGGATTTCACCCCCAAAAGTTAAACACCATGAGGACTGAGATATGGGGCCATCTTGTTTGGTACCTAGAACAGTGGCCAGAACGTAGTAGAGAAGCAAAAAGAAGAAACCAAATTCTTTGCTTTAAAAAAAACAAAAAAACTATTTCCAACTTGTCTACTGATATTTGAGAGAGCAGAACAGAAGAGCTGGAGGGGATCTGAAAAATGCAAAATGCCCAGATCTTGGATAACATACTGGGCTCTTCTACATCATTAAATCACGAGATGCTGAACTCATCACTCCAGCTCAATGGAACTTTCTATGATGAGGCCAGAGTTCTCTGTTCTACCCAATTGCTTCTGAGCTCTTGAAACCTGGCTACCATGGCAGAGAAAATGAATTTTTTCCCCCCTGGGGATTGAACCCAGAGACACCCAACCATTAAGCCACATCCCCAAGCCCTTCATATTTTATTTAGACAGGGTCTCACTGAGTTGCTTAGGGCCTGGTTAAATTGCTGAGGCTGGCTTTGAAATGCAATCCTCCTGCCTCAGCCTCCCTAGTCACTGGGATTACAGGCATGTGCCACTGTGCCTGGCTGGAACTGAACTTTTAATCTTATTTAACTTTAACCTAACTAGTCAAGTGATATACATGGCTACCATATTGGACTGCAGAGCTCTGGGCTATTGAGAAAAAGCATGTAGAAACAACAACAACAACCCCACCATTTTGTAAAGCTGGGTGTGCTGGTGCATGCTTATAACCCTAGTGACTCAGGAGGCCAAGTTCTCAAGTTCAAGGCCAGCTTCAGCAAGCTAAGACCCTTAGCAACTTGGCAAGACCATGTCTCAAAATAAAAAAGAAGGGGGGAGGGTGCTAGGGATATAGCTCAATGACAGAGCACAGCTGGGTTCAATCCACAGCAGAGCAAAAAGAAAAAGAAACAAAGGCCAGGTACAGTGGCACATGCTTGTAATCCCAGTGGCTCAGGAGGCTGAGGTGGGAGGATCAGGAATTCAAACCTAGCCTTAGTAAAAGTGAGGTGCTAAGCAACTCAAGTGCCCCTGAGTTCAATCCCCAGTAAACCCACCACCCAAAAAGAAATGACCCCAAAACATTTTGTAAATGCTAATGTCCTATAGAAATGGGGATTTTTGCTGTTTAAAGTATTAGAAATCTGAGATTGAGGGCTGGGGTTGTGGTTCAGTGGGCAGAGCGCTTGCCTAGCACTTGTGAACACTGGGTTTGATTCTCAGCACCACACAACTAAATAAAATATGGTGTCCATCTACAACTTAAAATATAAAATAAAGAAGTGAGATTGAGAGATTTTAATTGTCCAACTTCAAAAACACTCGACCCATCAAAAATCGAGGTGGGGGTGGTGGTGAAATAAGCATGCGGGTCTTACTGTGCTTGAAGGGTAAAGCTAGTGTTGATGAATTCCTAAGATCAATTGGAATGAGGGGTCAGTGACAGATAAGCTATCACATAGCTCAAAGCAAGGAGCCTGTTAGTCCACACTGCACAGGCAGATCTGGTACCTCTAGGGCTACACATGCAATCAGAAATCATAGCTGCCAGTGAATTCCTGATAGGAATTCCTATCACCCACACTTCACTCTGGAGGCCCAGATGTTTCTTGCCCTTCCGGCTGAACTTTCTTGCTGGTTCTCCTACTACAACCTATTTGGTTGCTGCAATACCTCCCTGCATGCCCTCAGCCCTGACAGTCACTCACAGGCGCTGGGATCTCTACAGAGGTTGTTCACATTTGCTGATGGACAGTAAAAGCAACCTTCCCTGCAAAGGGGTGGAGACTAATTAGTAGCTGGGAAGAATACTAACTTGTTTACACTCAGGTTGGAAAATGTTCATGAAATTCAAATCAAGCTCTTGTCTCCCAAGATTTTTCCCAGCAGGAAAGCCCTTCCCAGTCTAAACATCTTTTCATTGCCATTAAGATAATTATATTCCACACACAAGCAGACAATCAAGAAATAAGCAGGGAAGTGGAAAGAGGGGTGAATTGTTAGGACAGGAAACGTACAAATCTGGTTAAAACTGAGGAAACATTTCCAAGTGTGAATGGAAGGAACCGCCCGAAAATATTGAAGGGATTTTTGTGACCTCATTTATTCTTCTCTACTAAAGAGTTCAACTGATTTTCCCCTCAGTCCTTCCAAGATTTTCAGACACTGAAATTTGGGGCTTATGCAGTGTGAGTTTTGCATAGCCCTTGGTTTGGCCCCAAAGAGCTTCCATAATGAAAACCATGTGCAATTGGATCCACATGCGTTCCTCCCACAGATCGGGCTCAGGGGTGTATTCTGTCAGATGCTCACTGCTGTTGCTCAACTCCAAAGGAGGGACTCCAGCCATAACCCTCCAGCTATTCGAACAAAATTAACCCACGTGACTGACACCCCTCCACCAAGAACAGGGACCCAGCTCTCTGTACCTCAAGTTCAGTCTCCCGTCTGTTGATATCATCCGTGGATTGATTTAACTTCTCCAGTTCTCCCTAGCAAAGAAAACAAAAAAGAGATTGAAGGGATCAGCTTTTGTTCCAGTTTAACTGAGTCTATCCCAGACTAATTTACAGGACTAGGAAAAAGTCAGTTAACTCTAAAGGAAAAAAGTGGAGGCTTGATTGGAAGAGCAAACTGTCAATATTTCCAAAAACTTCTTGTTGATGGTATCCTTTCTGACAATGTCTTAAGGTCCTAAGAATGTGTCTTACCTTGGAAGGTCAAATATTTATTCCAGGTATGTGCCTTCAGGTAAAGTCACTAGTTATAAATAGTTTAACAAGCCATCATAGCAGTATCATAGGCCTTAAAGCAAGAACTTAACAATTTTTTTAAAAGGCAAGACAAGCCCAAGATATAAACCCAGTGAAATAATTTAATTCAAGGAACAGCCTTCTAGTATTAACTCATCAGTGGCCAAATATTTTCCTATAAAAAATGAAAAATTAACAGCCAATTATTCAATCTACTTTTTTAAAAAAAACTAGCTTCAATTGCTTTCTCTAAACAAACATTTACAAACTGACATTTTGTAACAAGTACCCAACACGAAGTTAACTCATCTTTACTCTGCAAACAAAGGATCTTGCAAACCGAATTCCCTACCAAGAACACAAGATTTAGTCGTCCAAACCAATGATTGCTAGTCATTCCTAAAGCAAAGATTTTTCCACCTGATCTTCATCTTGCTAATCTGCCAAAACAATTCATTTAAACCCCAACCACTAAGTAAGCTTTTAATTGACCTGTGCTAATAAAAATCAATGAGGGCTTCGGAGAGCATGGTTTAAAGCAGTATTTTAAAAAAATATTTATGGAAAGGGTAGAAAAACAGGTCTTGCAAAGAAATTTGCCGTGCTTTTTACTCAGGGGGGTGAAGAGGTTAAGCTGTCACTCCACGATCTCGGCTTGGAAATTGTTTTTTAATCATCTCTCCTGGAAATGGAGGCACAGAAAGCCAGGCGATTCCCCTCGCCGCCTCCACGCGTCAGCTTTGCGCATCAGCTGTCCCTGATTTCTGTTCATACCCGACCTAACAAGGAAAAGCTGGGTTTTAAACCATTTCAGGCAGAGAGGGAGGTGGACAATAAACCCCTCGGTGTGCTAACAATGAATCAAAGGAGAATGAGGGCTCAGACCCAGCACCCCCGCCAGGTGAAGGCTCTAGGAGCCCAGGGCACCGGTGCCAACCCACGCTGCAGGGGCGGGCAACGCCCACCCGGTAGGGTCTCCTGGCCGCCCACGGTGACCGCCGCCCACGCGGGCAGGACAACGTCGCTCTCGGTGCCAGGAGGCTGTGCAGTGCCAGCGGCGACGCGAACCCGGCCCGGGGTACCCCGAAACCCTCGCTCCTCGGGCCCCCGCCCCCCTTTTCCCTTTGTTGCATATCCACCCGAACTGCTGGCACGCTGCAGCGACCCCCGGGTCCCGCCGAGGGTCTGCGGGGGGAATCCCCGCAGGATAGTCGGGCCGCGTCCACGCAGGCACTGCAGCCTCCCACTGGGGGACAGCATGCTAAGGGGATCCGGACCCTCGCTTCTCGCTCCCGGCCCTGCGCAGCCTCCACCACCAGAACCGGGGGCGCTGGGGGCTGCGAAGCGGGTTTACGTGTGTGTAGACGCCGACCTCCGCGGCAGCCCTCGCGGAGACGGGATGAGGGGCGCCCCGCGCGCTCCCTACCTGTATCCGGGGGTCCACCTCTTCCTCCTCTTCCAGCCCCTGCTCCATCCCCTCTTCCTCCTCCTCCTCCTCCGCGTCCCGGGCAGGCGGCAGGATCTCCGCCGGCTCCTCCGAGCGGCTCCGCTTCAGTGCCGCGTCCATGCGGGCAGCCGGCACGCTCGGCAGCCGGGACGCCCCCCGGCCGGCGCGCCAATCGCTCAGTGGCTCGGAGTCCCCGAGGGGTCGCGGCCGCCGCAGGCTCTGCCGGAGCCGCCTCGCCTCAGCCGGGCACGGTCGGGGAGCCGCCGCGGCTGGCACCCGGGAGGCGCCGCTCGCTGATGCGGATCCCTCCGGCCCCGGCGGAGTGGCGCGGAGGAAATGGGCGCGGCTGCCCCCTTTCTGCCGCGGCCGTCAGCGCAGCGGCGCCCGCTCCGCCCCCGTCCGGCCGGGGCGCCCAGCCCTCGGCCAGTCCCAATCACCCAGGGCTCCGTCACAAAAAGCCTAGCTCGCTGAAAATCACCAGGGTGCCGCCACCTCGTTGTAGATGAGCAGCATGAATGTATCACACGCCGCGCAACCTGGCCCGCCTGCCTTAGGGGTAGGTTGCTCCCTCCCTCCTCCCTGGGACAAATTGAGGGTCTAGAAGGAAAGTTTGGGGGTATTTCCACTCTCTGAAGTCACCTTTAGAAAGAAACCAGCAGTACTCAGTGACTCTGGATAAGATCCAGGCCTTGTTCAAAGAAAACCCAAAGCACGTTTTTTGTACACCCCCCGCCTTGGGTGCACCTTAGGAATTGCATATATTTGAAGATTTTCCAGAAAAGGAAACTCAAATGTATGCTCATATACACGGGTACAAAGAGAGCACGGCGCGGTGGCACACGCCTGTAATCCAGCAACTTGGGAGGCTGAGGAAGAAGGATGGCAAGTTTGAGGCCAGCCTCAGCAATGTAGCAAGACCATGTCTTAAAATACAAAATACAAAGAGCTGGGGATGTGGTTCAGTGGCACAGCATCTCTGGATTCAATTCCCAGCAATAATAATAATAATAATAATAATAATAATACAACAAAGAGGAGAGCCAACTGCTGTTCCATGCATGGAGTCATTGTCCAAAGGCTGACTCCTCTGGGCACAGCTGCATACCCAAACACATATGCTTTCACAGGTGTGGGATGGTCCTACCTGGATAGCCAGGAAGCATCCAGAACCCATTGTGCTGGGAACTGGGTGGGTTGATGTGGCCTTTTCAAGGACGTGCCAAGTGCAATGCCTGTTGATGGGCACACTCTGGCCAAGGATTTATGGACTGTGAGGTTTCTTGCCCACTCTCAACAAGTAGGGAACCAGAGTTTGCCTGGCCAACTCAGCATCACAAAAGGCCAAGCAGTGAAGGGGCCTGCCTGTGCTGTTAGGAAATGTCAGGGCTACTGTGATGTCAGGGAGTGCAAGGTTAGGTGGCCTTTGCAAAGCAGGTGGGGACACTGGCACTGGTGGCTGCAAATGTCTCCATTACAGAAATGCGGAATGTCCAGGGGCTTGGGAGGCTGAGGCAGGAGGATCACAAATTCAAAGCCAGCCTCAGCAAGACCAAGGTGCTAAGCAACTCAGCAAGACCCTGTCTCTAGATAAAATACAAAATAAGGCTGGGGATGTGGCTCAATGATGGAGTGTCCCTGAGTTCGATCCCCAGTACCCGCCCCCGCCCCCCCCAAAAAAGAAATGCAGAATGTGACCACTTTCAACAGAGGCTGCAACCAGAGCTCTATGAATCTGGAGAAGCACGCTTGAGGCAGGAGCTTTTGTATGAGGGTCTGTCGTCAAAGCTGCCTTGGAAAAGCTCTTTCTGGTGGTTTACCCAAAAGTTAGGCTAGGTGGTTATTTCTAAGGCAAGGCCCCACCCTGCACACGCTAGCGCTGTAATCTGCTGTTAAAGGAGGTCTGTCCTGTCCCCTGGAGGTAGTGCAGGTATATGCCATCTGTTTCTGTGTCACACCTGTTCATTGCCCATCAATTCCAGGGTGAGCTGTCAATTCTGGGAGAGAGATTTTTTTTTTTGAACCTGGGATTGAACTCAGGGACACTCGGCCACTGAGCCACATCCCCAGCCCTATTTTGTATTTTATTTAGAGACAGGGTCTCACTGAGTTGCTTAGGGCCTCGCTAAGTTGCTGAGGCTGGCTTTGAACTCGCAATCCTCCTGACTCAGCCTCCCAAGTTGCTTGGATTACAGGCATGCGCCACCGCGCCCGGCTTTGGGAGAGAGATTTTGAAGTTCCTTGCTAAGGACACAACTGCTTTTAGTGTCCTAGTGATAGATGAAGGCAGGGACAAGATGGCCATTAAGGGTCACTTTGGCCACCAGAGTTTCCCTTAATGGCTTTGAGCAAGTGAGCAGGTTCATCCTTTTTCTGAATAAATTGAGACAATGGTTGAAATAAGCAAAGCGTGGTCCATTCTGACTGTAAATGCTTCTCAGCTGGTGGAATCCCATCCCTGTCATCCCGAATAACCACACCCCAAATATATTTCTGTTTAAGGCTAGATGACAATAGAGTGAGTCAAAATGCCTCCATAGGACATAAGAAAACTGTTCTAGAGAATAAGATTAATATTTTACTTATTTATTTTTGGGTACTGAGGATTTAACTCACTGAGTTACATTCCCTAGCCATTTTTATTTTTTATTTTGAGACAGAATCTCACTAAGTTGCTTGGGATCTCACTAAATTGCTGAGGCTGGCCTTGAACTTGCAATCCTCCTGGCTCAGCTTCTGGAGCCACTAGGAGTACAGGTGTGCATCACCATGCCCAGCTTTGGTCTCCCATTCTTAATGGGACTGTCTATTCCTCCATTATTCACAGATTCCCAAACTTCAGGGGTATGTGCACCGGGGAGCAGGAAATGAGGCAGTTTAACATTCATCTTACTGAGGACACTCACCAGGACGGTGATTATGAAGTTCTGGGCAAAAGACCCTGGAGGTCCCTGAGACGGTTCAGGATGTCCCTGAGATTGAAATGATTTTTGTATTAACACTAAAACACTATTTAAGGGGCTGGGGTGTGACTCAGTGGCAGAGCACTTGCCTAGCACCTGTGAGGTACTGGGTTAGATCCTCAGCCCCACAACCCTCAACCACATAAATCAAATAAAGACATTTTATCTACAACTACAAAAATTTTTTTAAAACACACTATTTAATTTTTTCACTCTCATTTTCCCTTGAGTGTGCTGGGGTTTTCCAGAAGCTCCATGACATGTCATGTCACAACAGATGGAATGCAGAAGATACCAGGAGCCAGCTGCCGTCCATTAAGCCACATGTTGAAGAGATTTGCAAAAATGTCGAACAATACCCTTCTTTTGTTTTGGAGATGATTTTATTGTTCAAATTGGATACTATAGTTGTTTTCATAAAACTATGATGCTTTTTGCTAACATGTAATCAACTTGTTATAGGAACTGATAAAATATTTTTAATTAGGTTATAATTTCTATTCAGTAATTACTGATAGAACCACATAAAAGTTCCTCGAGATGGTCAGTCATTTTAAAGATCATAAAGGGGACTTGCCACTGACAAGTTTGAGAACCATTCATTTAGAGGAAAAGCAGTTTTCTCTTACTTGTATTTAAATGTTCCACTTTCCCTTTCACTCAAAAGATACATATCTTGCCAGGTGTGGTGGCACACACCTGTAATCCCAGCGGCTCAGGAGGCTGAGACGGGAGGATCAAGAGTTCAAAGCCAGCCTCAGCAACTTAGCGAGGCCCTAAGCAACTCAGTGAGAATGTCTCTAAATAAAACATAAAAAGAGCTGGGGATGTGGCTCAGTGTTTAAGCACCCCTGGGTTCAATCCCCAATCACGTGGCCCACAGCGTGGGCAAAAGTTGATGGCCGACGCCTTTGCCCAGATTTTGAGAACTGCTTTCCTTGCAGACTGTGCTCCCTGTTCAATTTATTTTTATTACCTCCTTGCTGTACGTTCAGACAAGTGGTGAAAAATATACTACGTTGTGTTGGTTCACGGCCCTACTATTTCCTCAAACGGTAAATCTTTCTAGGCAAAAATCATGGCTTTGGCAATGTCCCATTTGACCTTTAAAATGCAGGCCTGAAATTTGGAGAAGGGGAGGAAAGGGTGTCTGGCTGTCTGAGCTGGTCTGGGCAGACCCCTCTCTGGAGGGTTCTTCCCACCTGATCTGGTTTCCTGCCTGGGAGGAAGTCAGCCTCTCCCACCACCCACCTCTCCACTGCTTTGTAGGGCCATGTCATGAATTTGCCATCCAGGCCTGGTCCCCCTGGGGAAAAGCAAGACACTGGCTCCTTTTTTGGTCCACCCCCGTGGAGCGTGGATCAAGAGGGGATGTTTCTATTTCTGTAGGTGTGGAGAGATGCTTGGATCAAGCAAATGTCCTGGCCTGGTCAAAGGGTATCACTTTCTGTCTTCAGGGGGAGCAGAGAGGATCTCCAGCTGTGTCTGAACTGCTCCTTGGCATTTTTGTTTTGTTCTGCTTTTTGGTACCAGGGATTGAACCCAGGGGTGCTTAACCATGAGCCACATCCCCAGCCCTTTTTCATTTTTTTGTTTTGATACAGGGTCTTTCTAAATTGCTGAGGTTGGCCTCAAACTTGAAATCCTCCTGCCTCGGCCTCCTGAGTTGCTGGGATTACAGGCATGATGCACCACAACCAACAGTACTTGGCCTTTTTTGTTGTTTTTTGTAAAGAGAGAAGCTTGTCTTTCCCCCCAAACTCTTGAAAACCAGAAGTGGAGAGACAAGAAGACTAAATGACTTCTGAGAGGTTTGAGTAAGCTTTGAGCAGAGAGTAGAAAGCAGAACGGTCACAACTACAGTTCCAGGGTAGATAGAGGCAGCAACATTTTCCCTCCTACAAAAAGTTGGAAAGAGGCCAAGAGCGCCCTGCGTCTCTTTGACAAGGTAAGTGTCCCATGTCACACACCGTGGGGGCACAGAAATCACCTTCACCGTCCTGACCAAAAGGATCAGCTTGGTTCTATAAAGAAACCATCTCTAGGCAGAATTTCCTTGAACAAGGGAGGACGATTTTGCCAAAGAAAGAAAAGCTTCCCACGTTGGGGAACGAAGAAATCATGGACAGAATGGACTGGTCAAAAAGCTGGGCACCCAGGAAAGTACCATAGAAAGTGGACAGACCGTCGATCAACCAACATATGGAAAGATGTTCAACATCTCTAGCAATTAGAGAAATGCAAATCAGAACTACTCTAAGATTTCATCTCACTCCAGTCAGAAAGGCAAATATCAAGAATACAGGCAGCAATAAATGGTGGTGGGGATGTGGGGGAAAAGGTCCACTCATACATTGCTGGTGGGAAAGCAAATTGGTGCAATCACTCTGGAATTCCTTAGAAAACTTAGAATGGAACCACCATTTGACCCAGTTATCTCACTCCTCGGTTTATACCCAAAGGACTTAAAATAGCATACTCCAGTGACACAGCCACAGCAATGTTTATAGCAGCTCAATTCACAATAGCTAAGCTATGGAACCAACCTAGATGCCCTTCAACAGATGAATGGAGCCGGGCGTGGTGGCACATGCCTGTAATCCAAGCGACTTGGGAGGCTGAGTCAGGAGGATCTCGAGTTCAAAGCCAGCCTCAGCAACTTAGCAAGGCCCTAAGCAACTCAGTGAGACCCGGTCTCTAAATAAAATACAAAATAGGGCTGGGGATGTGACTCAGTGGCCGAGTGTCCCTGAGTTCAATCCCTGGTTCCACAAAAAACAAAACAAAACAAAAAAACAAAAAAAACAGATGAATGGATAAAGAAAATGTGGCACATATACACAATGGAATACTACTCAGCCTTAAAGAAGAATGAAATTATGGCATTTGCAGGTAAATGGATAGAACTAGAGAAAATCATGCTAAGTGAAATAAGCCAATCCCCCAAAACCAAAGGCCGAATGTTTTCTCTAATAAGCAGATGCTGATCCATAGTGGGGGGTCAGTAGGGAAGAATGAAGGAACTTTGAATTATGCAGAGGGGAGTGAGGGGAGGGATGGGGCAGTGAGAAAGGGAAGAACAGTAGAATGAGATAGACAACATTACCCTATATATACCTATGAAAATAGCTGGGCGTGGTGGCCCACGCCTGTAATCCCAGAGACTCGGGAGGCTGAGGCAGGAGGATGGCGAGTTCAAAGCCAGCCTCAGCAAAAGTAAGGTGCCAAGCAACTCAGTGAGACTCTGTCTCTAAATAAAATACAAAAATAGGGCTGGGTATGTGGCTCAGTGGTTGAATCCTGGGTTCAATTCCCAAATCAAAAAGAAAAAAAAAAGAAAAAAGAAAACACACACACACACATACAGTCTCACAACGTAAGTCTTAAAAGCTACAAGGCCAGATACCTGACTGAATGATGCATCTTCAAGGATCTCAGAGTGATAACCCTAGATCTGTTTGACTAGGTAATCTGAACTCAGGACTTTGTTTTTTCTTCATGAAGCTTTGCCCCACATAGAACAAGAAATGGGGCTCAGAGGGTCCTGAATTCTTCCTAAGGCCTTGCATGTACTTGGGGACAAGGCTCTCTTTTCTCTGTGTGGCAGGGACAGTCAGAAGGCCATGACCACAGCGCTGCTATGAGACCCTGTAGAGATGGCAGCATTTGTTTAAATGCTTTGATTTAATTGAGACATTTCACGTGCTTTTTAGAAGTCATTAAATAGATCACTCAGATTTCCTTTTCTGAATGATTCTTTTTCTTTCCCTCTGAGGTTTTACTTCATTGTAGAAACCTACGAACATGAAACAATAAAGGACTAAATTTTTTTCTAAAAAAATCTTCATGTAGAGGACAAAGAAAAAAAGAAAGTGGATGGAGCAGGGGATGGAGAGCTTGGGGCAGGTCCCCAGGGGCCTTAAATGCCAAGAACTTTGAATTAGTGAGTTCAAAGCCAGCCTCAGCAACTTAGTGAGTCCCTAAGCAACTCAGTGAGACCCTCTCTCTAAATAAAAATACAAAATAGGGCTGGGGATGTGGCTCAGTGGTGGAGTGCCCCTGGGTTCAATCCCCAGTACCAAAAAAAAAAAAAAAAAAAAAAAAAAGGAAGAAAGGAAGAAAGAAAATGAGATTCCAGTAATTTGTCCATCCATTTATTCATCTGACAAATATTTATTGGGCAATTAACATTTGAACACTACCAGATGCTGAGGTACCATTGTGAATGAAATACATAGACTCACTGCAGTCATGGCGTTTACATTCTAGTGGGAGACAGACAATAAACAAATAAATGCTTACTGTTAAAAGTGATCAGGGCTAAGCAGAGCACAGAGTGAGGAGGCGTGGAGGTGCTCTTGTGGTTATAGCACAAGGCCTCTCTCAGAAGAGCACTTTCGTGCCAGGAACTGAATGACATGAGAAAGCAAACCTACATACCTTTGTGGGGGAAGAACACGTCGACCACAGAAGCAGCATGTGTAAAGATCCTGAGGTGGAAATGTGGTTGGGATGTGGAGAGAAAACAAGAACATGAGTGTTGACAGAACAGCGACAGCCAGGAAGAGATCAAGGCAGACAGGCAGAGACCTGCTGGTGAATAGATCATGTAGCACCTTAGATTATGGTGAGGAATTGGGATTTTATTCTGAGTGAATGATCGTATTCTAACTCAAGCTAGTGGGTAGGAAATGGCCCGGGATGGGTGAGGGTACTGAGAGCTGGGGCAGAAGAGACACAAGGAGCTGAGTTAGGTGCTGATCAGTCTCTTCTGATTCTCTTTTCTCAGCAAAATAATGAGCAAGGTCATTGACTGAGACTCAGGGGGTAGTAAGGTGACATTCATAGTTAGAGGAGAGTGTCGTCATGAAATAGATGTCCAGGAGGTTTGGTGAGTTGATCAGGAGAATTGTCACAATTGCCAGGCCGCTCTGACAATTCAAAAGTCACCAGTGGCAGGAGATGCTCAATGAGACCAATTGAACAGGATAAGAGGCGGTTCCTCTCCAGGCAGAGCTTCGGGGTTTGGCAGGGGCTGGGTAGAGTGGGGGGTGGGGAGGGAAGCAGTAAGAACATGGGAAGGAACAGGGCTGGGGGGGGGGGGGGGGGCTAAAGGCCTATAAGGGGGAGGGGAGGTAGGCGAGGGAGTCACCTCAAGGGGGAACACTGGTGTGACCACAGACATAATAGACTATGGAATCTAAACTGGATCAAACTGGAAGCTCAGACAGGGGGCCAGCAGGGACCATAAAACAGTTCTAGGGAGCTGGGCTGAACCCCCTAATAAAGGGGTAGAAAGATGGGGATGAATTTGAGACTGGATAGAAGTCTAAAATCTGGAGGGAGGAGAATCAAAAAGGATTCCAGAGTTTGAGTGACTAGGTGACACCATCAATCAGGACCTATGCCGTAGAAGTTTGGGTTAGAGATTTAAGGAAAAAAAAAAATTGTAGCCAGGTGCCATGGTGCACACCTGTGATCCCAGCCACTTGGGAGGCTGAGGCAGCCTCAGCAACTTGGCAAGACCCTGTCTGAAAATAAAACATAAAAAGGGCTGGAGATGTGGCTCAGTGATTAAGTTTACTGGGTTCAATCCCTGGTACCAAAAATAAGGAAGTAAGTAAGAAAATAACTAAATAAATAAAAGTAAAAAGGACTGGGGGTGTAGCTCAATGGTAAAGTGCCCGAGTTTAATGTGTGTGCGTGCGTGTGTGTGTGTGTGTGTGTGTGTGTGTTTCTATAAGTGCAGGCACATAACATATTTCATTAATTAATTCATGGTGATTCTTTGTTCTTTGTTCTCTTTCTGTGCCCCATGGCTAAAACCTAAGGAAATAAGGTGGGTTTGGGGAGGTTTTGTTGTTGTTGTTTGTTTGTTTGTTTTGGTATCAGGGATTGAACCCAACCACTGAGCCACATCCCCAGTCCCTTCTTATATTTTATTTAGAGACAGGGTCTCACTGAGTCACTTGGGGCCTCACTAAGTTGCTGAGGCTGGTTTTGAACTCGTGACCTCCTGCCTCAGCCTCCCACAGCTGATCTCTTCAGAATGCACAGTTGCTCCCAGGTTACTTCAGAGCTTCATGGGCAGTCCACTTCCACCTGGCAGGCAGCACACAGGTAAATACTTGACATCCCCCCTGCCCTGGAGGACCCCACAGCAAGGTGAGGAGGGGAAACCGGCTCCCTCTACCTTCCTCCCCACTTTCCCCTCTTTTCCCACTGGCCCCGAAAGAACTGGCATATGGCAAGGTGAAAAAGAATTTTAAAGTAGATCTTAAATCCTTCAATAATATTTTTGACCCCAGATGACTGGTTCTCAGAAGAACTCAAGTACCTGTCAAAGCCATTTCTTTGCAAGGGATTGAGGCCTCTCTATTAGAAAGACATCTGTTTAATTCCATGATTCAGTAACATCAGTGTGTTGCCAAATTGTCTTGCCCTGTGGCTGCTCCCCCCAAATAAGAACTTTTATTTGTGTCCAAAATTAAATTAGACTGGAGTCTCCTGACTCAGATGAAGAACAGGCCAGAACCGTTGGAGAACCAGCAATGAGGGTTTTAAGGTTTATCTGTATTCTGAGAGGACCTGCAGATTTTCAAAATGTTGCTGGACTCCTGGAGACCCAAAAAATGCTCCAATAAAAGGGAGAAAGATGGGCTGGGGACATAGCTCAGTTGGTAGAGTGCTTGCCTTGCATGCACAAGGCCCTGGGTTCAATCCCCAGCACTCCAATAAAAAAAAAAAAAGTGAGAAAGACCGGACATGGTGGCACACACCTGTAACCCCAGCTGAGGCAGGAGAATCACAAGTTCAAAGCCAGCCTCAGCAACTTAGCAAGGCCCTGAGCAACTCTGCAAGACCCTGTCTCAAGTAAAAAATAAAAAAGCAGATAGGGATGTGGCTCAGTGGTTAAGCACTCCTGGGATCAACCTCCAGTACCAAGAAAAAAGGAGAAAGAAGTTTCCATATCCACATTCAACTGACTTTTATCTTCACAACTGCAGTCTTGATCTGTCCCTTGCTGTCTATTTGACATCTCCACTTGAGTGTTTAGTAGCCTCTCAGACTCAGGTGGCTGAAAACAGAGCTCTTGATTTCTAAAGATTTGTTTCTTAAGTCCTCCCTATCTTGATCTGTAAATGGCAGCCATAGCCAACCACATGCTCAGGCCAAAATATTGTGGGTCATTCTTGATGCTTCTGCCTGCCCCACATATGTCGGAATAGCAATAATGTCGTCAGAGGGCTGGGGTTGTGGCTCGGTGGCAGAGTGCTTGCCTAGCACGTGTGAGGCACTGGGTTCCATCCCTGACACCATATTAAAAAAAAAAAAACTAAATAAATAATTTTGTTAGGCTTGTTGCCCATAGTGGCACACACCTGTAATCCCAGTGACTCTAGAGGCTGAGGCAGGATGATAGCAAGTTCAAAGCCAGCCTCAGCAACCTAGCAAGACACTGTCTCAAAGTAAAACATAGAAAAAGGACTGGCTGTGATGTGGCTGATGTGGCTGTGTTGTTAAGCACCTCTGGGGTCAATCCCTGGTATCAAAAAAGAAACAAAAATTAAAAATTAAAAAAAAATAACCACAAATGTGAATCAACTAACCATGAAGCAACTTTCCTTGGCATATTTTTTTCTGGTAAAATTGCATGATCGTATAATGTAAAATCTGTCAGCTCAGATTTGATTTTCATAACACCATCACAAACAGTAAAAGCTTGGCAAAGATATTTGAAGTCTGTGTTCATTGTTCCTGGGCTTCTCACTCCTGAGATGTTCACATCATTCTCATTGGTAGTGTCTTTTCCGTCCTTATCCTCATAGGGTTTCCCTGTCATCTGATGCTGCCAAAGCCTCATGACAAGGGCTTTGCAAATGATTAGGGCAGTTCCCCCAAACTGCTTTCCTAATCTTTTTGAAATCTTGCAAGATGGACAGTTTTGCTTTTCATGTTATTTGCATGGCATTATCCAACTACAGGGAGAAAAATGGACAAAAACTTTGACCTAGTGGGCAGGGGCGGAAGCTTGGCTTTAAAAGGAAGGGACATGTCGTCAGTTTACTGGTGACTAATTTTATGCTATGGTGACTTTAACTGCCAATAGTGGAGACCACTAGCTGTCCACCAAATCCATTCCTTCCTCCTTTAGGCAGTTAACTAGACAGCATGTCCCTACCTATCATCTGTCATGTGGCCTTCTGACTAAGTGGGCAGCAGTGACAAGCCACTCTCATGACTATCTCACAAAGGTATCCCAAATATGCTCCTTATGCGTTCTCCTCTTTTTGGACTGGATGCAGATAACAGTGAGGTCCTGAAGAGTAGCAGATCCATAGGATGGAGATAACCTAGATCCCTCAGTGACTGCATGGAGGAAAGCACCCTCCCCAACTTGGGTACTCTGATTTCTTTTCTTCTTTTTTTTTTCTAACCTTTTTTTAAATTGTCAATGGATCTTTTATTTTGTTTATTTACTTGTGGTGCTGAGTATTGAACCCAGGGCCTTACACATGCCAGGCAAGCACTCTACCACTGAGCCTCGACTCCAGCCCTGATTTCTTTTCTTTCTTTCTTTTTTTTTTTTTTTTAATTTTAGATGTTGATAGACCTTTATTTTATTCACTTATTTATATGTGGTGCTGAGAATTGAACCCAGTGCCTCACACATGCTAGGCAAGTGCTCTACCACTGAGCCACAACCACAACCCTGATTTCTTTTAACTTGTGCCAGAAAAACAGTTCTTTCATATTGAGGCATTAGCACTTGGGTCTCTTTGTTTCTCTGGCTTAGTCTATTCTAAATAAATCATTGTTCTACTTTCAGAATGGAATAATGAATACCCAATAATGAGGAGCTCCTGTTATATTTCAACAACACTGAGCTGGAATCCTGTTACTTCCTGTTGACAAAGCTAAAAGACATGGGCAGTTCCTGGTCCATAGCAGAGAAGTAATGACTGGCTGGACAACCAAACCTAAAGGTGAATGAATCACTGTCCAATCATATACATTCCTATAGGTCTCATTCTCAGCTTTATTTCAACATTTATAGCATGACTTAGAGGAGTATAAAGAATGCATGCTTCTCAAACTTTTATAAGACGCGATGCTGGTATTGGTATCCTGGGTTGCACAATCATGATTCATGAAGGTCTTCATGTTGATTTGCATTATGTTATCCTATCCTGACAATTACAGGGAAAATAATCAACAAAGACTCAAGGGGCAGGGCAGAATCTCAGCTTTAAAAGGGAGGATGGCGGATGAAAATAAACATGGTGATACTCACTGGAGCTAACTCTGAAGTTCTGAACTTAGTGCTGAAGATAAATTAGAACAAGATGGAGGAGACACGGCTGAAAGCAAGACGTTTTTTAGGAAGTTAGACATTTTAGGCTGCATTTCTACAAGGATTGTTTCCAGAGTGATAATCTCATGCTTTTCTGCACAGGGAGACTCCCCTCTATTGTTACACTAGACACTGAACTTGCTCAGAGAGTGCCTAGGGCTGTGAAGAACAGGGAGATTTAAAAAGTATATATTCTGTTGGTTAAATCTGACTGCTACTTCTTCCTCCTCCTCCTCCTCCTCCTCCTCCTCCTCCTCCTCCTCCTCCTCTTCTTCTTCCTCCTCCTCCTCCTATTATTATTATTATTATTATTATTATTATTATTATTATTATTTTGGTACTGGGAATTGAACCTGGGGTAATACCTGTAATCCCAACAGCTTGGGAGACTGAAGCAAGAGGATCTCAAGTTCAAAGCCAGCCTCAGCAACTCAGTGAGGCCCTAAGCAACTTAGTGAGACCGTGTCTCAAAATTAAAAATTTAAGTGCTGGGGATGTGGCTTAGATGTTCTCGGCCAGCTCCTGGTCTTTCAAAGTGAAGAAGCATTGATTCCACCTACTATGTGCCAGCCTATTACTTATCTATGATGCTAATGGCTTCTTAGGAAGTTGGATGAAATGCAACAGAAATCCATATCTATAGCTTCAAGGGGGTATAAAAATCACAAAAGAGAAAGATTTCAGCCGCAGAGAGGCAAGTGGAAATTGTCAAGTAGGTTTTCTCCACATTGTCAGAGGCTCTGCAAATCCATACAGCTAGCAGTTTCATTTCTTCTGGGTGTGCACACAAGCTCTTCCTTCCACACCATCTCAGGAAAACCCGTTCATGCAAACTTCTGAAATTTGCTGCCAAATATAAATGTGTGACCCAGAGGATAAGCACATTTTTGTAATCAGGACATAAATGAATCTTGTGTGAGGTTACAAAGTGTCATTTTTGTTTCAATATCTTGGTATTTGTTTCTGGAAAACATTTAGTTCCTCTTGACAAACCTCTAAGAAGAAAAAAAAAACCTCACAGAATTTATTGCTATTAAAAATAATTATTATGAGCTGGGATTGTGGCTCAGTGGTAGAAGCACTGCCTGGTATGTAGAAGGCACTGGGTTCAATCTGCAGCATAAAAATGAATAAATAAAATAAAAGTGTCCATCTACAACTAAAATAATATTTTAAATAATAATAATAATGATGATGATACTGGGTACGTTGGTGCATGCCTGTAATTTCAGAGGCTTGGGAGGCTGAGGCAGGAGGATGGCAAGTTCAAAGCCAGCCTCAGCAATAGCGAGGCCCTAAGCAACTCAGTGAGACCCTGTCTCTAAATAAAATACAAAATAGTGCTGGGAATGTGGCTCAGTGGTCAAGTGCCCCTGAGTTCAAACCCCAGTATCAGTAATAATAATAATAATAATAGCAATTATTATTATTATTATTATTATCACTTTGTTGGGTGTGCTGGTGATGCCTATAATTGCAGCAGCTGGGCAGGCTGAGGCAGGAGGATCACAAGTTCAAAACCAGCCTCAGCAATTTAGCGAGACCCTAAGCAACTCAGCAAGACCCTGGCTGTAAATAAAATATAAAAAAGGGTTGGAGATGTGGCTCATTGCTTAAGTGCCCCTGGGTTCAATCCTCAGTACCAATAATAATAATAACAATACTAATAATAACAATAATAATGCCTGGGAATATGGCTTAGTTGGAGAGTGCTTATCTAGTGTGTGCTGGGCCCAGGGTTCAATCCCTAGCATTGCAAAAATAAATAAAAATTTTAGGCAGAGACTGTAAAGAAAACATACAAACAATTTTTGTATCTAATTCCACTCCCAGATGGTCTTCCAAGATATTATGTGAGCTGAAGTCTGAGCTCTGAATCGTTTGCTATATTATTTTATAGAGGTGCCAGCTGACTCATTAGGAGCCATATTTCTGTCTTTGCCCATGAACTAGTTTAGAATTCCAGCCCTGCTACTTTCGAAGTTGTGCAACCCTGAGTAAGTCACTCAGCCTCTGTGAGCCCCAGTGGCCTCATTTGTCAACTGGTGCTAATAGATAATAGAACTACTTCTTTTTTTTTTTTTTTTTTTTTTTTTTTTGGTACGGGGTATTAACCCGAAGGGCTCTTAACCTCTGAGTCACATGCCCAGCCCTTTTTTAAAAACATATTTTATTTAGAGACAGGGCCTCCCTAAATTGCTGAGACTGGCCTTGAACTTTGGATCCTCCTGCCTCAGCCTCCTGGGCTGCTGGAATCACAGGTGTTTGCCACCATGCCTGGCTACTTTGCAGTTTTGTATTAAAAATTAGCTAGCCGGGCGTGGTGGCTCACGCCTGTAATCCCAGCACCTGGGAGGCTGAGACAGGAGGATTGTGAGTTCAAAGCCAGCCTCAGCAACTTAGCGAGGCCCTAAGCAACTCAGTGAGACCCTGTCTCTAAATAAAATACAAAATAGGGCTGGGGATTGGGATGTGGCTCAGTGGTGGAGTGCCCCTGGGTTCAATCCCCAATACCAAAAAAAAAAAAAAAAAAAAAATTAATTAATGTTGCTAGGAATGATGGTGCATGACTGTAATCCCAGCAATTTGGGAGGCTGAGGCAGGAGGATCACAAGTTTGAGGCCAGTATGAGAAGTTTGGTGAGACTCTGTCTCAAAGTACAATACAAAAAGGGGTAGAGGTGTAGCTCAGCCTAGCATGTATAAGCCCCTGGGTTCGATCCCTAGTACTGAAAAAAGAAAGAAAGAAAGAAAGAAAGAAAGAAGAAAGAAAGAAAGAAAGAAAGAAAGAAAGAAAGAAAGAAAGAAAGAAAGAAGGAAGGAAGGAAGGAAGGAAGAAAGAAAGAAAGAAAAGCTAACGTGGGTATGTACTCTGTGCGCAATTAATGGTAGTTATCATAAAGAATAGCATCTATGAGTTTACCCAGTCCTCACTGAAAAAGCCAAACCCTGAGTGGTCCTCTCCCATAGTCTGGATTGTGGTCTGTTTTAAGAATGCTCTCACTGCTTCGGGGCTCCTATAGTCGGCAGCATAAGCGTAAACAAATACTCTTTTTTTTTTATTTGTTTGGAACCAGGGGTTGAATCCAGGGGAACTTTGCCACTGAGCTACATCCCCAGTCCTATCTAATTTTTATTTTGAGACAGGGTCTTGCTATATTGTCCAGGCTGTCCTCACACTCACAATCCTATTGCCTCAGTCTTCTGAGTTGCTGGGATTACCGGCACAAGGCCCCATGCCAGGCTAAGCCCACACTCTCAGCAGTCACAGGTTTTAGGTCATTGTTGACATGAAGTGTTGCTCGTCAGCAGCACTTCAAGGGCTCCCTACTCTCTGCGCAGTCCCAGCGCTATTGTCAATCATCCAGATACGCTTTGGTGGCTCCTCTGAGTTCTTCCCAGTGAGATCTGGCCTTAGAAGAATTTCCACCCGTGTCCTCTCTAGCTTTGAAGACTCACCATGGGAACTGCCCTACTGTGGAAGTAACTGCAACTTAGCTTTAAATGTTCCCAATCCTTATCTTAGACAAGAGGACTAAGTTCTGTCTCCAAGCCCATTTACCTCTAAGTCAACATCTTTAAAGACTCTGAGTAGCAGCACGCAGTGGCACATTGCTGTGATCCCAGCAGCTCTGGAGACTGAGGCAGGAGGATCGCAAGTTCAAGGCCAGCCTTAGCAACTTAGTGAGGCCTTAAGCAACTCAGTGAGACTCTGTCTCTAAATAAAACACAAAAAAAGGTGCACCTGGGTTCATTCCCTGGTATTAAAAAGAAAAAGAAGGAGGAGGAGGAGGAGGAGGAGGAGGAGGAGAAAAAGAAGGAGAAGGAGGAGGAAGAGGAAGAAGCTGGGGATATAGCTCAGTTGGTAGAGTGCTTGCCTAGCATGCATAAGACCCTGGGTTCAAATTTTTTAAAACATTTAGAAATAAAGTTGCTTCTTAGCTAAACAAAAATGAAAAGGGAACCTGCTGCTGTTCAGTGTCTTTCAAGATGAAGAAGTGGAAACTCAATTCTGACCATTGACAACAAAGGTAGACCTTAGTCCATTTTGACCCAGATGTAAAAAAAATCTATAAAATCTTAAACATGGTACATGATGTAGAATTATATAATATGTAATAAGAATATAATTATAGCCATATATATAAATATAAATATATATATATATATATACACACATACAGAGAGAGAGAGAGAGAGAGAGAGAGAGAGAGGCTCTAGATTATGGCTTCTACCCTCTTTTCTGTACTGGGGATTGAACTCAGGGGCTTTTAACCCCTGAGCCACATCCCCAGCCCTTTTTATTTTTTGGGACAAGGTCTCACTGAGTTGCTTAGGGCTTTCTAAATTGCTGAGGCTGACTTTGAACTTGTGATGCTCCTGCCTCAGCCTCCACAGTTGCTGGGATTACCAGCATGTGCCACCATACCCAGCTTCTAAAGCACCTGTGTCAATTGCGTTGACACGTTCTCCCAGAATTGTAAACTCAGGGTTCAATGGGCTAAAGTTGACTGAGTCCAGGCCAGGATCTGCAGACGGCTGGAGGCTTCAGGGTGTGCTGACATTTCTTCTCCCAGTCCCAGTACTAGGGGGTGGAGGGGGTGTGAATGGGAAAGGCTGTGGGCTGAGACAGAGACAGACAAAGAGTACGATGGAGACCTGGGAAACTGGAACCCAGTGAAGTGGGAGTGAAGTGGGAGATGGGCTGGATGGATTCCAGGCACCAAGGGTGAGAGCCAAGGTCAGGGCTTCCACCCCTTCCTGACTTTTGTGTGAGGGGCCTGCCAGGGAACAATGCCCCTAATTATCCCAGTGGATCTAATCACACTTCCCTCAAGGGTGGATCCATCTGTATTGGAGGAAAAGAGAAGGAAATGAAGAGGTGACTGGGGGAACCGCCACTGACCCAGTAAGAACACCTGCAGCCCAAGGACATGAGGGTAACGGGGGGAAAGGAAGAGTGAAACAAAAGATCACCATGACCCACGGGGGATTTCCAAGAACAATCCACAATAACGAGAAATCAATCACCTGCCTTCCTTCCTGCTGATTTTATGAGGTTGTTTTTTCTTAATGAAATTTGTGGGTTTACAGAGGAGATGTACTTATAGCGTTTCTGGGGGAGAAATATTTTTCCAGGTGCTATAGCCACAGAGAAGATGATGATGATGATGATGATGATGATGATGATGATGGTGATGGTGATGATTTGTTTTGGGAAGGTACCAGGGATTGAACCCAGGGGTCCTTAACCACGAGCAACATTCCCATCCCTTTTTATTTTTTACTTTGAGACAGGGTCTCACTAAGTTGCTGAGTCTGGCTTTGAACCTATGATCCTCCTGGCTCAGCCTCCTAAACCATCTAGATTACAGTTGTGCACCACCACGCCCAGCAAGAGTGGTTTTTAAAAAACAAATAAACTTATAGAGCAGTTTTAGGTTCATAGCAAGATCAGGTGGAGACGGCTTGGGAGGCTGAGGCAGGAGGATTGCGAGTTCAAAGCCAGCCTCAGTAATTTAGTGAGGCCCTAGGCAACTTAATGAGATTCTGTCTCACAATAAAATATAAAAAGGGCTGGGGATGTGGCTGTGGTTAGGCACCCCTAGGTTCAATCCCCAGTACCAAATAAATAAATAAATAAATAAATAAATAAATAATAGATAAATAAATAAGGTGGAGAATGTAGAGCTCCCTCATGTGCTCTGCCACCTCTGCCACCAACATCGCCAACCACAGTGGTACATCTGTTAAAGACTGGTGAACCTGCATTGACATGTCATTGTCACTCAGGGTCCACAGTTTACAGTAGGGTTCATTCTTGGTGTTGTACATACTGTGGGTCTTGACAAATGTCTAATGACATATATCAATTATTGCAGAACAGTTTCATTACCCTGAAAATCCTCTGTGCTCCGGAAGAGCAATTTTAATTCCTCAAGAAAGTTGGGTGGCCAGCTGTTAAGTACAGTTGTCAAAGTTGGCTGGCAAGCTGGGTGCAGTAGTGCACACCTGTAATCCCAGGGGCTGGGGAGGCTAAGGCAGGAGGATGGCAAATTCAAAGCCAGCCTCAGTAAAAGCAAGGCGCTCAGCAACTTAATGAGATTCTGTCTCAAAGTAAAATACAAAATAGGGCTGGGGATGTGGCTCAGTGGTCCAGTGCCCCTGAGTTCAATCCCTGGTTTCAAAAAAAAAAAAAAGTTGGCAGGCAAATACTTTGAGGAATCAATCAGATTCTCCTACAATTGATAGTGGATTAGAATCCACTAAGAAAGCTGTAGAACACCAATCCTGACCATACTTCAAATGGTTGTATTATCTAACATTGGACAACCTCTATTCCACCCCCAATCGAACTAAACCAAAAAAGCCCACCCCCAATTCTCCCAAACTGTAGGTCTTTGTCTGTGACACTATAATTTCTACCACCTACTGTTTGTAGCTTTGGTTCACTAATTATAATAATCAGACCCATTACTGTGGATCATCCCAGCTGTTCTTTTGCAAGGACAGGACATAGTTTCCTTCTAAAGAACATAACCTTTCATCTTAGTTTAAATCCTCACTTTATAATTCCTAGTCTCAATATGGCTCTTTTGCAATGTTAATTTCAAACACTTTCTTTATGAGCAGATCATAGCAATTTAACACTGAGACCTAAAAATGAAATTCATTGAGAACCATTGAGTACTGTACACTAAAAAAATTCCTCAGGACCATGTGAAAAATTAATCTGAAGAAAGTGATGCTCATGGCACTGTCTATATAGTAACTACTCATCCATTAAGCATTTAAAATGTGGTTAATCTGAATTGAAATGTGCTCTAAGCATAAGGTACATATCAAATTTCAGAACTTAGTATAAAAAAGGATTATAATGCATCTCATCAGGATTTTTTTTTTTTTTTTTTTTTTTTGGTACTGGGGATTGAACCCAGGGGCACTCGGCCACTGAGCCACATCCCCAGCCCTATTTTGTATTTTATTAGAGACAGGGTCTCACTGAGTTGCTTAGGGCCTCGCTAAGTTGCTGAGGCTGGCTTTGAACTCGCGATCCTCCTGCCTCAGCCTCCCGAGTGCTGGGATTACAGGCGTGCGCCACCGCGCCCGGCTTCATCAGGACTTTGTTGTTGTTTTGCGTTGCTGGGGATGGAACCCAGAGCCTGTGCACGGTAGGCACATACCCCGCCACTGAGCTATATTCCTAACCCTTATAATGTTTATATTGATCCCACACTGAAATAGTAATACTTTGGACTTATTAGGTTAAACAAAATGTCTTATTAGAATTAATTTCACTCATCTTATTATTTTAATGTATCTACTAGAAAATTAAGAATGAATTTTTCTTTTTCTCTTTCTCTTTTTCCAGTATTGGAGATTGAACCCAGGAATGCTCTTCCACTGAGCTAAATCCCCAGTCACCTCCCCCGCTTTTTTTTATGGTACCAGGGATTGAACCCAGGAGAGCTTAATCTTTCTTTTTTTTGGATGGGTATCAAACAGCCTTCTCTTTAAGAATAAGACATCTTAAGCCGGGCGTGGTGGCTCACGCCTGTAATCCAAGTGACTTGGAAGGCTGAGTCAGGAGGATCGCAAGTTCAAAACCAGCCTCAGCAACTTAGCGAGGCCCTAAGCAACTCAGTGAGACCCTGTCTCTAAATAAAACACAAAATAGGGCTGGGGTGTGGCTCAGTGGCCGAGTGTCCCTGAGTTCAATCCCTGGTTCCAAAAAAAATAATAATAATAATAAAGAATAAGACATCTTAGAACTTTGCTCAAATTCAAGTGTCCAGATGCCTTTATTCTGCTTGAACATTAGTGTGATATTGTGACATAATAAGAAGTACATATTTGGTCTCTACTCCCCAGTTTCTGATCCTAATGTCCCTGGAATTTCCTGAGTAACAGGAGCATCTGTTATTCTAATGATGTGACTCTCAGTGGGCTCCTGGATGGATTCCACATTCTATCCCCGTTCCACAGCTGCATTATGAAATGGGAACTCCTCCTCATGTAAAAAGCCAAATTCATCCGTGACTTTGTAAACAAGGTAATCAGCGTCTTCCCAAGGTTCAATATCTGCACCTTCTCGTCCTCGGTCATATTTAGCAACAATTTCAGCTCCATCCTGGGCGAGTTTGAGTGCTACATCCTGCTCGGAATTCATGACTGGAAATGTTTCTGTGTGTTGTCCCAACCAGATTCTAAACCAAAATCTGCTGTCCAAGGTTTCTCAGAGGAATACATGTCCTGTTCTCCAGACTGTCCGGTCGGCGGCAGCTGCGGGCGGCAGACGGAGCGGGCAGTCCGGGTGGCCGAGCAGGTCCGGTGGGGCTGCGGCTACTGCAGTGCCCTCCACTCCACTGTTTCCTTCCAGGAGGATCCCGGCGAAGCCGAGCCCGGGAACCAGGGAGTTCCTTAATCTTTGAGCCACATCCTTAGCCCATTTTTATATTTTATTTTGAGACAGGGCCTCCCTGAGTTGCTTAGGGCTTTGCTAAATTGCTAAGGCTGGCTTTAAATTCTGGATCCTCCTGTCTTAGGGCATGTACCTCGGCACCCAGCCCCAATCCCTTTACATTTTTTTTTTTTTTTTAAATTTTAGGGCAGGGTCTTGCTAAATTGCTCAGGCTGGTCTCAAACTTGCGATCTTCCTGCCTTGGCCTCCTGACTTGCTGGGATTATGGGCAGGTGCCACTGTGCCCTGCTCCATGGTATTTCTATTGGATGGTGCGCTATGGCCTATCAGTAGCTTAGGGAGACAATCTGTTGAAAGGCGGGTCAGAAGACTGGTCTTGAAGTTCCTTTGCAAAGCAAGGGCGGCTTTTCCTTAGGAGAGGTGTATTTGTGGGGTTGCTGGAGGTTGCTTGCCGTGAAAAGTGCTATAACCCTTCCAAGAAACCCTTGACATCACCAGTCTCCATGCACCTGACTAGTCCACAGTATCTGGGAGTTTTTGCTTACATTTCTATTTTAGAGATTGGGCCTGATTCCTTGTATTTCTTAACCTCTTTTAAGATAGCTTTATTATTTACGTAATACAAAATCCACAGCTCAATGAGCCTCGCTGAATTGATAACAGTTTCACAACCATCACCAGATTCCAGTTTTAAGACAATTTTATCACCTCTGAAATTTTCCTTGTGCCATTTACATTCAATCCCTGTCTCAGTTACCACTAGGCCACCACTGATCTGCTTTCTACATCTCTTGTCTTGCCTTTTATTAGAAATCTCAGATTGATGAGATCATATAAGACACAGTCTTTTCATGTCTGGCTTCTTTCACTTAGAATAGTGCTCTCTCTCTCAGTACCAGAGATTGAACCCAGGGATGCTTAACCACTGAGCCACATCCCCAGCAGTTTTTAATTTTGAGACAGGGTCTCTCTGAATTTATTAGGACCTTGCTAAATAGCTGAGGCTGGCTTTGCCCCCCCGTGGATTTACAGGTATGTGCCTCTATGCCCGGCTTGACCTACTTTTGGAGGAAACAAAAACAAATGGTAGGGAATTTGGGGGAATTCTCTAGTAACTTGGTCTGAGACTAGAAGAATTGCCAACATTAATTAAAATCACATTGAAAGCTTCAGATTATAAGGATACTCCAGATCTCTCTTTAGTTGGTTTTTAAAAGAAAATCAAAGGTGGGCATGGCAGCTCAGGAGGCTGAGGCAGGAGGATCACAAGTTCAATGCTAGCCTCAGCAATTTAGCAAGGTCCTAAGCAAGTTAGTAAAACCCTGTCTCTAAAAAAAATATAAAAAAGGGCTAAGGATGTGTCTTAGTGGTTAAGTGCTCCTGGGTTCAATCCCTGATACCACTAAATAAATAAAAATATGTTGAGTGTATTACCTAAAGAATATTCATTTCTCCATTATTCCCTCCTGATCATGTCTATAAAGTTTTTAAATTTATGTATTATTGTACTCAGCATAGATGAAAAATATGGTATTCTGTATTTCTTTTCCTTTCACATTGAATGTCTTTTTTTTTTTAGTTGTAGATGGACATAATACCTTAATTTTGTTTATTTATTTTTATGTGGTGCTGAGGATCGAGCCCAGTGCCTCACACATGCTAGGCAAATGCTCTACCACTGAGCCACAACCCAGCCACCATTGAGTGTCTTTTAAATCATGATACACCTGCTCTTCTGCATCCACACTGTCTCACCTGGAAATACATGGATTGTAACTGCTTTTTAGGAATTCAACGCTATGACATTTGTTCATTTTATTAAACATGCTCTTCCAGCCTCTCCATCACACTGAAATCTAACTAGATGAATCTAACAGCCCTGGTCCTCAGAGAATGCGTCACCAGTCACAGAGTTTGCTTGACTAACAGATACCCACAAGAGAGAACACTTTGGGAACTCAATTTTCCTCACTAATAAGTAGGTACCAAAATAATGACTGTCTTCTGAGGGCTCCCTCAACTCACTGAAAACATTTGCCCACAATAATACATGGACTTTGAAATGTGGGCGGTTGGAATTTCTGATAAGCACGTCCTCAGAGATGAAACCACACAGAGCTACTAAAAGCAACCACCCGTGAAAATCACAGACTGTCATAGGTTGGGGTGGGAAGGAAGGAGAAGTTGAAAGATCCAGGCTGGGGTCAAACCTCTTTCGTACACAAATTTTAGTCAAAGTCATATCTAATCTTCATGGCTGTGATGGTCAACTGTGTTGAACTTGGCCCTGACCCTCTGAAGCACATGGGTCAGTGTCCCTTCCTGCAGGTCATTAGCAGTGGAAGACAATTCCTGTCCACTCTGGCTTTCTCCCTCAGGCACCTGTGGGCCCATGCCTGTGGGCTTTGTCTGCCCCACAGCATGCTGGGCCCAAAACAGGAGACTCCAGGAGTGCTGGGGAGTAAAACCCTCAGGCTGACCCTCAATGGCAAGGGGTGGGAGCCTCCTCACCTCTGGAGGGACAAGTGGAGCCATGTTCTGCATAAGCTTTCAGAGGGTCCTCAGAGGGATGGCGGCCCAGTTGCTCTCAGCGGGAACCGGCCATGCACTCATACTTTATGGGTTCTCTCTTTCTCATCTTACTTCCCCACTTCCCCACTGCTCCCTCAGGTCATCTTCCCTAACAAAGATGCGCCTCGGTTTAGGATTGGGTTGTGTCTCCATTAAACCCACTGTAAGTCGAACCACCTTACCCAACATGGTGGCTTAGCCTAGTGGGCCTTAAATGTGCTCAGATCACTCACGTCAGTCTAAAGTGGGCAAGGTCATCTCACACACAGCCTATTTCATAACACAGTGCTGAATAGCTAGTGTTATTTGTTGACCTCTGGACTGAAAGTGGAAAGCAGAGTGGACATAATGTCCACTTTCATGTCATGGCAAAGCTGAAAGCTTGTAAATCAAACCACTGTGAGCAGGGGATTATGTATTACCCCAAAGCCTTTGCTTCAGGGTCCATATTGTTGGTTCCTTCCCTTCTTCCTCCCTCCCTCCCTCCCTTCCTCCCTTCCTTCCTTCCTTCCTCCCTCCCTCCCTCCCTCCCTCCCTCCCTCCCTCTCTCCCTCCCTGTGTCTTACTGGGAATGAAGAATCCAGGGATGCTTTACTCCTGAGCTAGATCACCAGCCCCCATTTTAAAAAAATTTGAGACAGGGTCTCGGTTCCTGCAGCTGGCTAAGAAGCTGTGAGTCTCTGGGATTGTAGGTGTGTGCCACTGTGCCCAATTCAGGGTCCACTTTTGGGGGAGTCTGTTATGATTTAGATATGAGGTGTTCCCCAAAAGCTCATGTTTGAGACAATGCAAGAAAGTTTAGAGGAGAAATGATTGGATTCTGAGAGCCTTAACCTAATCTGTGCATTAATCCCCTGAGGGATTAACTGGGTGGTAACTATAGGCAGGTGGGGTGTCAATGAAGGCAGTGGGTCATTGGGGACCTGTCTTTGGGGTGTGTATTTTGTCCATGGTGAGGGGTGCTCTGTCTCTCTCTGCTTCCTGATCATCATGTCCTGAGCTGTTTTCCTCTGCCACACTCTTCCACCATGATGTTCTGCTTCATCTCAGGCCTCACGGAATGGAGTCAGCCATTTATGGACTGAGACCTCTGAAACCATGAGCCCCCAAATCCAGTTCTGCTCCTCTAATTGTTCTTATCGGGTCTTTTGGTCACAGCGGCAAAAAAAGCTAACTAAAACAGAGTCCAACTAAAACATCTATCAAAATTATAAATAATAGCCGGGCGTGGTAGCGCATGCCTGTAATCCAAGCGACTTGGGAGGCTGAGTCAGGAGGATCATGAGTTCAAAGTCAGCCTCAGCAACTCAGCGAGGCCCTAAGCAACTCAGTGAGACCCTGTCTCTAAATAAAATACAAAATAGGGCTGGGGATGTGGCTCAGTGACCAAGTGTCCCTGAGTTCAATCCCTGGTTCCAAAAAAACATTACAAATAAGAATGAACTTTAAAGAGATTCAGTTACTTTTTCTGGGTCTAGAAAATTCTGGGCCTGGGAAGACCCAGGAAAAAGATACCAAAATCATGACAGTGTTACAAAATAATGGCTCTGTTCTCAAATAGTCTCAGCTGAGGTTATTTTCCAACCAAATTATATCGTAAACACACTGTGGTCTGCAGTCATGGGGGTAGAGAGCACGACACTGCTGAACTTTATGCACATTAACTGATTTAATTTTCTTGTCAATCTGCGAGGAAAGTGCTACTATTATCCTCATTTTGCTGAAGAGGAAACTGGGAGCTTAACTAATTTGACCAAGGTCACACAGCCAGAATAAGAGGAGTCAGGATCCCAGCCCATGCAGCCTGGTTCCAGATGTGAGGTGCAGAGCCTTGGACATAGCCCTGAGATTATGAGAAGTGTCTGATAAATGCTTGCTTGATTTGGAAGTCACTGTACTTAGAGAAAAGAGAGAAGCTGGTCTGCGTAATATCTTCAAATGTTTGAAGGCTTTGAGCCATGAAGCTCTTTGGTGTCAGGTGAAGCCTTCCATAATACATGGAGTTTTTGGCCAGGCGAGATGGCGCCCACCTGTGATCAGCACGGCTTGAGAGGCTGAGGCAGGAGGTTCACAAGTTCAAAGGTAGCCTCAGCAACTTAGCAAGACCCTAAGCACCTCAGTGAGACCCTGTCTCTAAATAAAATATTTTTTTAAAAAGGGCTGGGGATGTGGCTCAGTGGTTAAGCAGTCCTGGGTTCAATCTTCCAGTACCCAAGATACAAATACACAGAGTTTTTCCCAGAACAATATTTTTAAGTGCATAGAAGAAAACACTCACAGGGCTGGGGAGATAGCTGAGTTGGTAGAATGCTCACCCCACAAGCACAGGCCCTGGGTTCAATCCCCAGCACCACACAAAAAAAAAAAAAAAAAAGAAAAGAAAAAGGAAAAAAACCCACCACCAACAACAACAAAATGAAACACTAGGATTACAAATAAAGTCTATTATATTAAAATGCCTTTCTTATTAGGCATGGGGGTGCACACCTGTAATCCCAGCAATTTGGGATTACAAGAGGCTGAGGCAGAAGAATCATAAGTTTGAGGCCAGCCTCAGTAACTTAGCAAAACCCTGTCTCCAAATAAAAAATAAAAAGGGCTGGGGATGTAGCTCCATGATAAAGATTCCTAGGTTCAATCCCTAGCAACCACCCCCTGAGGAAAAAAAAGCATTTATCAAAATGTTACTCCAAATTGTGACATACCAATATATATATTCATCCTATGTGGGCAATTTCGTATTAGAATGGGCTCCTTAAAAGTGTGGAATCTAAGCCAGGTGTGGTGGTGCACACCTGTAATCCCAGTGGCTCAGGAGGCTGAGGCAAGAGGATCACAAGTTCATAGCCAGCCCCAGCAATTTGGTGGGACCCTAAGCAACTCAATGAGACCCTGTCTCTAAATAAAACACAAAAAGGGCTGGGATGTGGCTCAGTGGTCAAGTGCCCCTGACTTCAATCCCTGGTACCAAAAAATAAAATAGTGTGGAATCTGTCATTAGACAATGACAAGTATGGACTGAGCTGCCCAAATGGCTGCATCATGTCAGGACAGACATCCCTGTCGGCTCCAGAAATCTACACTATATCCATTCTGCATACTCATTAACTTTCTAAAATACAGGTTTGTGTTTCTCACCAGCGCTAAACCTTTCAGTTCCCCTCCCCCTGCCCCACCCGCCCTAGGGTGCCCGGGATGGCATTCAAGGCCCATGTGACCTGAACGCAGTAATTTTCCCTCCTGATCTCTGCAGTGTCTGCCATGTGCCGGGCACGCCGACCTTGGCGATCTCCGGCTTCCCTGCATGTAACATGTGCGTGCACTTTGTGGGGCTCACCGGCTTCTCTGCAGCTCCGCGGCAGAGTCCTTCCCTCTCAGCTGAAACTCTGCAGCTCTGCAAAGGTTTGCCCGACAGTCCCTCTCCCAGGGAGAATCGATCACGCTTCCCACAGGCCTCTACCATGGCACAGCTACACATCACATGACTGTGTAGCAATTGGGAACATATGTCAGGGCCTACTGCATGAATAATACCATATTAACTAACCTTAAGCAGGACCTGGTATATATCTAGCCCAGGACGATAGTTTGATAAATGTTGGTTAAAATGGATTTGATGGTTGGGGCCAGCCAGTTCATTTGACACCAGTTTGAGACAACGTGCATGCAGTTTCTCAGTAGAACCTGCCAAAGATCAGGGGCTCCTTGGAAGTCTGGTCACCAAGTTTGAAGGGGCCCACTAAAATTGAAGACTTGTGCATATCTTAAAATTTCATGTAAACTGGGTGTGGTGGTGCATACCTGTAATCCCAATGACTTAGGAGGCTGAGGAAGGAGGATTGCAAGTTTGAGGCCAGCCATAGCAACTTAGCAAGGCCTGAAGCAACTTAGTGAGATCCTATCTCAAAATAAAAAACAAAAAGGGCTTGGGGGTGGGGTTGTGACTCAGTGGTAGAGTGCTTGCCTAGCATGTGTGAGGCACTGGGTTCAATTGTTAGCACCACATTAAAAAAATAAATAACATAAAGATATTGTGTCCATCTACAGTTTAATATGTTTTTTAAAACCCATCAAAAAAATTCATTTTTTAAAAAAAGGGGTTTGGGAAAGTGTCTCAGTGGCTAAGCACCCCTGGGTTCAATCCCCTGTACCAAAAAAAAAAAAAATTTTTTTTTCATGTAAAACTAATTGTGGGAAACCATCCTTATCTAGTAGAATCAGGTTGAGCCTCATGACACAGAGGCCTGACTTCTTGGAACTGGCAGCACTGAGGTCTGGCCCAGATTGCCGGGGGTATGTGGTACTGTGGGAGTGGTGCCCTGTCTGGTTCTGATAGTCCCACTAAGAAGATGGCTCCCCTAACTCCACCTTATCCTGCCCATCACAGAAGAAGCTCCTCTGGGTCTTGCCCCCTTTACCTGTGTGTCTATAAATAAAAGAGTTGTGGGCTACTCCATGTTGTTAGAGGCCAGAGCTGGTATGGCCAGACCTGTCATGCCCCCTCTCATTTAAAAAGAGTATTGGCTCGTGCGTTTATTGATTAGATAAGTTTATGGGTAATTGATTGATTTATAACCAACATCGTCCTCTGACAGTTAACCTTTTTCTCATCCACATGGGACATGGCTGAGAGACCCCCACAACTAATGTCTCATCCACGATATATTAATGTTTGTTATCAAAATAACATTATTGGTTTTGCTTGATTTTTAAATAAAATGGACATGTTTAAGAAACCTAGCCTGTTTCATCTATGGCTTCTTATATCTCTGACCAGCCAATGATCCTGTGGGTGCAGAGACCCAGAAGGCTCCTCTTCCCGACCCTAGGGGTGAGGGCACTGCTTGGTTGACTACAACTAGAAGTCCCAGGAGATCCCTCTTCCCACCCCCGCCCCCGGACAGCTGGATGTTAAATATACAACCTCTGGCAGGACTCTGCCTCCCATAAACAGAGCAGATGAGTAATTGCTCCCAAACCTACCCATTTTCTAATCTTTCTCTGAAGTCTTTTGGGGATGACTCATTCTGTGAGATAAAAAGGTTTGTTGGGTTTTTCCACAAGGTCCTTTTGTGTTTGTTATTATTGTTTTCGTGCTTCTTTTGATGTTGGTAAGACTCTATCATCCCTGACAAGTGACTTCCTTCTTGTCTTGGGGGGGGGACACGCCTTCTTTGTTGACACAGGAGAGCTTGACCATGGGCCCAAGCTCTTACCTTTTCTTTGAGTTTGATCTACCTTTTCATTTTTATTTTTGTGGTACTAAGGATTAAACCCAGGGGTACGTAACCACTGAACTCCATCCCCAGTCCCCCACTGTTTTAAAATTTTGAAACAGGATCTCACAATGTTGCTTAGGGACTCACTAAATTGCTGAGGCTGGCCTCAAATTTGTGATCCTCCTGCCTCAGCTTCCTGAGTCACTGGGATTATTGGCAAGGGCCACCACACCCAGCTGATCTATCTTTTTAAATCTTAACTATGGTGAATTGGAGAGCATGGATTTTTTAGTCAAGCAGGATTGATTTCAGTCCTACCTCTGCTTTAAGCTGACTGCATAATATTATGCCAATAACATAGGCTCTCCCATCTCAAGATACTCATGCATGAAAACAGGACAATCATTTCTGCTTTCTAGGATGTTGTGGGAAGCAAAGGTGAGGTTAGGTATGCAGCAGCACCTTACTCAGGATCGAGCACAGAGTACACAATGAATGTGAATTTGACCTTACTCAGGATCGAGCACAGAGTAGATAATGAATGTGAATTTGGTTTCCTTCCATGACAGGAAGTATCTGGTTCTGTGGTCCTCAAAATTGGGTTGGTGTTGGTGCCCAATAAAGAGCCAGTTGCAGATGGGGCTGGTGGCGCATGCCTGTAAGCCCAGCAGCTCAGGAGGCTGAGGAGGGAGGAGCTCAAGTTCAAAGCCAGTCTCAGCAATTTAGCGAGAGACCTCCGTCTCAAAACTAAAAAGGGCTGGGGATGTGGCTTGGTAGCTTAGTGTCCCTGGGTTTAATCCCTGATATGGGGGGGGGGGGAGCCAGTCACCTTGAAATTTGCAGATGGCCACTTCCCACTGGAAGGTAGAATCTCTGCTTTATGCTTCAGTATCTCTGATTACTCCCCATCATAGGATGAGTCACAATAGAGATTCAGCAGAGTGTCTATGGAATGAATGGACAGATGGATAAATGAGTGAATATATTTCTCTAGAATGGTAAAGGATTTGGGGCCGGGGATGTCGCTCAGTGGTAGAGCCACTCTAGCATGAGCAAAGCCTTGGGTTTGATCCCCAGCACTGCCAAAAAAAAAAAGAAAAAAAAAAAAGGTAAAGGATTTAAGAGAGATAACTTAGATAGATACCAGTGTAATCACAGAAACATATGTGAAACTTATTCGTGAACCTCTGACACTATAAAAAACAAGCTGGTTGAGCTGGGCAAGTGGCGCACACCTGTAATCCCAGCGGCTCAGAAGGCAAGAGTCAGCCTCAGCAAAAGTGAGGCACTAAACAACTCAGTGAGACCCTGTCTCTAAATAAAATACAAAATAGGGCTGGGGATGTGGCTCAGCGGCAGTGTCCCGGAGTTCAATCCCTGGTATAACTTCCCTAAAAAAGAAAGTTGGAAAGGAAGACTATAGGACTGGGACTGGGGGTACACAGAGGGCTTGAATATAAGAGCAGGTAGGCTGGGTGCAGTGGTGCATCCCTGTGATCCCAGCAGCTTGGAAGGCTGAGTCAGGAGGATGGCAAGTTCAAAGCCAGCCTCAGCAACTTAGCGAGGCCCTAAGCAACTCAGTGAGACCCTGTCTCTAATAAAATACAAAATAGGGCTGGGGATGTGGCTCAGTGACTGAGTGTCCCTGAGTTCAATCCCTGGTTCCAAACAAACAAACAAACAAACAAAAAAACAAACAAAAAAACAAAGCCAACCTCAGCAACTTGCCAAGACCCTGCCTCAAAATAAAATATGAAAAAGGCTGGGGATGTGGCTCCTTGGTTAAGCACCCCTGGGTTCAATCCCTGATACCAAAAGTAAATAAATAAAAGCAGGTAGACTGAGCAGTTCACTTGCTTGTAGGGGTTAATTGTTAGGGGAATCACGAGTTAGTGGGGAAGGTGTGAAAAGGAAGTGCCCTGTAATTACTACTGTTTCTGTGTAAATATATGGCTTTTTTTTTTTTTTTTTTTTTTTTTTTTTTTTT
>JAJEJO010004608.1:169989-216554 GCA_020662805.1 Glaucomys volans
TTTTTTTTTTTTTTTTTTTTTTTTTTTTTTTTTTGGTGTGTAATTGCTATGTTTCTGGGTAGCAGTGATCGGTTCTGCCTGGAGTCTTTGAGGAATGGTTTCAGTGATTAAACACAGCCTTGCAGCACCAGATGGTTCGCTGCGGTCCGCTGTCTCTGGTCTCGCCCACAGCCTGCCAGCCAGACTCCTGCTTCCATATCAACCACCCCCCCCCCCCCCCCCCCCCCCCCCCCCGCCAACACCCCCCCTCCAAACCCCCCCCCCCCCCCCCCCCCGCCCGCCACCCCCAGAAAACACACACACAGCAGTCCATTCTCCCCACCGCAACCACAGTGGACTTTCCAAATTGTACATCAGAGCTTATGACCCTCCCTGATTAAAACCGTCAGTTCCAATTTCTAGATTTCCATTAGAACAAAAATCCAAATTCCTCGTGCACACCCAGGCTCTGCCTGAAGGGCGCTGGCCCTTGTCCATCTCTGCAAGACCTCGGCTGTCTGTGATGCAGCCGCACTGTGCTCACAGGCTGCCCAGGCATACCCTGCCCATCTCCCTGAAGGGCCTGTGCACTTCCTGTTCCCTCAGTCTGGAGAGTTCCTTCTGCTTTTCCTCCCAAGGCCAGTTCTCTTTCTCACTCAGGTCTCAGTTCCTTTCCCAGAATGCCTTTCCCTGACTTCCTGAACTAAAGGACTCCCTTCCTTTCTTTTTTTTTTTTGTAACTGGGGATTGAACTCAGGGGCACTTGGCCACTGAGACACATCCCCAGCCCTATTTTGTATTTTATTTAGAGACAGGGTCTCACTGAGTTGCTTAGGGCCTCGCTAAGTTGCTGAAGCTGGCTTTGAACTTGCAATCCTCCTGTCTCAGCCTCCTGAGTTGCTGGGACCTTCCTTTCTTTTTCCGTGTGTTAATCAGCCTTTCATCTGTGTGACTAAAATACACAACAAGAACAACTTGGAGGAGAAGTTAGTTTTGGCTCACAGTATCAGAAGTTCAGTCCATAGTGGGCTGACTCCATTCCTTTGGGCCCAAGGTGAGGCAGAGCATCATGGAAGAAGGTCATGGTGGAGGAGTGCTGTTCCACTCATGGCAGCCAGGAAGCAGAGAAGAAGGGGAAAGGGCCATGGGGAAGATGAACACTTCCAGGGCACACCCCCAGTGACCCACCTCCTCCAACCACACCCCACCAGTCCATTGAAACTAGGAAGGACCAATTAGATCACAGTTCTCACAATCCAGTCACTTCCCCCTTGAACATTCCTGCATTAACATAGGAGCTTTTAGAGCACACCTCATGTCCAAACCATAACACCACCTATATGCTCTTACTTTTTTGCATGTCATCTACAACAACCCAAAATCAACCTGTTCCTATATATTTTTAAGGGTTGATTTTGTTGACTTTCCCTTCCCCTGGTGAAATACAGGGCTCAGCGGGTCTATATCTCTCTGGTTGGTTGCTTCATCCCCCGCACCACACCACATGTCAACAATAGGTACTCAGTAATTACATTAGGTGAATAAATAGAAAAATCTGTTCCACTGAGAATAGACAAACTCATGCAGCACTCGACCAACTTCTCATCATTTTTTGCTAAAGATGAAGGAGACAAGTCAGGGACAGGGCTGTAGGGAACAGGAAGCCCACAGCCAGACACGTCATTCTCCTGACAGCACTTCCTCTGATAGGCAACAACACTACACAACATGTTTTGCTCCCAAAAACTCTTTGGAGATCCTTGAAACCTCCTGATCATCCCAAAGATCTGGCAAACCTGGTAGAAGCTGATAACTCCAGTCCCAGAGTCCTATTCCAAGTCCAGAAAACGAATTTGTTTAGAATTCTCATCACTCCTGTCATGAACAACCAATACGGGTTCCCATGCTGGTCGGCCCTCTTGGTTAAGAGGAGCAATGTCATTGAGGAATGATGTTCAGGAGCAATTTAGTAGCAATGAAAACGGGCTTGGCTATTTAAACAAAATGGGAATTTACTGGAAAGATATGAGAGGCTTAGAATGCCAGAAGGCGAGACTGGCTTGATTAAGCCAAGGAAGTAAGGAAATGCGGGGCAGAGTAGGTGACCCATAGAGGACATGAAGACAAGCCAAGAACGTCTGCAGGGCAGGAAACCCTCCCTCTGTTTCCTGGGCACATTAGGTGGACCCCTGACTGTCTTTTCCGTTCCTTGCAGGGGTGACAGAGGGCACACTTGTCTGAAGCAGGATATCCATGACTTAAGGAAGCAGTGCTGTTTCCCCTGCCTGCTCTGCCTGCTGAAAAACGAAGAGGTGACAGTGACCTGTTTATCATCTACCCTGAAGAACCTGATCGAGCCTGGGTCTCACCATGACTAGGAGTGGAAGAATGGGCCCGGCAAGGCTGGGTGAGGCCTGACTCGGCAAGCTAGGTGCCACAGCTCACCTGTCTGTCAGGACCAGCGCAGAATAGAGAAAAGGTGCAGCCAGGTGGGTAGGAGATGATGTGGAATGAGGATGGCAGCACCAAAGCAGAGGCGAAGCTCACCTCGGCAGCCAATCCTGAACATTTTTGGAATGATAATGTTGTTCTCCTTCTTTAAGGTTTTGCTGGAATGGATTCATTGGTGACTGCTAGTGATGAACTGCAGCTGGCTCTTACCAGCTTGTGACTGCTGATTGCTACATTTTCAGTAACTTTTCAAGCTGGCCAAGGTCATGTTGGCAGCTTTAAATTGGCCGGGATGCCAGTCTTTACAACACAGGAATTGACAAAGGCTATACATCAGGACTGTTTTTTTTTTGTTTGTTTGTTTGTTTTGAACCAGGGATTGAACTCAGGGACACCCAACCACTGAGCCACATCCCCAGCCCTATTTTGTATTTTATTTAGAGACAGGGTCTCACTGAGTTGCTTAGGGCCTCGCTAAGTTGCTGAGGCTGGCTTTGAACTCACGATCCTCCTGACTCAGCCTCCCAAGTCGCTTGGATTACAGGCGTGCGCCACCACGCCCGGCTAGGACTGTTTTTTGTTTTTTGTTTTTTGTTTTTATGCTAAGGATTGAACCCAGGGGCACTCAACCACTGAGTCACATCCCAGCCCTATGGTTAGCTTTCCGTATTTTTCTAGGGCCCAGTTTAAATCTCTGATTCTCAGTCACCTGGGGAATATTTTAAAATGCAGTTTATCTAGGTTATATATCTGATTAATAATCAGAGTATTTGACACCAGGACCCAAACACTATAATTTTTAAAAGCCTCACAAATAATTCGAATGTACAGCCAAGGCTGAGAACCACTAAGGTAGCCCAATGCTTCTCAAATATTAATGTACACAGCCAGGCATGTGGCATGCGCCTGTAATACCAGTAGCAGGGGAGGCTGAGGTAGGAGGATCACAAGTTCAAAACCAACCTCAGCAACTTAGTGAGGCCCTAAGCAACACAGGGAGACCCTATCTCTAAATAAAATATGAAAAAGTGGCTGGAGATATGACTTAGTGGTTAAGCACCCCTGGGTTCAATCCCCAGTACCAAAAAAAAGAAAAAAAAGAAAAAAAATTAATGTACACAAATCATCTAGAGATCTTGTTGATATGCAGAGTCTGATTTAGTGGTGAGTGTGGGTGGGCCCTGAGACGCTGCATTTCTATCAGGTTCCCAGCAACGACAATGCCACTGGCCATGGACCACACTTTGAGTAGCAAGAATTTGAACAATATGGTAATTACCTGTACTTTAAAATCACATGGAATTCAGCAATGCAGTCATTTCATTCTGGTACTTTTTTCAACATCAAATCTCAGTATGTTTGAATCTGTTCTGTAGAAACTGTGGTCTATTTAAGTTTTCATCTTTTCCTTATGACGATTTTGGTGTTTTGAATTTTGTAAGAAATTTGTTTTTCTAGGTTTTCAAATTTGCTGCCTTAGAATGACACTTTATAAATTCTCATTACTATTGTTGTACCCAAAGAAAATAAAATCATCCAAGCTGATCAAGTAAAGCCAAAAGAAACCTTTATTTTAGCTGGCCAGCGACGACCACCCTTACACCTAAAAGCGGTGTGCTGGGAAAATTGCGCATTAGTTCTTTTGTTGCCAAATTTTATAGGGCGTGGGAAGGGATTAGGGTGGGCTGTAGGGAGGGGATTTGGGATTGGGGTGAGGCTGACTCTCTGGAAAATCTCCCTGGGGAACACAACATTTTAATCTGTTTTCTGTTGTTATAACACTATTTTGAGCTGTCCTGTATCTGCAATTATTAGGAATTCAAATTCAAAGTTTTAAAAATATCAAACTAACCAAACCAAATCTATGTCTTGGTTTGACCTTTGGTACCAGTTTGAGATCCTGCTTAAGACATCTGTAGTAGTTTGCTCAGCCTGCCATAAAGGAATACAAAGGTCTGGGTGGCTTAAACAACAGAAATGAATTTTCTCACAGTTGTGGAGGCTGGAAAGTCCAAGATCAGGTTACCAGCAGGGTTCAGTTTCTGGTGAGGGCTTTCCTCCTGCCTTTAAATGGCTGCCTTCCTACATGTTCTCACATGCTCCTTCCTCTGGGTGCTCATATGGGAAGAGGAGGAGGGGTAGGAGAGCTCTGGTCTCTCCCTCATTTTATAAGAATGCTAATTCTATCAGATCAGGGACCCACCCTTATGATCTCATTTAACCTTAATTACCTCTCCCCCTCTCATTGGGGATTGAACCTAGGGTCTCATGCATGCTACACAGGCATTCTACCACTGAACTACACCTGCAGCCATCTTTAGATTTTATTTTAAGGCAGGGAAATTGCATCACAAAATTGCAGAGGCTGGCTTTGAAGTTATGATTCTCCTGCTTCAGTCTCCTGAGTAACTGGGATTACAGGCATGCAACTGCCTTAATCATCTCTAAAGGCCTAATTTCCAAATGCAGTCACACTGTGGTAAGGACTTAAACAGATGAATTTGGGGGTGGGGGAGGATACAAACATTACATTCAGTCAATACAACCTCCAATTACTCCAATCATTTCTCCTGTTTTTGAGTTGTGACCGATTCCAAAAGATGCAGTTGAAATATGTGAAGATATAATCCCAGAAAACTGCAGAGATGGACTAACACGCAGTCCAATCATATTATTTTATCTATGGAGAAACTGAGGCCCAGAGAGGCTCATGACTTATCCTGCTGTTAGCATAATTGTTGATCCTTCAGTTCAACAATTCAAGCAGTTACTGAATGCGAATTAATGCACATGACATGCTATCTGGCAGGTCTTTGTAATCAGGCCACTTTTGTGATGTTCAAGGCATTCCTCCATGACCCCAGGGGAAAGTGATGTTATAAAGAAAGCAAGGATTATAAAAATCCAGTGGAGTTGCACTGGGTGGGAGAGACAAAACAGAAACTATGGTTTTTACCCAAAGCCCACACATATGCACTTACAGCTAATGTGTTTGTAGTGTTACTGCTGCCACCACTGTTAAAATCACTGGGTCTCAGTCCGAGGCCAGATGCCTGACTGGGGTTCCCAAAAAATAGTCTGGTCACTCACCTAAAAAAACAAAAGGGAAAAAGGAATGGCAAAAAGCAGGAAAGAGGTCATGCCTGTAATCCCAGTGGCTTAGGAGGCCGAGGCAGGAGGATGTTGAGTTCAAACCTCAGCAAAAGGGAAGCCCTGAACAACTCAGCAAGATCCCATCTCTATAACGTATAAAAAGGGACTGGGGATGTGACTCAGTGGTTAAGTGCCCCTGGGTTCAATCCCTGGTACCAGAAAAAAAAAAAAAAAAGAAAAGAAAAGAAAAAGAGAAAGAGAAAGAAAAAAAGGAAAAAGAAAGAAAAGAAAAAGAAAAAAATGACTTTGAGGTTTTATAGAAAGGGGAAAGGTAGAAGGGTTGGGGGTTTGCATAGCTGGAGGGTTTTTACAACTGGTAAAGCAGGAGATCTTGGTCGGATGTGGTGTGTTTCCACCATTACTTCAACCCTGGTCAGGTGGAGCCTGGTCAGTGATAAGAAAGTTGCTGTGGTTGCCTGCCTGGGGGAGGAGTTTCAACTCATCACAAGATGTTTATAAATCAGACCTGGAATTTGTTGTTCCTGGAATCCAAGGTGACTCAGAGCAAAGGAGACAAAAGCAAAATAGAGAATAGAGGCAGGAATGCCTATTTTTTTTTTTTTTTTTGGTTGTTGTTTTTTATCCTGCTTTTAGTTATTTATTGGACATTGCAGGCAAAAGTGAAGAGTTGAGTCCTTCTTACAATTTTAGCCACTCAGGAGACTGAGGTAGGAGGAGTGTAATTTCAAGGGCAGTCTGGAAAACTCAGTAAGACTCTGCCTCAAAATAAATAAATAGGGCTGGGGCTGTAGCTCAGTGGTAGAGCACTTACATAGCATGTGTGAGGTCCTGGGTTCCATCCCTAGGACTGGATACAAGAAATGAAAAGAAAAATCACTTCTTCCCCTGATCAAGAAGCTGCCACCAGAGCTGCTGGAGTCCCTGGTTATTGTAACCTCTGACCTAGCACCCCACTTTTTCAGACTCCACAGTTGCCTTCCACAGCTACTGCTAATGTCTAACAGTGGTTTACTTTATGCTCTGAATAGGGCCCTTGCTGCTCTGCCACTTGTTTTTTCCCTCTCTCTCTGCTCCTCCCTAATATCTCCCCTTCCTTCATCTCAGGGGAAACAGGATTGCCTTTCTTCCCCATCCTAGGCAGAATTATCTGTCCCTGAGTACACACCCACCATAGAAGGGAAATAATCCAGACTTTGGGGATGGCACCAGAAGATCTCAGAAATAACTATCTCCCAAATTGCAACTCCAACCCAGAACACGTGGAATGTAGCTTTTGAATCACCTCTTTAAAACCCCCCTGTTCCTGTGATGGGCAGAACCACAGCCTCTGGGACAGGAGTGCCCTGTGCTTCTCCTTTGCTAGGAAAGCAATAAACCTTCTTTTTCCATTTTCTCAAAATCGAGTCCTCGCCTCGTCATTGCATTAGCTTCAGGGATGAGGACCAAGCTTTTGGTAACACAGGCAGGAAATGGGGCTGAGGAGCCAGATAATACACAATCACTGTTTCCAGGTGAAAGTGGAGAGGTGAAAACGAGGCAACTGAACAACACATTTAGGAATCCAGACTTGTCCCACCAAGAATAATCGTCAGCCCTGGAATGTCACAAATTCCATCTGGAAGAGATCCCCTGCTGGTATTCCCAATAAAATTACCTAGCTGGAGGAAATTCTCCTCCCCTGGCTTCAGGGGAATGGCTAAAAGGAGCTGGTCTACCCCTGCAGGAGATCTCTGCTGAAAGGCCAGAGCAGAGCAGAGTGAGGCCCATTCCATTCCTAGGAGGCAGCGAGGTTGGTCAGCCAGGGCGGCCATAATGAAATACTGCAGATGGGGTGGAGGAGGTGGGGGGTGGGCAATTTTGACAACAGAAATTTGTTTTCTCACAGTTCTGGGGGCTGGAAATCCAAGATCAAGGCAGGTCTGGTTTCTCTTTGAAACCAGAATTGAGGACAGGTAGTTAATGAGGAATAAGAAATTGGTCAATCAAGGAATGGAGGCCATCAGAGTCTGGGAAGTTGGAGACCACCCCTGGGAGATTGGAATGTCAGTGTCTCCAGTGCCCTTTTGATCACCAAGGTTACCTGCCTAACTGCCGCTCCCAAAAAGCTGCAGGCAGGGAGTTGCTGATTAATGTCCCCTGGGCCCCTACCTTTCTGTTATCACTCCACATGGCCCTCCCCCTGCCATCTGCTTCTCACCTTTTTGCCATCTCCTGGTCATCTACTGGGCCTAGTCACGTAGGCAGGAAGGAGAGAGATAAGGAGGGAGAGAGCAGGAGAACAAAGGAGACCCTAATCTATAAAAGATGCAGGGGACGCTCACTTCTTGGGATTCTAGAACATCAGCCATGGCCCCCTTCTCCCTCCCAGGAGAAGTCTGTGTTACTCCCTTTAAATAAAACCTGCTTAATATGCTTGCCTCGGCGTGCTTCTCTAATGTTCAGACTTCAACATTTAAGGAAGCAGAACTCATCACCGATAAAGGGCAATATCATCCTGAGGCTTTTTCCCCTTGACTTGCCCATGATCATCTTCCTGCTTCTTGGTGCATCTGCGTCCCTGGTGTCTAATTTATAAGGACACCAGCCCTACCAGATGAGGCCTCCACCCTGATGACCTCATGTAAATTTAAAGGCCTCATTTCCAAATAGAGGAGCACTGGGTGTTAGGGCTTCTTCTGAAGAATTTGGAGAAGATTCCATTCAGTCCATAACAAGCTGTGTAGATAATTGCAGCTCTGAGAGTAAACCAAGACCTGGCCTCTAAGTCCTGGGCAAGAATATGTGGTGTTACCCCCACACCCTCCTACCCCTGGTTAAAACTTATAATTAGTTTGTACTTCTATTCATTTATACCACAGATATTTATTGGGTTCCAACTCTGTGTCAGGCACTATACCACTACTGGTAACATGGGGGTTTACATCACGTAGGTGATTATAATACAATGTGACATGTTCGCAGTGTTTAGGGCCCAGGGGTCCAGAAGAGGGGTGTCTTAGTCAGCTTTTTTGCTGCTGTGACTAAAGGATTTGACCAGCACAATTGTAGAGCAGGAAGAGTTTATTTAGGGGCTCATGGTTTCAGAGGTCTCCATCCACAGACAGCAGGCTCCATTCCTCAGGGCTCGAGGTGAGGCTGAACATCATGGCGGAAGAGTGTGGTGGAGGGAAGCAGCTCACATGGTGATCAGGAAGCAGAGAGAGACTCCACTCTCCAGATACAAATATATACCCCAAAGCCACGCCCCCAGTGCCCACCTCCTCCAGCCACAGCCCACCTGCCTTCAGTTACCACCCAGTTAATCCCCTTCAGGGAATTAATTCAATGATTGGGTTAAGGCTCTCACAACCCAATCATTTCTCCTCTAAATCTTCTTGTACTGTTTTACACATGAGCTTTTGGGGGACACCTCACATGGACCCATAACAAGGGGCTCATAGGCCAGATTGTTGCAGGGACACACTGCAGGCAAATCCAGTTTTGAAATATGAGATGGATTTATCCAGCAGAGGTGGGGATTTGTGTAGCCATCAGACCTCCAAAGGACCCAATGCCTAGAGTCATGCAGGAGGGAAATTTTAGAGTTTATTTAAAACTTTTCTGATACAGGTGTGGTCCACAGGTCAGGAGAACTGGAATCACCTGAGGGCTTCTTAGATAAAATGGCAATTTCAGAGCCCATCTCAGATTTGCTGTGTCAAAATCCACAGTTTAACAAAATTCCCCAGAGGATATGAGAACAGTAAAATTTGGGAAACACTAAAGTGGGCAGGGTGGCACACACCTATAATCCCAGTTACTGGGGAGTCTGAGGCAGGAGGATCATAAGTTCGAGGCCAACTTGGGTGACACAGTGATAACCAGTCTCAGAATAAAACAGGTTCAGTGACACAGTGTCCCTGGGTTCAATCCCCAGTAACACACACACACACACACACACACACACACACACACACACACACGGAAAGACCTACGAGGTGCAATCGTGTTGTTTCACAGTTAGAAACTTGAGAGTGATCTAAGTCTCAAATCCACCTTCTTCCCCCACAGCCCTTTTTCTGTAATTGACACATTTGCCAGTGGACCTACAACTTTTACATCATATGATGATGTTGCGGGAGGACTTATTAGTTGTTCTCACTCATCAGGGGAGAACTCTATTGACCCTGTTCTGCTTCCTGTTTGGGATGGTTCTTACTGCTTCGTGTCAGGCTTCTGCCACTTTGTTATTTCCCCATTCCCACCCCGCCCTTGCTGACACAGTTGCTGATATCGGCTAGAAGACCTGCGGAGCCCAGGGATAACCTCAGGCAGCCCTCATGCTCCCGTCTTCCATATTAATCCTGTGTGTGTGTGTGTGTGTGTGTGTGTGTGTGTATCTTTTATTTTCTTGGTTTGTTTCTTTGTGTGGTTGACACTGATAATTTTTTTTATAAATTTTTAAAAACTAGTTGTTGTTTTGCTTTTTTTAAATTAACAGACTTTTTTTTTTTTTGAACCAGGGATTAAACTCAGGGACACTCGGCCACTGAACCACATCCCCAGCCCTATTTTGTATTTTTATTTAGAGACAGGGTCTCACTGAGTTGCTGAGGCTGGCTTTGAACTCGCAATCCTCCTGACTCAGCCTCCCGAGTCACTTGGATTACAGGCATGCGCCACCAAGCCCAGTTAAATTAACAGACTTTTATTGATTTATTTTGTGGTGCTGGGGATTGAACCCTTGGCCTTGTGCATGCTAAGTAAACGTTCTACCAACTGAGCTATATCCCCATCCTGACCCTGATAGGGTCAAGGAATATAAAAATTTCAACATGGTATAACTTCAATTTGAAGTGTTTATATCCCTCGACAACTCACAGAGGCAAACTTTAAGACTTCCTGAAGGATGGGCCCAGTGGTAGAGCACTTGCCTAGTACATGGGAGGCACTGGGTTCCATCCTCAGTACCGCATAAAAAAAAATAAATAAAGGTATTGTGTCCATCTACAACTAAAAAGAATGCATTAAAAAAAAAAAAGATTTCCTGAAGGAAAATATTTGCATCCCCATCCCCACTCCCATGCTGGGAATTGAACCCAGGGATGCCCTACCACTGAGCTTCATCTCCAGTCCTTTGTGAGACAGGGTCTCACTAAGTTGCCAGGGTTGGCCCTCAACTTGGGATCCTCCTGCCTCTGCCTTCCAAGTCGCTGGGATTACATACATCCATCGCACCTGCTGAAAAGTATCCTTAACATAGTCCTCAAATCATTTCTACACCCAATTTTAAAAAAAGAATGTCCAGCACTTGGTCAGATATTGGGTCCAAGAGTGGCAATTAGCAACAGACCTGAATGCAGCAATAGAAACAGACCTGAAAAGAGTTCAGATATTGGAATTATCAGATGTATACTCTTAAAACAAATAGGGTGAATTTTGTTAAAAAGCACACTTGTTGATACCTTCAAGGAAAAGGAAACTGTATTTTTTAAAAGAGACATGAGGTCTTGCTACATTGCCCAGGCTGGTCCCTGGATTCCTGGGCTCAAGTGATCCTTCTGCCTCAGCTTCCCGAATAGCTGGAACCACAAGAACAATCTGCCACACCCAGGTGCACGAAACCAGAAAATATATATATATATGGTCCATTTGATTTGTTTTGTTTTTTGGCACCAGGGATTGAACCTAGAGGTGCTTACCCACTGAACCACATCCCCAGCTCTTTTTTTATATTTTATTTAGAGACAGGGTCTCGCTGAGTTGCCTAGGGCCTTGCTAAGTTGCTGAGGCTGGCTTTGAACTTGCAATCCTCCTGCTTCAGCCTAAAGAGTCACTGGGAATACAGGTGCATCCAGCTATGTGGTCCATTTGAAAAAGAATTAAACAAAATTTCCGGGGGTCAGGGGAAGCCATAACCACATTACATACATATATATCTGAGAGAGAGAGAATGGGACAATGGAGACACTGAAGACCCACCGTGAGTCCAGAGCTGCAGAACCAGGCAGGGTGGTCTCCATTCTGCGGCCTGCCGTGGATCCCCGCTCCTCCGCATCCAAGAACCAGCATCAAAGGGCTGGGTTCCACCTCCTGTCTCATCCCTGGCCACATTTCCCCTCCAGATGTCTTTCTTTTTTATCTTTTTCCAGTATTTGAGGAAATTAAAATCCAGTGTTTATTTTGGATTTCACATACATAGCAGGCTCGGTGCTTAGGCAAAAAAAAAAAAAATATAAATATATATATATATATATATATATATAAAATTCAGTGATGAAGAAAGAGTTCTGTGTTTTCTGGCACCACTGATGTTGAGAGACATCTGGGACAGAGACCAAATCCCTCTGAAGTCTGAGGGGCAGGCCACCTGTACAATTGTGTGGCTCTGCACTGCATAAAGGGCCCTGCAAGGACGAGGGCCTGAAGTCCAATCACAGCTCTGTTTGCTAAGCTGCCTGTCCCAGCCAAGGCCCATCTGGCAGAGAAGTGCCTTCCACCAGATGTGCCACACTGGATAGGAGGACTGCATTCCCTCTGGCCAGACCCCTGTCCCCCCCACCTCTACTTTTTCTCACAAAAGTGCTCATCAGTTAATGGTGAGGCTACACACTGGAGAGGAGTCTCCCAACAGATGAATCCACTCCCAGGTATTCTATAAAGCCTGGCCAAGGATAATTAATGGTGTGTGACGGGGACAGAATGGCTCATAGGGTGACCACCTGTCAGCTTTGCTCACGTCGAAGCACTTCCTTTCACATGGGACTGCTATGCTAAAGTTGGGACAGTCCCAGCAAACCCAATGGTTGATCTGTGTACTACTGGATGTCCCTCAAGTTAGGCAACATTTTTTTAGTTTTATTTTTTTATTTTTTGGCATTGGGATTGAACTGGGGTGTTTTACCACTGAACTACATCCCCAGCCCTTTAAATTTTTATTTTGAGACAGCATTTTACTAAGTTGCTTAGGGCCTCACTAAGTTGTCCAGGCTGGCCTTGAACTTGAGATCCTCCTTCCTCACCCTCCCTTGTCACTGGAATTATAGGTGTGCTCCATTGCACCTGACTATCTAGCTTTTTTTTTTTAACATAACAACATGAACATTTTATTAAATGATGTTGAAAATGTTCTTTTTAAAAATTTTTTTAGTTGTCAATGAACCTTTACTTTATTTATTTTTATGTGGTGCTGAGAACCAATCCCAGTGCCTCACACATACTAGGCAAGCGCTCTACCACTGAGCCACAATCCCAGCCCAAAAATATTCCTTCTAGACACAATGTCCATTGATTATATTCTATCGTTTGGCCCTACCTTAGTTGGCTTAACTGTTCTTCTACCAGTCATTTAGGCCAGAGGTTTATAAACTTTTCCTTAAAGACCCAGAAAGTAAATATTTTAGGCTTTGTTGCTTGTGTAATCTTAGTTATTATAGCATAAAAGAAGCAATTAAACAATATAAACATGGATACAGCTGTGTTTCAATACTTTACCAAGATAACAGGAGGACTGATTCACTCGCAAGGCCATGACTGGATGCTCTCTGATTTAGACTGTGTCTAATGTTTAGTACTATAATGTTGCCACCAAAGATCTTTGTGAGGAAGTCCTTGTATATGCAGATCTTTTAGTAAAGGATCCTACAAATGGAGTTATTAGAACAAAAATGTCTGACCACTTTTAAGGTCCCCTATCTGTGATAGGGGTGAAGATGCTCTCTGATCCTGGCCCAGCATCATTCTTCGACTCTGCCCTGGGAATCCTGGAATTAACTTTTGCTTGGTTATAAGCACACACCATCAAGTTGAGTTCCTCCACGTTGCTCCATTCCTTCAGATCCTTCAGCCCCTCCACACTTGGCCATTATCTTAATCTTTCCTTCTGATATTGCTCCTTTTTCCTTCCTAACTGAATTGGTTCAAGATGGCAGATTAGCAGGACATGGTAGTGCACACCTGTAATCCCAGTTGCTCCGGAGTCTGAGGCAGGAGGATCACAAGTTCAAGTTCAAAGACTCAGAAACTTAGTGAGGCCCTAAGCAACTCAGCAAGATCGTGGTCTCAAAATTAAAATAATTTAAAAAGGGCTGGAGAAGTGGCTCAGTGATTAAGAGTTCCTGGGTTCAATTCCCAGTACCAAGAGAAAAAAAAAGGGGAGGGGGAATAAAAGATAACACAGACTGGCTGAATAGATTAAAAATAAAAAATGAAAAACTAAACCCAGCAGTATTTGTCTATATGAAACTAAATTCATGGTAAAGACACACAGACTGAGAGTGAAGGGTTGGAAGATCGGAAGATAAGATATACCATGCAAATGGAAACAGAAATTGAGCAGGGGTAGCTATTCTTCTCCTTTTTTTTTTTTTTTCTTTTTTTTTGGTATTGGGGATTCAACCCAGGGGTGCTTTACCACTGAGCACATCCCTCATTTTTTTATTTTGAGACGGGGTCTTGCTAAGTTGTTTAGGGCCTCGCTAAGTTGCCGAGGCTGGCTTTGAACTTGCCATCCTCCTGCTTCAGCCTCCAGAGCTGCTGGGATTACAGGCTTGCACCATCATACCTGAAGTTTGCTACCTTAAAAGACATGAAAGGAATAAAATATAACTCTTGGAATCTAAAAATATGAAAGCAGAAATTAAAAACTCAGCAAAAGGATTGTGAGTTAAATCTCCTAGAAAGAGTGATGGCAGAAAAGGAGAGAACAGATGGCAAAAGTAGAGCATGGTTCAGAAAGTTCAACATTTATAACATTAAGAGTTACAGAGAGAAAAAAATGTGTGAACATGGCAGCATTAGAAGCAGTGGAGAATAACTAAACAAGCAATTCAAGTAAATTTCTTCAAACGAAAGGATGTGCATTTCCAAATTCATAGCAGCTATCAAGGGACCAGGTCAACAAATGGAAATACCCATATCTGAGGCAACTGACCATGACATTCCAGGACCCAGGGGTGCAAAAAGAATATCCTAAGAGCACTCATTTTCTTATTCCTGAGAGGTGTCCTCTAGCTCCTGGTCAGTTTAAAAAAAAAAAAAAAAATTAAAGGGGACTTTTTTTTTTTTTTTTTTTTTGGTACTGGGGATTGAACTCAGGGACACTCGGCCACTGAGCCACATCCCCAGCCCTATTTTGTATTTTATTTAGAGACAGGGTCTCACTGAGTTGCTTAGGGCCTCACTAAGTTGCTGAGGCTGGCTTTGAACTCGCAATCCTCCTGACTCAGCCTCCCAAGTCGCTTGGATTACAAGTGTGCGCCACCACGCCCGACTTGGGGACATGTGTTTTTAAAAATATTTTAAATTTGTTTTAATTAGTTATACATGACAGTAGAATGCACTTTGATAATCATATATAATGGAGTATAATTTCTCATCTTCTGGTTGGTTACACATGATGTAGAATCTCACCGTTTGTGTAGCTATATAGGTACATAGGATAATAATGTCTGATTCTACTACCCTTCCTATCCCTATATTTGCTCCCCTCCTTTCAATTCCCTCCACCTAATCTAAAGTAGCTCTATTCTTCCCCAGCAGCCCCCCTCCCTGCATTGTGAATTAGCATCCGCATATCAAAGAAGACATTCAGGTTTTGATTTTTTGGGATTGGCTTATTTCACTTAGTATGATATTCTCCAGCTTCATCCATTTACTGGCAAATGCCATAATTTCATTCTTCTTTAAGGCTGAGTAATATTCCATGGCATATATATACGACATTTTTCTGGTGGGTAAAAATCTTAAAGGTTGAAATGCCATTTCTAGTAGATTTATCACAAGGATTTTAGTTCCCTTAATTTATGAGTTTCAGAAAAAGTTCTGAGGAACTTTATATATATTGGCACTACTGGAGATTGAGCCAAGGGTCTTGTGCATGCACAGGCACTGTACCACTGAACTGTCTCCCTAGCCCTTTTAAAATTTTATTTTGAGACAGGATTTTGTTAAGTTGTCCCACTGGCCATGAACTTGTGATCCTCAACCTCCTGAGTAGCTGGGATTACAGGAGTGTGCTGAACACTTTTATTCCCTTAATGTGAAAGTAATATATGCTCATTACAGAAAACTTGGTAATTTCAGAAGGAAAAGTATGGGCTATAATTGATGCACTCTGAAATAGATACTCTAACCATTTTGGATTGGTTCCTTCTTATGTGTGATTTCCCCCACCCCTATGTATTACCTCTATTTTTAATAATATTTATTGTTAAGCAATGTTGAAACTTATATAGTTTTATATTCCTATTATGATAGGTTTAGTTATGAGGTGTCCCCCCAAATCTCATGTGTAAGATGATGCAAGAATTTTCAGAGAAGAAATGATGGTGTTATGAGAGCTTTAGCCAGATTAGTATTTTTTTTTTTTTTGGTACTTGGGATTGAACCCAGGGGCACTCGACCCCTAAGCCACATCCTCACCCCTATTTTTTTTTTTTTTTTAGTTTTTTTTTTTTTTTTTAATTTTTTTAATTTTTTTAATTTTTTACTTTTTGGAACCAGGGATTGAACTCAGGGACACTCGGCCACTGAGCCACATCCCCAGCCCTATTCTGTATTTTATTTAGAGACAGGGTCTCACTGAGTTGCTAAGGGCCTTGCTAAGTTGCTGAGGCCGGCTTTGAACTCGCGATCCTCCTGACTCAGCCTCCAAGTTGCTTGGATTACAGGCGTGCACCACCACACCTGGCTGTATTTTTTATTTTAGAGACAGGGTCTCACTGAGTTGCTTAGGGCCTCACTAAGTTGCTGAGGCTGGTTTTGAACTTGCGATCCTCCTGCCTCAGCCTCCCAAGCTGCTGGGATTACAGGCGTGCGCCACCGTGCCCAGTCACATGGTTATTTACATATAAATTTAAATGCAATTTTAAAAATCAGTTATACTGCTGGGTGTGGTGGTGCATGCCTGTAATCCCAGCGGCTTGGGAGACTGAGGCAGGAGGATGGAGGGTTCAAAGCTAGTCTCAGCAACTTAGTGAGGCCCTAAGCAACTCAGAGAGACCCCTGTCTTTAAAGAAAGTATAAAACAGGACTGGGGAAGTAGCTCAGTGGTCAAGCACCACTGGGTTCAATCCCTGGTACCAAAAAAACAAACAAAAAAATCAGTTTTAGTGTCGCTCTGGCCATTGGCCTCAGTCCTCAAGAGCCACAAGTGGCTAATGGCTACATATTGGGCAAAACTCACAGAGAACATTTCCAACACTGCAGAAAGTTCTAGCGTACAGTGCTATTTTAGAAAGCCATACTTTTCGTACCTCCATGATCAGTCTCTCTACTCCTTCACCAGCATTGAGTATTATCATTTAAAATTTTTTCTTAGCTTGATAGACCCAAAAGGGAGTCTAAGTTTAACATATAGTTATTTTGAATAATTTGATAGCCAATTAGAATTGGCTATCTTGCCCATTTTGTTAACAGTTTTTTTCCTTCAGGAATTGTCTCATTTGGCAGTCTTTTTCTTGTAGATCCAGAAGTGTTTGACAAGATACTCTAAAGGAACTATGTGTCACATTCTCATCTCCATGGCCATGCCTCTATAGTGAAAATGTCATTCTTCTAAGTAACGGTGACAGTCGCTTCACTCCTTTTCCATTTTTTCCCTCTGGTGATTGAGTGTGTGTGCTTGGCTTCCTGGCTGTCTTACTCTGGATTAGTGAAGGTATGGCTGAAGCTGTTCCCTTACCTGCCAGCTTGTGCCCATGTTTTGCTCTCTCCTGAACCCTGTGCCCTAGCCACAGTGACCCCAGAGGACCTTTGTACCCAGCTGGTACACAATGAACACTACTTAATGAAATGCCATGCACTTGAGAAGGGCAGAAAAGTGAATAAATATCTAATTTTATTTTTTATTATTTTGTTTATTTTATTATTTGTTTATTTTTTGGTACTGGGAATTGAACCCATGGGCACTTTACCACTGAGCCACAATCCCAGCCCTTTGTATATATTTTTTTAAATTTTAAGACTCACTAAGTTAACTAGACTTGCCTTGAACTTTTCATTCTCCTGCCTCAGCCCCTTGAGTTGCTGGGATTACAGGTGCACCACCATGCCTGGCTTCTAATTTAATTTTTAATGGAACATTTTGTTTTAGTAACAGAATTTATTTAACTTAGTATGAAATATTTGCTGTCCAACAGAAAACACGGTCCTACAAACATCCTCTTGCTTTACTTGATTTATGTCAGAAGTTTCCATTCCTTGAGCTCAACTATGAAATAGGGAACCAAAATACTACCAAAGATAACTATGAATAATTGTGAGATAGACAAATTATCCAAGCTACAGCACCTTATCTTTCTTCGTTTTGATCCAAAGCAGTAATAAAATCAAATCCACAGAAATATTTAGGAAAAAGGGAGGTGCAGAGGGATATTTTATTTATCCACAGAAAAAGAGTTTAGGATCGTTTATTGGTTTCCAGACTATTTTTATGTTCCCCAGTGTGCCTGGTGGCAAGTACCTCACTTTCCTATTCTCAAAGTGAAGCAAAAAATGATCTTGTGAGCTAATGTTGACCTAGAAAACACATTTGTAACATGTATTGTCCTTCCTCTGCAAGGACAGTAAAAATGGACCCTATGTAAGTGTAATTAAGATGGCAGTGGAAGGTCAATGGGAACATTTAGCATCTATCGCCATCTTGTGGTGACACATCCAAATCCCAGGTCTTTGCAAGGATCTTACCATTAAGTCACTGAACAGGAGGTAGCTTGTGAGGTGTTTCTATTTGGACCTAATAAAAATGGGAGAGGTTATTTTGGGGGTGACTACAATATCACAGAAATAGATAGCATTTGACTGACAATTTATCATATGAACAAAGCATTCTGAGGTGAATGATCTCATTCAATTCTGGCAGCAGCCCTGTCCTATAGGTACCAGGATCTCAGGCTTAAACATGTGAAGACTAAGGTTCAGAGAAGTTTGTGACTTGCATTGGGTAAGTCTTGAACTTGAACTCAGATGTTCATAGTTTAAATCCTGTAATATATATTAGTATTACTGTATGGAGTATATTTAACTCATATATATCTTTCTGTATATACATATATATGTACATATATATTCATATTCCAAAGAAATATATAGTACATAATACATACTATATGGCATTATATATATGTGTGTATATACACATACATATATTTTTAAATATTTTTAGCTGTAGATGGACATAATATCTTTATTTTTTTATGTGGTGCTGAGAATCAAACTCAGCACCTTGCACATGCTAGGCAAGTGCTCTACCACTGAGCCACAACCCCAGCCCCTATGTGTGTGTATGTATGTATATATATGTGTGTGTGTGTATATATATATATATATATATATATATATAAAATACATATGCACCAATAGTGCTTATACTATTTTCTTTCTTTTTTCTTTCTTTCTTTTTGTTCGGTACCAGAGTTTGAACCCAGGGGCGTTTTACCACAGAACCCCCTCTCCCTCGGCTCTCTTCTTATTTCTTATTTAGAGACAAGGCTTCACTAAGTTGCTTAGGGCCTCACTAAGTTGCTGAGACTGACTTTGAACTCGTGATCCTTCTGCCTCAGCCTCCCTAGCTGCTGGGATTACAGGCATGTGCCACTGTGCCTGGCTTTTTTTTTTTTTTTAAACCTTTTCTTTCTTTTTCTTTTCTTGTTTTGTTTGTTTGCAGAGCTGAGGATTGAACACAGGGCCTCACATACTGAGCTACATCCCCAGCACTTTTTTTCTTTTTTTCACTTTTATTTGAGACAGAATCTTGCTAAATTATCGAGGCTGACCTTCAATTTAGCCTCAGTAGCAGGGATTACAGGCACGCTCTACCATATCTCCTAGAGTACTATTAACCAGTACTCATTACCTTTCTACAGGTTGATTTGTGTGCAAAGACAAGGCTGTGATGATGGTGGACTCTTCATTGTCTGTATGATTCCGCAAATGCTCTTATGATTAGAGTTTTGCTACTAAGCATGGTCTTATTTTCCTGGTTCTTGGGCACTCAAATGGTGGGAGAAACTGCTTCATTAATGTCTGAATTTGGGGTGCATTAATGGAAGTATGCCCCAGGAGAATGGACACAGGATGCTGAGATAGTGGGACTGAAGCCAGTTTTTATGCTTAACCTTTTTTAAAGAAAAATTTTGAGTTTCCTCAATCAATTCAGCTAAAACTTTTTTATGGACTAGGTCACCTCATTCACTTAATAAGAAGTATATTTTTAAAGCCAGTCTTAAGTGGGGTCACTGAGGGATTTCCTTGTTCAGCGTGAGAGGTGGACATGCAGTTCAACCAGCTTTAAATATCACAAGTGAAGACTTTTGCAGCCTGGTTTTATTGGGTAAGAATTTGGGGCAGTTAATTACCCCCTGCAAGTGGAGACCACTCTAAGATGTGTTTGGAGGAAACCATTGGCCTGGTTCACCGGTATCCACTCAGTCAACTACTGGCAAAGGTAGAAAGGCTTTTTCTTATGGCCAGGGCCGTCAGCCTGTTCTGCTTCCTGCGGGCACTCCTGCCTGCCTCTTGCACAGATGTTCTACCCTGCATCTGCAACCTCCAATAGCCGCATCTCTCAGGGAGAATAACCTCAATTCCCTGGTTCCTGGATTCACATCAAACTCTCAACTGAGAATACTATTGACAGAAGATTGCCACAAGGACTATATTAGTCAGGGATTTCTACAAGAATAGGACCAACAATGGATATATATATGAAATACATATGATCATAAAAAGGGGATTTATTAGCTTATCTTATGGTGTCATTAGCTAGATAGTCCCACAATGACCATCTGCGGTCTGGAGAGGCAGAGGAACCAGGAGCTGCTCATTCCAAGAAGCTGGAGCCTCAAAGAGCCCCAGCCTGGGAGTGAAGGCCTGGAAACTCCCTGGAGAATCGGTGGTCAGTCCACTTTGGAAGAGTGAAGAAGCTGGAGTCTGATGTCTTCAGGAACCATGAAAGCACTGGCTCAAGAAGTGACCCTCTCCGTTGGCTTCCTCCTTCTTCCACCTATTGTTTTATCCAGGCCTCATCCTACTGGACTCTGCCACCCACATTCTCCCCTCAGTTTGCAGCCCCACATGCCAATTACTTATGGAAACATTTTCATAGACATGCCCAGAGGTCTGAATCTTAGGCATCTTTTTTTTTAAAAATTTTATTTATTCCCAGCCCTTTTTTATATTTTATTTAGAGACAGAGTCTGAGTTGCTTAGGGTCTCACTAAATTGCTGAGGATGCTTTGAACTCGTGATCCTTCTGCCTCAGCCTCCTGAGCTGCTGGGACTACAGTTGTGTGCCACTGCACCCAGTTTTAGGCATCTCTTAATCCAATCAAGCTGGCAATCCAGATTGACCATCAAAAGGACCAAGAGTCCATCAAACTTTTAGGGATCCCCAAACTCACCTGGCCCATATCCTTTCATTCCTCCCCATTAGATCAAGTATTTGGCTAGCTCTTTGGGTTTCTATCTATATGAAGTGAAATTATCAGAAACATTGCTTTGAGACTTGTACTTCTTACTGGTAAATTGTTGAAAGGGCTCTCTTTATGAGAACGTGGGAAGAAATGCTCAGATCCAAGCTTGGGTTTATCTTGCGTCTGGACTCATTTCTCTCTTTACACTGACTAGGGAGTCAGATTTCTAATTTATCTTACATGCATAAGACCTTGTAACACCCTTACTGTGCTAACCTGGTCCTAACTTCTTTCCTTTTTTCCAATTTCTTTACTTAATACCTTGGTGTAATATACTTATCTGTAAGTTGTCCTTAAACTCCTTTGGGGAGAATTTAAAAATGATACAGGAAGAGGAAAAACCATGGTTAGAAGTCATGATTACAGTTAGCCTTCGGGGGATAGTGACTGGAAGGGGTCACAGTAGCGGGTACTTCTGGACTGCTTTGGCTGTATGCTTATTACACAAATTTGTCCACTTATGACATCACTGAGCTAAACACTAGATGTGTCTTTCTGTATGTTAAACTTCAATAAAATCTTACAAAAATGAGAATTGAAGGAAATACCTATGTATATTAAGTGTTTATTATGTGCCACACATTAGGTGTTTCCATTCACCCTCAGAACACTTTTAGGTCAGTACAGTAATCCAAATCTTACAAATGAGAAATTTAATTAAGGTTCAAACAGGTTAAGGGATGAGGCAAAAATTCCAAATCATTTCTTTCTGGTCACATGAGACCTCTTTCCTTTTATACTGCACTGCTCCCTACTTTCTACTTTGTCTGTTAGGCTCAGTCACTAAACCCAAGTAACAGTGGTCAGAGGTAGTGGAGAAACAGAAGAAAGGGCTTCAGTGCAGGGGTGCTGGGTAGCATCCTGGGGCTAAAGTGAGGCGTGGAATTCATTTGGTGGAGAAGGCCTAGGAGAGTCCTGCACTGCAGTGCCAAGCCTGGGGCTTCCTGGCTCCTAACGAACTGCTCCAGGGCAAGGCTTGTATCTCCGTCTGCAGGAAGGCCTGTGAGACCTTATAGACCCACCATCTTTCCAAGCTGACTTCACACACAGTATGCACACATGTGTGTACACACACAAAAAAAAGAACTGCAAAAGACAAACTGTACTATTTCTCATCTGTCTGGCCTTACTTGGAATAGACATCTTTCAGCCTCCAGAGGAAGGGGAGAGAGCAAACAAAGCAATGGATTATTAAGACACAGGTACTCCTGTGCCTCCCCACCTCAGTTTCTCTCAATAAGACAAAAATGGATGGCAGTTAGGTCACCCAGCAAACATGCCGAAGTCTGCAGCCTGTCCCTCTTCTCTCCAGGAGCCAGGAGGATTTGACTGTCTAGAACCATGATGACTAGTAGCTCCACTGGAAGCCTCCACTCCAGATGTGGAGGCCCTAGTTTGTTGCATGTCCAGTACCCAAGATGGTCTCATACATAGCTTTCTGCAGAAAGGGAAATATTTGCTTTCAGGATAAACTTTTGAATGTACACCAAATGAAACAAAAACAAAACTGATTTTATTTCATAATGTAAAAGTCATTATACGGCAAGACTTGAGGAACAAGTCAGAGACCAGTTCGCACATTTCCCCATATTCCACCACACTAGTTACCGGTTTTGGCCTCGGCATTCCCCCAGCCACTGCTTACTTCCCAAAAGGGAATTAGGCCAATTCATTCTAATGCCCTTCCCAGCCCTAAAATTCTAACTCTCAACTAGAGACAGACAGATGGGAGTGGGGGATGTGGGCATTAAGTGGCAGCATTTGTCTCCCTCTCCTAGGGGAAAGTGTGGGTAGAATTAGAGGGTATCAAGAATCAGAGCAAGGGTTGTTCTTGAGTACAGATATAGCAAAAGTGGTGTGTGTGCAACCCTGACCTTGCAGAGATACATAAATGAAATAAAGGGGAGAAAAATGGGCAAATGTGAAACACTGGAAAAAGAGAACAATCCTTTAGGCTAAAAATACATGTGGATGTTATTTTAGTCCATTTGGCCTCATTTTTCTACAGGCTGTCTGTCATGCTGCCTGGAAGACACTTTCAGAGTCACATGAGTAATGACAAGGATCTGTCTTGAGTGCTCCAGGGTTCTTGCATTTTCCTGTGTGGAATTTTACAGTTGGATGACATGGCTAAACTTTGTTATACCATGAAACTTTGCTTTCAGGCTTTGCAGCTTCATTTGCATTTCTAATAGCACACAAACACTTGCTCCTTTTTTTTTTTTTTTTTTTTTGCGGTGCTGGGGATTGAACCCAGGGCCTTATGCTTGCGAGACAGGCACTCTACCAACTGAGCTATATCCCCAGCCCCTGATCCTTTTTTTAATACAAAAATTATATATGCTCATTTTAAAAAATTAAAATATAAAAATACACAAACTAAAAAAGTAATCTTAAGCTCTCCTCTCCTCAAGGGGAGGCACAATTGCCAGGCAGGCGACCCAGGCCCAGGGTTGCAGGCTTCAGATTCTTCGAAGGCTTTTGGAATTTGCTCTGAAGAAAAACCCTTGGCACACAGAGGCCTTCCTTTTTATTCACAGTCTCTCGAAACACATACTTGTTCGCCACTTCTTTATAACCTGTGTCCACAAAGAGCTGAGCCAGGAATTCTACAAGACAAACAGGACAACAATGCTCAACGTCCTGGTAACAGAAAGGAGGAAAATCTATGACCAGAGTGAGGGGGAAAAAGAAAAGTCACCTAATGGTGATACATTCTTGGGGAAATTTAACCCCAATAATGTATCACTACATATTAAATGAAACAAACATAATATCTATATAACAGAAATAAAAACTCTTACTAAAGGTATCACTCCCAAGGATGTGCTCTGAAGCACTCTGCAGACATTACTGTTTTCTCAATTATTTATATATTTATTTGTTCATTGGTACCAGGGATTGAATCCAGGTGTGCTTAACCAGTAAGCCATATCCCCAGCCTTTCAAAATATTTTTAGAGACAGGGCTTCTCTAAGGCTTTGCTAAATTGCTGAGGCTGGCTTGAAACTGTGATCCTCCTGCTTCAGCCTCCTGAGTTGCTGGGATTATACGTGTGTCACTGTGCCGGGCTTCTCATTTACTTATTATTATTTTAATAGATTTTGTTGATCAGAATCATTAAAATCTTGATTTTTTACCTGACGTTTTTATATTACAGTTTTAAGGGTAATCACTCATTTTTAGTTTTAGTATCTAAAAGAATATTTCAAGAAGTAAAAATATTTGTGAAAGCAGAGATTAAGAAGGTAATTATTTTAGGGCTCAGATAAATCAGGTAGATTTAAAACCAATGTTCAAAACTCTTTAAAAGACGGAAGTAGGACATTTTCTTATGCAAAATAACTTAAATATCTCTTTATAAAGCAAATGTGTATACTTAAAAACAGATCCAATTACACTTTTTTTGGATACAGGGGATTTAACCCAGGGGTGCTTTACCAATGAGCACATCCCCAGTCCTTTTTATTTTATTTTGAGACAGGGTCTCACTTAGTTACCTAGGGCCTCACTAAATTACTGAGGCTGGCTGTGAACTTGCTATCTACCTGCCTCAGCCTCTTGAGTATCTGGGATTATAGTCCTGAGCCACCACACCCAGCAGATCCAATTACTCTTATTAAAAGAAGGTTACTTGCTTTATTTTTGACTGAACAAGGTGAAGTGTCTGATTTGCACTCCCTTCTTAACCAGCACAGTTGCCATAAGGCATCCATGTAGCACATCAGAGCCTGTCCATTATCCCAGGCTCACTAACTAGGCCCCATCACCAGAGAGGCCCATGAGTCCCCCACAGGAAGGGGCTTTGCTTGTTGTCCCATGCTGGGTAAAAGGTGAGCTTGTCCCAGGGACTTGTGTATGTGCTAAGTACACCTGTAAGCCCAACCAGACCTTACTGCAGTGATAATGCAATCAAAGCATATCAGAAATAAAGAATAAAACATTTTAAGGACAGATTCCATTCCTCTTACCATCAGTAAAAAAATACGATCTGGTTCCGTCTTGTCTAACATAAAAGTTTTCTCCAAGCTTGTTGCCAGCTTTAAACCTAAGCATGGTATGATCATACAGCCCATAGTCACGGAACAAGACGCTTTTGCCTGGTTTCAATACCTACGAAACAAAAACAAGCTGCAAGTAACTCTGGGGACCCCAGTTAAACAAAATGAAATCTGACCGTTAGGAATTCAAAATAACTTATAGATTTGTGGTAATTAGAAAAGGATCTAGACTGAAATACATATAATAATATGCAGGAAAAAGGGCCTGCTAGTGAAAGGGATAGGAAGACCTGGAAGAGCCCCGTAATATTGGAGACAGTTCTTGAGCACCACCCAAAGGCACTCTGGAAAGTCCAGTGTCATACAATTAAAATTCAAAGGACAACAGACCAAACAGTATTATCCTCATTAAAGCACATTTATTGGCTACCTGTTAATACTCAAACATATCAAAATCTCTTAAAAAATATGATGTCATTTTTAGTAAAAAGTAAAAAATGATGTCATATTTTTTAGGCTGGTCTTCCTCATTCAGAGTCTCAGCTCTCCTTTTACCAAGCTATAAAACTTACAGCTCACCTGCTATGCTCATAACTGACACGTCTGGCACTTGACAGCTTGCCAGATGTTTCATTAGATTTTCACCCAGTTCTGAAAGGAAGAAGTATTACTGTCATCCTCATGTGAGATGAGGAAAACGACCCTTGAAAGGGTTAAGACATTTGCCCCCCACCATCACTCACTAACTACTAATTCGGGGAGTCAGGACTCAGGTCAAAAGGCTTCATACTGTGGAACAGACACTTCTGTGAGCCCTGGGGGCAGGGGGAGGTATGTGTCATTCTTCACACTATGACAAGAGAGGTGCAGAGGGGAGAGGTCAATTTTCATATTCTTCCCCTGCTACACTGGACTTCCAGATATGGGGAGAGTAACACCTCAGAGGACAGGACTAAAGTTAGGACCAGGAGTAAGTCCCACACAAATGTTCTTCAGAGACAAGATATCAGAGTAAATGTCTCAAAAATCAGATGGAAAGATCAGCAGGGTGTGGGAACAGCTCACCTAACAAAGGAAATGGCTACAACATGCTTTTCAGAATGAAAAGGACAAACTGTGACACTTGCTTTTTATGTGAAAATTCTTTCAAGTGGTTTAACACTACCAAATGAGAGGGAACTGGAAAGGAGGGCACTGATTTTCATTAAACCTTATTCTCACTCATCACACATCAACAAGAAGTTTTGAAAGCATTTATTTTAAAATGGACATATATAACCTTTTGTAATAGATTTGTCTCCTTTGGAAAAGTGTGTGATGTGCTATCAAATTTTCTAAATGTTGTTAGATGTATTTTCTCTTCCTGAATAGGAAAGATTGTCCATGCTGTTTTCATTTAATAAACTCTTATTAATACTAGCATGTCTTTTAAAAATGTTGTCAGCGAAGAACAAGCCTCTCAGATAAAAACATCCTTACCTTGGTCAGAAAAGCTACATTTTAGAATGTGAATAATTAAGAAGGAAAAACTCTGAAACATTTAGTTCACATGAGACTTATTGTTCGTTTCAGAAGGAAGGGCTGCATGGGACAGTGGAAAGAACACTCACTCAGGAATTTGAAAATCTTGACTCAAATCTCAGTTCTTCCATTAACTAGTTGAATGGCAAGTAATTTCATCCCTCTGAATATGTTTCTCATCTGTAAAATAATAATTATGATACGAATGCCTCTTTTGACCATGACACTGTAGTTAATTAGGCATTTCCCAATGTCATGTTTTTTTCATTCCAACAACTCCAAGGATGGGTAGATTAGTTACTGTTAAACCTACTTTTCAGTAAGGCTGGCTCAGAGTAAAGGTGACCTACTTGCCTAAGGTTTCAAGGCAAGTCAATGACCGAAGATCAGGTCTTCTGATAACAAATCTAGCCTATTTGTACTTCACTCTTCTATTAAAAATTAAAAAAAAAATTTTCCCTCTGGTGTTAACTTGGAGTGATTAGACTTCATTATGCAGCGTATTCCTGTGACTATTCATGGAAGGGGCTCAGAGTAGTCCACAGGGTATCTTATCATCAGAGGTTGAAAACTGCTTCTCCCTCTAGAAATTTCCTGATGAAATAAATACATGATTTCAAGTGAATGAACCAGTCAATGAGAAGGTAAACTCATTGTTTACCTAGAAACTCATTCTAGGTAAGCTGGGGAAAAAAATTCTATGGAAGGGTAAAAAATAGGAGGAATGCTGAGATGGAATTTATTACTAAAGGAAAATATGATCTGGGATAGCTTAAGTCCAGTTTTTCTTTTCTTTTCTTTTTTTGAACTGGGGATTGAACCCAGGGGTGCTTTTCTATATTTTATTCCAGTGTCTTGCTTAGGACCTTGTTAAGTTGATGAGGCTGGCTTTGAACTTTTTTTTTTTTTTGGAACCAGGGATTGAACTCAGGGACACTCGGCCACTGAGCCACATCCCCAGCCCTATTTTGTATTTTATTAGAGACAGGGTCTCACTGAGTTGCTTAGGGCCTCGCTAAGTTGCTGAGGCTGGCTTTGAACTCACAATCCTCCTGACTCAGCCTCCCAAGTTGCTTGGATTACAGGCGTGCGCCACCACGCCCGGCGGCTTTGAACTTTTGATCCTCCTGCCTCAGCCTCCCGAGCCACTGGGATTTCAGGTGTGCACCACCACCCTCAGCTCAGTTTTTTGTTTTTCTTTTTTAATATAATATTTCATACTACTAACAAATATATATATATACACATATGTATACACACACAAAAACATTCTATGTTTCTATGACAAGAAATTCGGGAACAGATGAAATTGATCTATGAGGATTGGGGTCAGAAAACTGGTCATCTAGGGTCTCTGGAGGTGGGGTGAGGGCCCCGGGAAGCCTGCAGAGATGCTAGAAACATTCTGTATTTAATTGGTGTTTACTTGAGGATGTGAATGTGGAAAAATTCCTCTAATTGGTCTGGGTACTTATTTCATGACTACTGAACCTCAGGAAAATAACAAAACTATAGACAACAAAAAAGTTGTGAAATTATAAATGAACTCTGTCACCCTGTTTAAGAATCAGACCATTATCAACACTGCTGCATCTACCTGTAAGCTCCTCCTCTGAACCATACACGAAATTCTCAGGCCCAAAAGGTTGAAGGTTAGAGATCAGAGGATTGCCAATATAAGTAGAAAACAAAGTTACATCTTTATTTTTACTGCTTCTAATGGAAACTTAGCACTCACTCAATTATGAATTTAGGTAACCAAAATTTTGACAAAATAAACCAAAAAGACCCTGGCACTACTGCCCATGCCTATAATCCCAGCCACTCAAGAGGCTGAGGCAGGAGCATCCCAAGTTTAAGGCCAGCTTTGGCAACTTAGTAAGATCCTATGTCAAAATAAAAAGGGCTGGGGATGTAGCTCCATGGTAAGCCCTTGCGGACCATACACAAGTCTCTAGGTTCCATTTCCAGACTGCAACAAACAACCTCCCCCCGCAAAAAAGACCCAAATATTCTTGCATCATGGTGTAGTCCTTGCATATACTCTATTTACATTCTCCTTTACTTCAAAATGTATGGTTTCACATTACTTGGTTCTGCAGCAGACTAAATTTGGCACTGCTACTTAGTTCATTTTGTACCTAAGAAGGTTTGCAAACCTCTGCCAATTATTTTCCCTTCTGAAGTACACAAACATCTTGAGACCAAAATGGGACTTTATAGTGATACTGCTACACGAAACCACAAGAGAGGAAGACGACAAAATGATAAAAAGGTTTGGTCAAGCAAACTTGTATTTTAGTGTAAAATTTATCATGCAGGTTTTGTGAGTAAATAGGATGATTTGAGAACACTACCATATTGCCTTGATATGCGCGTGTGTGGGCCTGTGGATTTGAACTCAGGGGCACCCAACTAACCCCCAGCCCTTTTTTTTTTATTTCATTTAGAGACAGGGTCTCACTGAGTTGCTTAGGGCCTTGCTAAGGGAACTTGTGATCCTCTTGTCTCAGCCTCCCGAATTGCTGGGATTATAGGTGTGCACCACTGAACCCAGTGGATTTGTTTTACTTTAAACAAATTTATGATGAGTGTGCCCAAATAAATTCTTTTAAAAAGTATGGTATCTACTAGATCACCACTACAGAGCTTGCTAATGAATGTTTTAATTAAAAATCACGTCATATTGAATTTGTTTTATAACAAATATGACTGAAATTGTATTTTAATATGGGTTTCCTTTGTAACCTACTTTGACCTACTAAAATAGGCAGCTAACATTCTGAGGGGTTCACAGGTTTCACAAGACTATCAAGGGGGTTCATGGCACAAAAATGGCAAGAGCCCCTGCCCTAGAAATCCACCAGGCTGGATTTGCATTATTAATCTACTACTTTTTTTCTCAATGGGAGAAAGAGAGGGGCGAGTGGAGTAACAGGTTGCTCAAAAATGAATCATGCTCTAAGCAATTTGCTTTTTATCCTTTTTTCCCAGACGGGGTCTCACTATGCTTCCCTGGATGATTTGGAACTCCCTATCCTCCTGCCTTAGCCTCCTAAGTAGCTTCGATTATGGTGTGGGCCTCCATGCCCAGGCAACAACTTGCTTTTTGAAAATTCACCCATGTCATTATATACAGCTGGAGTCATTGTCTCTCAGTGCTACGAGGTGTTCCAACTGTCTGAACATATTACAGTGTAGGTCTCCTCCATTATGTCAAACTGACTTCTAAACTGGTTACTCTGCTCCTATCAGAAAAGTACAAGGGGTTCTGCAGATCCATATTCTTATCAATTCTTGGCTTTATCGAACTTATTTTGTTAAGCCTGTGGTGTCATGATTTTATCTTACATTTCCTGGGTCACTGAGATTATCCTTTCACATGTTAATTTACGCTTCTATAAAATAACTGAGTATCTGACCATTTTCCTATTAACATGTCTTTCATACAGATAGACAGGAATTCTTTGTGTATTCTAGATACTAATCTTTTGCCAGCTGTATAGATGATAAATCACTTTCCCCAATCTGTCTTGTTAGTTTCTTAATATTGGCTTTTGAACAGTAGAAATTCTTTTCTCTTCTTAATTTTTCCTATTATCATCTTTATGCTTAAAATGCTTTGGGTCTTCTTTGAAGTTTTCCCCATTTGGAGGTCATATTTTCTCCTTAAAGTTTTAAACTTTTGTCTTTTTTTTGAGGGGGCAAGTACTGTGGATTGAACCCAAGGGTGCTTAACCACTGAGGCATATCCGCATCCCTTTTAAATTTTTATCTTGAGACAGGGTCTTGTTTAGTTGCTTAGGACCTCGCTAAATTGCTGACGCTGGCTTTGAATTTGCTATCCTCCTGCCTCAGTTAAGTTCCTAAGATTACAGGTGTGCGCCACCAAACCCAGCTAAACTTTTGTCTTTTTCATGTAAATCTTTAATAAATCTTAGAATGATTTCTGTATAGGCCGTGAAGTAGGAATCCAATATTTTTCCCCTCACATGAACCAATGTCACTAATTTTCCTAGTGATCTTCAATGCCACCTCTATCATACATCAAATTTCCCTATCTGTATGGAACCATTCTAAACTGTATCACATTCCATCTGTCAATCTGTCCCTCTGCCAACAACACTCTGTCTTTAGTTATTATTGCTGTAATAAGTCTACAACTGGCAAGGAAATAAATCTCCCCACCTCATTCTTGTTCAGGAGTATTCTGGCTCTTCTTGGGCCTTTTTGTCCTTTCACGTCTATTTCCTCAACCCCCCATCCCCCAATTAAAAAACAAACACAAAATAAAATCTGTGGGGATTTTGCATAATTCAACTATGGAAGAACACAGAATATGTCCATGAACACAATATTTCTCTCCATATAAATTTTGTTTTCTTTTTGATACTGGGGATTGAACCCAGGAGCCCTTAACCACTGAACCACATCCCCAGCCCTTTTTATTTTTTATTTTGAGACAGGGTCTTGCTGAGTTGTTTAGGGCCTTACACAGTTGCTGAGGCTGGCTTTGAACTAGCAACCCTCGTGCCTCAGCCTCCCCAGTAGCTGGGATTACAGGTGTGTGCAACTGTGCCCAGGCATACAGATTTTCTTTAATGATCTTCAATATGCTATGTATATAACTTGCTCTGTCATATACATCTGTCACATTTCATCTTAGATACCCTTTAATTTTTATATCACTATTCAAAAAAGATCTTTTTAAACAAATCACATTTTCTTTGTATTATATTATTGCATTATGTTTTCTTCTATATAATAGACCTACAATTCCAGCTACTTGGGAGGCTGAGGCAGAATTTCAAGTTCAAGGTCAGCCTGGACAATTTATTTAGATCTTGTCTCAAAAGAAAATTAAAAAAAAAAGGCGGCGGGGAGGCGGGGAGATTTGGCTTGCTGGCTGTCATTTGCAGGCCCTGATGTAATGGAACATAGATAGCAGTCAAAACAAATGACAATAACATAATAAATGAACAAGAGCAATGTAACAATAAGTGAAAAAGTCAGAGTGTGCATTGCATGTTACTCCCTTGTGTGGTAAAATATACATAACAAATTTTACTATTTTAACTTTCTAAGTGTACAGTTCTGTGACATGAATATATTCATCTTACACTTTTGTGATTACTGGGGGAGGCTGTACAGGGCACTAACCCAGTAGTGCTCTATCACTGAGCTATATCCCCAGTCCTTTCTTTTTTGAAACAGGATCTCACCAAGTTGCCTAGGCTGGCTTCAAACTTACGATCCTCCTGCCTCAGTCTCCTGAGTAGCTGGGATTACAGGCGTGTGCCACTATACCTAGCTGTTCTAATATTTTTTATTAGACAATTATAATTTCTACAAGTAACAAACTTTTCATTCTTAACATTTTGTATTTAACAATTTTGTATTCTTAACAATTTTGTATTTCTGGGCTGACTAGCACCTCCAGTACAATGCTAAATAGAAGTAGAGTCACATGTCATGTGAGGAAGTTTTGGTCAACAATGGATTGCATATATGACAGTGGTCTCATAAAATTATAATGGAGCTGAAAAATTCCTATTACCTGGTGACATCATAGCTGTCATAATCACAGCACAACACATTATGTTATTTGTGGTGATGCTTGTATAAAGAAACATACCACACTGTCAGCTGTATAAAAATATAGCACATGCAATTATGTATAGTACACAGTACTTAATAATAATGACTATGTTGCTGGTTTATGCATTTACTACATGTCTCGGTCTGTTTTTCATTACTACAGTGAAATACCTGAGGCTGGCAAGCTTTATTTAAAAAAAAAGGTTTATTTAATTTACAGTTCTAGGAGTTCCAGGACATAGTGCTGGCATCAGCTCTGATCGTGGATGGCAGAAGAACATGTGTGAGAAAGAGATTACACAGTGAGTCAAGAAACCCAAGTGAGGGAGGGGCAAGGCTTTTTTTCTCTATAAGAACCTTTTTGTGAGAATTAACCAAATATGTCACAAGTACTGCCTCAATGCCTTCTGAAGGTAGCCTCCAATGACCAAAGGGCCTTCTAATAGGTCCTATTTCAGGGGTCTACTACTTTTCACATTGCCACACAAGGAACCAAGCTTTAACACATAAACCATTGGGGGACACACTTAAGCCACATTCAAATCATGAAATTATGATATATTTCTTTTCATTTTAGAGTGTACTTCTACTTATTAAAAAAAGAATTTAACTTATACATTGCTAGTGGGACTGCAAATTGGTGCAGCCACTCTGGAAAGAAGTATGGAGATTACTCAAAAAACTTGTAATTGAACCACCAACTGACCTAGCTATCCCACTTCTCAGCATATATCCAAAGGATTTTTTAAAAATCAGCATACTATAGTGACGTGGCCAAATCAATGTTTACAGCAGCTCAATTCACAATAGCTAAACTACGGAACTAACTTAGACACCCTTCAACAGGTGAATGGATAAAGAAAATGTGGCATATATACACAATGGAATATTACTCAGTCATAAAGAAAAATGAAATTATGGCATTTGCTGGTAAATGGATGAAAATGGAGACTATCCTGCTAAGTGAAATAAGCCAATCCTCCAAAACCAAAGGCTGAATGTTCTCTCTGATATGCGGATAGGCAGAGGGGAGGGAGAAGTGGAGGTTCACAGGATTGGGGAGGGCAGGAAGGGGGGATAGAAATAAGAAAGACAGTAGAATGAATCAGACATAACTTTCCTATGTTCATGTATGAATACATGACCAGTGTAACTCCACATCAAATACAACCACAAGAATGGGAAATTATACTCTACATATGTATAATATGTCAATTTCATATTATACATATGTAGTTATATACAGTCTATATATATAACTAAAAAGAACAAATAAAACATTTTTTAAAAAAGATTTTACTTCAAAACTGCAGCAGCAGCAGGCTATAAGCTCGGGAGGTTGAGGCAGGAAGATCAAGAGTTCAAAGCCAGCCTCAGCAACTTAGTGAGGCCCTAAGCAACTTAGCAACACCCTGTCTCTAAATAAAATATAAAAAAAGGCTAGGAATGTGGCGCAGTGGTTAATCCCCACTAGGATCAATCCCCAGTACCAAAAACAACAACAAATACCCCCACAAAAACCTGCAGTAGCAAAAACAAAAACAAAAAACCCTGCAGCAGCAGCAGCAGCCTCACATATCTTGTTTACTGTGTCTCTTGAACACATCATTTTTCTCTCGTGCTTGATTGAATCATGTGTTATTTTGTTTACTGTGGCCCAAGGAGCAATAGGCTATACTGTACGTATACACCATGAAGCCTCGGTGTGGAGTAACTGAAACCTCTAGGTGTGTGTAAGTGTACTCTGTTTACACAATGATAAAATCAAACTGTTAAGTGACACAGGACTGTACTGATAGTAGGCACCCTCATTCCCATCTCTATACCCTGTCTATATTCCAGCTCCTAATACCTGAAACCTTTTATCCATGAAATCCCTGGTATACTCTTCTGAATGGTGCCTTTGTATTCTTGTTCTCACAGAATCCTGACCATCCCCTTTCAAGTCAGGCTGTGTTTTCTCCCAACACCTTCAAACCACTAGGCTTTGCTACTTTTGGTGCATTTTCTTTCTCCTTATATCACCTACTATCTTTTCTTGAGTCATCTATTGGTTCCAAGGTCATTTCCCTCCATGTTTCTTCTGGCTTACTGTATTATCTGAATGCTATTCCACTTTTAATTCTGATCAATTTCAGTATACATGTGGATTATCCTTCCAAATATGTTGGCCTGTTCACAATTTGAGCTTCTCTCTTCTTGAGATCTTGTCCTCCGCCATATCTATACCATTTACTCCCTTGGTAATGTCTAATGCCTTGTCAATATTAAGAAGTATAACCCAGCCACATGTGGTAGTGCTCGCCTGTAATGCCAGGGACTCCGGAGAGTAAAGCAGGAGGATGCCAAGTTTCAGTCTAGTCTCAGCAACTTAGCAAGACCCTAACACACTCAAAAAAATAAATAAATAAAGAGGGCTAGGAATATAGCTCAGGGTAAAGCCCTCCTGAATTCAATCCCTGGTACCAAAAACAAAAACAAAAACAAAACAAACTAAAAACTTTAAAAGTTGAATAAGTCACTCTGTCCACTCTCCTCATCTCTCCTGCTCTCTCTAGTTTCCACCCTCAACTGGTCCTTCAAATCAGGTGATTCCTAGCATCATTTCCCTGATGCCTTTTCTGGCCTCTTTAGCCTAAGTTCTAGGTTCTGGAGTATTCTGAGTTCTCAACTGCTCACATACCAGGGGCAGAGAGTGGAAGTAAGGAAGGGAAAAAAACCTCACAAAACTCACAAGGAGAGGGCTAAAATCAGCGTGGCAAGATCTAAATGTTTAAAAGTACTGTTTTAAGGGAGACTAATTCCCTAATAAGTTTCCAGTGACTTGAAATTTCTCTTACTAATTTTAAAAGTTAGTATCAGGAGCCTGCGCAGTGATGCACGTCTGTAATCTCAGTGGGAGGCTGAGGCAGGAGTTCAAAGTCAGCCTCAGTCACATGGAGAGGCCCTAAGCAACTCAGTGAGGCTCTCCCCCATTCAGGAAATCAGGGGTCACAATCACTCTTCTCTCAGATGGAAATGAGAGCAATCAGCAAGTTGAAGACATAGATGTTATTGGGCAAAAGAACTTCTGTGCATTTAGATTGAACTCAGGGGTGCTTAACCACTGAGCAACATCCTCAGCCCTTTGTTGTTTAAGACAGTATCTTGGTAAGTTGCCCAGGCTGGCCTCAACCTTGCAATTCTTCTGCCCAGCTTCCCAAGTAGCTGAAATTTAGAGGCATGTGCTACCATGCCAGGCTTATTATTCTACTTTAAAAGACACAAACTGCTAGGTGCCATGGCGCATGCCTATAATCCCAGTGACTTGGGAAGCTAAGATAAGAGGATTGCCAAGTGCAAAGCCAGCTTCAGTAACTTAGTCCCTAAGTAACTTAGGGTTGGGGCTGTAGCACAGTGGCAGAATGCTTGTCTAGCATGTGTGAGGCACTGGGTTCGATCATCAGCCTCACATAAAAATAAAAAAAATAAAGGCATTCTGTACATCTACAAAAAAAAAACTAAAAAAAAAAAAAAAAAAAAAAGAAAGTAATGAATAAATGAAAGCATACATTTTAATATATAATAAAATGTTTAAGTTAAGAACGTAATGCTTTTAACTGGTTTTTATTGTTTTTTATACATTGGTTTTTACATATTGGTTTTTATATGCTTTTTATTGGTTTAATTGATTTTTTAAGGTCAACCAATACAGCAATCAATTGTTTATAATAGTTAAAAGACCTTCCACTACAGTTTATAAAGTGCCCAGATTCACAATGTCACCTTCATCTGTGAGACACTCCCATTTTATAGACAAAACTGAGGTTCAGAGATGGAAGATGGCTTGTATTGAGTCACATGACTTCTTGAGTGAAACTTTACTTCTTGAGAGCTACAGCAGCCTCCTGACACCAACAGTAGCTTGGGCTCTTCCCACTTTAATAACAATAATGATGACAGTGGCAACACCCTAATGACTGACTTTTAAAGAGGACTTAACATGTTCTAGGCATTGTGCTAATAAACCTATCTCATTCAATCTTCCAAAATCCTAAATAATCTTGGAACTATTATTTCAACATTCACAGGTAAAGAAACTGAGGCTGAGAGAGGTGAAGGAACTTGCCTAAGTAGAAAACCAGGCTTCATGTCTAGGCATTCTTAACTTCCTATCTACCAACCATATTTCCTCTCACCTCACAGATGTCAAAATCATCCTTGCTCTAGGACTGGCCTCATTCTGAAGAACAGTCACAGCACTGAACAAATTTAAAGTTACGGTGGGTATTTTATGCCAGAAAACCCCTTTTCATACACCAAATGCACAATCTATGTATGAGAATGAAGTCTGTGACTCTAGACAGTACATAAGCCTCAGAGGGAAGGTAAACCTGGGGATCTGGACGTCCAACCCTCAAGTACAGACCCCACACCCACATCACCAACCTTATAAATGTTTTGTAAAACAAGGTGCATCTTATCCGGGTGAATGGTGGAGAGCACAAATATCAACATGACAACATCCACAGATTCTGGTGGTACATGATCCAAAAGGTCATCTTTAGTGAGATCACACTGGAATACCTGGCATCGCTCTGTGTTGTACAAAGGATTTTGCTGGGGGTGGGGGGGGGAAGAGAACTTTATTGTAACCACCATGTTGGCACATACAAAAACATACCATCAAAAGAAGATCCTATTTCTAGTTGTATACTGCTACACCGAAACAAAACTAGCTCCACTTGCTGGATAAAAACCAAGTAAACAATCATTCACATTCAGCATGTACTACTCAGAATGAGAGGCAAGGTATCATTTTAGCAAATCATTTTTAACTGACGAGAGAATACAGTCTATCAGTTGTTCAAAACTGAGCATTTCAGAAATGTGTACTTCCAGAGGGATGATAATATAAAACTGATCTCTGCTTCCTTAATCCTCCTTTGCATCATCCCTTTAAAGCCTAAACCCAGTGGGAAGCCTTCCAATTCCCCTTCTTGGGAGGCTCCCATAGTTCTTCTGGAGTATATTTTCCCTTGATGCAGCAAGCTAATTTTTTTTAACTATAAGAGTGTTCCTGATATATTTTGGTTGGTGGGCTTCAACCCATGTATAAGAGTATTATGAAGAAAAAATATTAATATAATTAATATTAATTAATAATTAATTATTTATAATTAATCCTCCACATAATTGAGGACCTGAATAAATAGATAAAGTTATTGGCAGGGAAAATTCAATATTGAAAACATGTCAATTCTACTCATGATTTCACCTACAGATCTAATGCAATCTCAACTGAATTCCAATAGACTTAAAGAAACTTACCAAGGTAAATCTATTTGGAAGCAAAAGTCAATTTCTAAAATGAAGAAGGAGATACACCATGGGACATCAAAACATATTACAAAATATAGTAATAAAACAATGTGGTTTGAGAATAACAAGGAGATCCCTGAGACAGAATAAATCTCCAAACAACCTGTGTGTATGTGTGAGTTTAGTACTTCACCTGACAAAGATAACAATTAAGATAAAAAGGTAGATAATGAAGGTGGCAATTATCAAAGTAGCAAAATGAATTTCTCATTCAATTAGTGTTATAACTTTTAGTTTCAGCTCAGAGACACACAGAAGTGGAAAGACACAGTTCCCATCCTTACAACAAGAAAATAGAGCTGGAAAAAGCAAAATAATGACTTTTTTGGTGAACCCATCAAAGGACAGAGATCACGACCAAAATCTGGAGAAAGATGTGTTTTCATCAGGGAGACACAAGACCCAAGCACTGGCTTACCTCAGGCAAAAGCCCCCAGCCTAGAAAGATAAAACTAGAAATTTGGCAAATTGCTAGAGACCAAAAGTGGGTGCTGGAATGTGCAAGATTAAGACTGTTTCCAGCCCTCTGAGGGGGTTTCCACTAGGAATGGTGCTAGGCTCTCACAGAGAGGATGGTGCTTTCTGGTGGTAGTTTTTCTCAGATCCTTTAAGGAAGAAAACACTGAATCTGCACGAAAAGGTCACCTGAGGCCTGCAACCTAAGGATACCATGGAGTACCTGTGCAGCTGGGGCAACAGAATGTTCTGCCCAAGTCCAGTCAATCTGCAGGGAGAACGTCCTCAAGATCAGAGAGGACATTGGTAGATACATTCTGCAGCTGGGACAGCAATGGGCAAGAAAAGCTTTAAGTTAGAAACACATATGAAGGCCATACAGTTGAGACACAGGCCCACTGCTTAGTTCAAAAAAGAGCAGGACATCAGAGAATAATAAACATTCTTTCCCAGGCCCCACCAACAAGTCCCTAATAAAAATAACCATAAATTGCAACCAGGAAACTGCAAGAGACAGAGTCTATTTGGGGAAAAGGATAAGGGAATACCCAAAGTCAAGCCACCAGAGGAGTTTTAAACCTGGTGGCCTAGCAACAAAAAACCTCACAAGTAACTATAGCAACAGCTTCAAACACAGCCCAGCTCCTGGCTAGATTATTACAAATTCCTATTATCTCAGTGTCTCCTGTCCTACTATGTCCAGCTTCAAGAAAGAAGTACAAGGCATACAAAAGACAAGAAAAACATTCTGAAGAAAGCAATCTTTAGAGTTAGACTCAAATATGACACAGATGATAGAACTAAAAGTCATTTAAAATAACTATGATTAAACTGTTAAAGGCTTTAATGGAAAAGACAGACCGTGCACAAGATTAGGTAGGTACTTTCTGTAATGGGAACTATAAAAAAAACTCAAATGTAAGTGCCAGAAATCAAAACCAAGGACACGAAAATGAGTAATTATGCTTCTGACAAGTTCATCCTGTTTAGGAAAGAACCAGTGAACTTAATGACAGGATAATAGAAATTATATAAACTGAAAATGCAAGGAAGAATAAAGTAGGGAAAAAACACCAAACAACATTTAAGAGCTGTGCGGCAACCTCAAGAGAGAAATACTTGAAAAGAGTATATTCACATATAAGGTCTTCAATATCTCTGGTAATAAGGAAAGAACAAAATATGGGGACACTACTTTATGCCCAAAGATTGGCAAAAATAGAAAAGACTGGTACCAAATATCGAGAGAATAGAGAAAAAGATGTCTTTAAATTATTGGTGAAATTATAAATTGGCATAACCTTTTAGGAAGGAAACCTGGTAGTATCTATAAAAATTTAAGTGTGCATACTCCTCTTCCAAGGAATTCTACTTCTCCCATTATCTATCACAGAGAAGTATGTACACATATGTTTTGGGAAGCATATGTTTGATACCCATCACAACAACCCTAATTGTAAGAGAAAAAAGTTAGAAACCATATAAATGAATACCAACAGGGTAACTACTATGTAATCTATCCATTTTTAAATGATTATGTAATCTATGGATACATATGGATACAATATGTAATCTATGGATACATATGGATACAAACTAAAATGGATACAAACTATCCATTTTAAGGAATATTATAACAGATAAATACAATGTGGTAATCTACGTATATGAACATGAAAAACTGCAAGACATAATAATGTAGAATGAAAAAATCAAGTTACATTAAATATGACACTACCTACCACTAATAAAAAAAGATCTAATGAATGCTAAAACTGCAAAAGGTTGATGGAGAACTAAATGTGTGCACATTGTGAAAGTGCCCCACACATATTTGTGATCGGCAAATGGAAAATATTTTTATGGCCGGGGAATTAGGCAGTTGCTACCTTAACCCAGGATTAAGATGACAACTATAGCTTGTAAGGAGATCAACAGATATTATCACCTGACAGGATGCAAACTGCAAAATATGACATCACCTATAAATATATTTATGCCAAAAAATATTTTACCTGTTTTAAACCTAACTTTAGTTTACATGAAATATACAGAATAGAAGGAACAAATTAAACAATAATACAAAGAAACAATCAGAACAACTTGGAATGTAAGAACTTATTATAGAAAACTGGCACAACTTATTATAGAAAATATTATTCTAGAATTTATTATTATTATTTCCCCAAAAACTCAGTGGGGAAAATTGTAAGGGGTAGGACAGGAGTATTTTAAGCTAAGGAGACTTAAATGACATAGGGAAGTATAAAAGGAAGTTTATGTCTGGATTGAAAAGATATGAGATACTTGGGGAAATTTGATTCTGGGATAGGTATTAAAGACATTAGGGAATTATAGTTATTTCTGTTGGCTATAAGCTAATAGTGGTTAAACAGAAAAAAAGGATTTATTTTGGGGGGACATGTATATAGACAAATTTAGGAGTGAGTCTTGATGTCTGTAATCCACTTTAGAATAGTTCAGCAAAGAAAAAGTCTGTACAGTGGATGTGAAGTACATACTTTTCTTGCTTAAAGCCATGTTTTGGTATGTGTTGCATATGTGCATAAAAGGAAAATTACAAGCACAGTGATCATAGCCAGAAAGAGGACTGGAAAGAGAGTACTGAAATTAGGCAAATGGGTGCATAGGGCAGGTCAAACACACAAGAAAATAGAAACATAGCAAAACACATAGATGGTGCACCAACCTTAACAAATTCAACTGCTCTTGGAGAAAAATCACAGGCATAGGCAAAGATATTCGAATCTTCTTCTAAAAGCGGGAATAAACAATTTCCAACCCCACAACCAGCTTCAAGCATAGTTAATTTTTGACCTTCAAACTGGTGAAAGAGAACCCAAAGTTACATTATATTTGCATAATGAAGAAACAAACTGAACAAAAAGGCCCAGAATGTGAGAGACAAAGTCTCTCATCCCACTGAGCAGATGATAAACAAGAGAACTAATAAAAGAATACTAATAAAAGAATACCTCACTTATCATCATCCAACAGTGGGGAGTTTGTTGTGCAGAAAAAGCCTAATGTAACGGCTAACTGAACAGCTCTGAAGTTAAACTCCCTGCACTCAAACCCCAAATCTTCTTCTGCATCTATATCCTATCCTTGGACAAATCATTTCAATAGCCCTGTGCTTCAGCTTTACCTTGCAAATGAGAGTAACAATACAATTCACAAAACTACTCTGAAGTTTAAGTGAGAAAACACATCTTCTTAGAAAAGGGCCATAATAAATAGTTCATTAACTGCTATTATTTTTAATTTGTCACAAATTCATTCAGTATGAATGAATATTTTAGGTTTACAACTTTCAGAGTAGCCTTAAAAAAACGGAAAACAACCACTTCTACACATTAACCCAGAAATCGCTAAACTAGAGACCAAACAGTGTATTTCTCTCCGAAGGTACCAAGCATTTTGAAAGACTTCATGAATTCTATTTCATAATCCCTTCAGAAATGCAATAAAACAACCCTCTTCTACACACCTCAAATGACAAACAGTTCAGGATAAGGTGAAGCATTAGCTTACCTCCCTACATAATCTTAGCTCCTCAAACTCTCTGGTGGTCCAGTGCCTGTCTTTGAAAAAATTGGTACTATTTCTTTTGTAAAAGAGGTCCCAGTTCTTCTGAGCATCTTTTTCCAGTTTTTGCTGTTTAAAATGAGACACCAAAGGTTGGTCTCTCTTCAGTTTCTCCTCTTCTTCAGAGCTGAGAATTCTTGCCTGCAGTCCTTTCCTTTGTGATGAAGCCATCTCATATGTTGGTGACAATGTATTTAACACTAATGAAGATTCAGGATCCTTGAATAGTTTGAGGACTCCATACTGAGACTGGAGACACAGGGTTTTCTCAGATGCATTTTCTTCAAGCCTGTGATGCTTCATACAAAAAAGAATGAGATTCTCATTAGGAGTTCTAGAACAGTTCTTTAGAATGCAGAGTTAGTGGTTCTACAATAGTTCTTTTTTTCTGATACCAGGGATTGAACACAAGGGTGATTAATCACTGAGTCACATCCCTAGCCTTTTTAATTCTTTATGCTGAAACAGGGTCTCACCAAATTGCTGAGGCTGGCCTCCGACTTGTGATCCTCCTGCCTCAGCCTCCCGAGTCGCTGGGATTACAGTCATGGGCCATTGCGCCCGGCTCTACAATAGTTGTTTAAGGCACTGGATTCTATTTATCAAACAAGGTGCTTCGTAGAGGAAAGAATGAGATTCTTGTTAGGGGTTTTAGAACGCTTTAGCAGGGTCAGACGCTGGATTCCATTCACCAACCACATGCTGATCTACACAAAACTCTGCCCCCTATAGGTGGAGAGGTCACAAAGAAGATCAAGACACAGTCCCTACCTTCGGAGAACTTACATTCAGAAGCCAGGACTGTTCAAGCACCGAACTCTAATTCATACCGGAATGAGTCAACTATTACAATAAGTCGGTTTCGTTTGGAAAAAGAACCACCCCAAGAATAGACTGAGAAATCTTGGAAAGAAAATAACTCATAATCTTCGGTGCCCGTCAAAGGGGTGGCTTAAAAACAACCACAATAGTTGCCCGCACTGAAAGCGGATAGGCAATTGCCAGATCAACGTTTCCCTAGGGTCAGGGCTACGTTTTCTTCGGAGGACACGGAGCTAAGCTCTGACCGCAATCACAAGAAGCTGCCGCATGAACCAGGAGACGTCGCTTCCCAGGGGCCAAAACCCTCTCGCCGTCATCACGGCGCGAAGTAGGGGAAGTGACCCAAAGACGCGTGGTTGATGTCCCGCGGACCCATCTCTCTCAGGACACTCGGGATAAACTAGGCCGCACCGGTCACCAGGACCTGCGGAGAGCGGCCCACAGTAGCTATGAGACTCGCGTTAACCTAGTTCCCCACGCTCCGGGCTCACCGCCATCGGTTCCCTGGCTCACTCGTGGGGTAAGGCAGGGCACACTCACCCCTCAGCCAAGCACAGGCTTCGCAGGCAGGATTCGGGAACCGTGGTGAAAAATCCTGAGCCTTGACAAACTAGCGCGGAGAACTTCGAATTGGGTTTTCCCAGCGGACTTCTCTGGCCATGGCACCGCCTCTGCTACTTCCGCTAGGAACCCGGAAGTACCTCCCAAACGCCGGAAGTCCCTCGGCCTTGCTTCCTCAGAGTCTTCCCCGACCCCGACGCGGAGACTTGTTTCCGGCCCCAGGTGGGCGCCGGCTCGGCTCTCTGTGGGCTCCGGAGCGGTGTTGCGGGAGCACCGTCCTCCCGGACACCGGCGCCGGGAGCTCGTGCTGGGGCCGCGCCAGGAGAGATCCGATCTGGGCGCGAGGTCGGTGCGGGGCCATGAACGGGACCGCGAACCCGCTGCTGGACCGCGAGGAACATTGCCTGCGGCTCGGAGAGAGCTTCGAAAAGCGGCCGCGGGCCTCCTTCCACACCATTCGCTGTAAGTCAGCGCGTCTCGTGGTTCCCTTCGGCCGCTCCAGCCGCCACATGCCAACCTCGCCTCCCTCCCTTTCTTCCCTTGGCCCTCAAGGGTCCAGGGACTCCCCTGCCAACGTCAGTTCCCTTCTCTTTTACCCCAGATCCTCTGGGACCTCGATTTGTTTCTTTCCTTCTTTTCTTTTTATTTTCTGGATTACTCCTCCCAAACAAAATATTTTGTCACTCCCAACTGTTCTTCTACCTAATAGTCCCAAACATTAATTCCAAAGGTCACTGGCCTCTTTCTCTGCTTTCCTCAGCTTTTTTTCTCTCTTCTATCTTGGTTTTGGCCACCCTGACATTTTGTTATATCCCCTCTTACAATCAAGGAATCTGCATCCTTTCTGCGCCCTATCAGGATGGACCCTATCAGGTCCGTCGCTCCCACCCTCCTTTTAGTGCCTCATTTTAAACTGATGATGCCTTTTGAGGTCACCTACACCACACTGGTTTCTGGACCAGGTCCCTTGTGGTGAAGAATAAAATTAGAATTTGTGAACCGAGCATAGGTTCAAAGTTTGATCTATGTTTGGAAACAAGTGAGCCGACATAAAGAGTGTGAAAATAGTCATTATGCTGGACCTTCTGGGTGATTATAGACTGCTGAGAGGGGGTACTTATACTCTGTCCTGGGTAAAGATTTGGCTGTTAGGAATTGGCTGACTGAGCATCCCCCTGTGATTCACAAGCTTCTGGTTTCCTGTAGTGCTAACACTGGTTGAGACTTGTTTTTGTCAGAGGAACTAATAGATGTGACTCAACACATAGCAAGAGGGTGTGTTAGAAAATGAAGTTCCATCTTTGTGTGGCCTCTTGCCATGCCATTTCTGTGCTGCTTACTGATAGCAGATCCAACCCTGTCAGGGATATTGGGAATGTGATTAAACCTTCATTTCCCAAGTTTACTAAGTTGATCTGTTCCTCCAGTGAAGGGCAATGTTCACGTGTACTCCTGACCTGCAGTTTGAGGCAAACATGTGTTAAATGTGAAGTAAGATGGCAATTCAGAAACACCACCAGGATAATCTTTGGATATACAGCCCAACCATCTATCTGGTCTGAACGTCTACAGAAGCTCTGGAATTGAGTGTGGCAAATTGTGGGGCCTTTTTTTTTTTTTTTTTTTTTGGTACATTATTGTACCCATGGGTACTTAACCTGTGAGCCACATCCCCATCCCTTTTTATTTATGGGGGGGTGGGTACCAGGGATTGAACTCAGGGGCACTCAACCCCTGAGCCACATTCCCAGCACTATTTTTAATTTTATTTAGAGACAGGGTCTCACTAAGTTGCTTAGCACCTAGCTTTTGCTGAGACTGACTTTGAACTCAAGATTCTCCTGCCTCAGCCTCCTGAGCCCCTGGGATTATCGGTATGCACCACTGTGCCCTGCTTCTTTTTTCTTTTGAGACAGAGTCTCACTAAGTTTACAGCTCACTAAGTTGCTGAGACTGCTTTGAACCTGCAATCCTCCTGCCTCAGTCTCCTGAGTCACTGGAATTACAGGAGTGTGCTGCCACACCTGGCAAGTGTAGCAAATTCTGACAATTTCTATGCAAAATGAAATTAGCTTTTATGATGCTGTGGCCTTTCATATTTCATATAGTCAAATATTTTTTTTCATATGCTGTGTTGCTTTTGATCTTCATTACCCTAATAAAACATTTTATTTTGGATGATGATGCTTTGATTTTTACCTGTCCCTTGGGAGAAGGAAATAGTTTAGGCCCCCCTCACCCCTACACAATATAATCCTGTGGGGGTTGGAGCAAAAGTATATGGAAGTGTCTCTTGAGTTAGAAATTATTGAAGCTGGATGAAGGTACTTGTGTGTGGGTTTATTGTACTTTTCTTTCTACTTTTGCATATGTGATGTTTTCCATAATAAAATAGTTTTAAAATTTTTTAAAATCATTTTTGCTTTTCATTTATGTGAATAATAAGTTTAATTCTTAGCTAAACATGGAGTGGTGCACATCTGTAATTCCAGTGACTAAGGAGGCTGAGGCAGGAGGATCACAAATTTGAGGCCAGCCTGGGCAACTTAGCAAGACCTTGTCTCAAAATAAAATAAAAAAGGACTTGGGATATAGCTCCTTGGTAGACTGCTTGCCTAGCATGTGCAAGGCTGTGGGTTCAATCCCCAGTACCTCAAAAAAGAAAAGAAGAAAAAAAGTTTAAATTCTTAAATGAAAATGCCCAGGAATCCCTTATTCTAAATAACCTTGTGTTTCCTTTCCCTTTAGATGATTTTAAACCAGCATCTATAGACACATCCTGTGAAGGAGAGCTTCAGGTTGGCAAAGGAGATGAAGTCACAATTACACTGCCACATATCCCTGTAAGTTTATTCCATTGTTGTTTGTTTTAATGTAAAGATCACAGTGAATCCTTATATATTATTTTATTGCAATTTGTAAAAATTTTTAGATTTCTAAAGTGCCAAAATAAGTGAAATAGGAGTTTTGGGAGATACGGTGGGGTGGAGTTCAATCAAGTTGCTCAGGCACTTGATTTAAAATGTTTCTTTTGTCATTTTCCTGCCTGGACACCTAGCTCCTCTATTAGATGTGCATAGTTTTTCTCCTGAGCAACTCTGAAGAGAAAAGCCCTAGGTGCCCTACTGATAGATAGCCTTTTCAGTTTATGAGCATGGGGCAGGCACAGGACTGACATCTTTATATCTGGTATGGGTTCAAGTGCAGACTGATAATCTCAGGCAGAAACCAGAGGTTTGGAGCATTTGGCCAATTTAAGGATGAAGAACTCAGTTAAAAACTTCATTGAGGGGCTGGGGTTATAGCTCAGTGGTAGAGTGCTTGCCTAGAATGTGTGAGGCACTGGGTTTGATTCTCAGCACCACATATAAATTAATTAAAGGTCCATCAACAACTTAAAAAAAATGACATTGAAGCCAGATGCCTGGATAGGATGCACACCTATAATCCCAACTACTAGGATGTTAAGGCAGAAAGATTGCAAATTTCAGACCAGTCCAGGCAATCTTGGAAGACTCTGTCTAAAGACAAAATAAAAAAGAGGGCTGGGGCCGGACACGGTGGCGCACGCCTGTAATCCCAGCACTTGGGAGACTGAGGCAGGAGGATCGTGAGTTCAAAGCCAGCTTCAGCAACTTAG
>JAJEJO010004608.1:216654-288773 GCA_020662805.1 Glaucomys volans
CTGGAACATAGTAAGTTTGTGGTGGCTACCGATAGAATGAAGTCTCCGGACAGGGACCTGGAAACCTTTTTGCTGAGGAAAAATTATCTTCCCACTCAAAGTGCTATTTGATTACTTGTTGTCTGTGGCAGGTTACATCATCTCCCTTTGGACCTTCATTTCCCAAATGTAAAATAAAGGGGTTAGATAACTTGTCCCTAAGGTCCCATCTAACTCTACATTTTTATTGTATGAGTAAGAAGTTAAAGAGCCAAGCAGTTTTTGATTCTAAGCAAGGCATTAAGTCCTATTATTGACAAATATTAATTGAGTAGCTGCTGAGGCCCAAAGAATATAACCTTGAGCAATACAAGCAAATTTGTTGCCCTTGTGGAACTTACGGTCTGGAGTTTAAATAAATATTAAGAAATATAGCACATATTTTAGAAAACCAGGGAAGGCTTCCTTAAGGAAATAACCTTTGAACTTAATCTGAATGTAGAGTAACTTCAAAGGAGGTTCAAAATGTAGCAGACAAAGCTGGGCACTGTGCACTATAATCCCAGCAGGAGGCTGAGGCAGGAGGGTCACAAGTTCAAAGCCAGACTCAGCAATTTAGCAAGGCCCTAAGCAACTCAGTGAGACCATGTCTCTAAATAAAATACAAAAAGGGCTGGGGTTGTAGCTCATTGGTTAAGTACCCCTGAGTTCAGTCCATGGCACAAAAAAACAAAAAACTGCCCATTTTTATGAATAGTGTATGTATGTATACATACATATTTACACACACACACACACACACACACACACACACATAGTGGGCAGCATGTGCCAAGGTGTATACCTGGCATCCCAGCTACTTGAGGTCTGAAGCAGGAAGATCACAAATTCAAGGCCAGCCTGGCTGACCTAGCAGACCTTGTCTCAATAAATAAGTAAGTAAATAAATAAATAAGGCTCAGTAGTAGAGCATCCAAAGGTTCAATTCCCAGTATTGGAGGTGGGAGAGGATGTAGCAGGCAGAAGCTTGCTAAAGCCTGAAGCAGGAAGGAGCTTGAGGATCCGAGAAGTTGCCCTGAAGCACACAGAGCCCAGGGTTGGGTGGTGCATGGTGGGATGGCTGGCTTAAAGATTTTACCCTTTGGCCTAAAAGCCACAGGGGAGCTCTTTAAGGGTTTAAGCAGACAAGTAGTAGGCTGTGCTTACTGAGAGTAATGAGCTGCCCTCTAGAAGGCTCCATTGGTTATGGGCATGATGGAAAGCCTGAACTCTCCAGTTACACAGAAATTTAGAGATCACTCACTAGATTTACTATTCAGGTTTTACTTAGACATGTTATGGTTAATTTGTTTTTCTCAGTTCACTTTACTGTTCTTTGTAACATTTTCTCAAACCCTGAGACACATGTGTGGTAACTTAAATTTGTACTACCTTTCTTGATTGCCTAGAACCAGGTCACAGATTCTTGCTGAATTATTTGTCTTTTATTTTTGTATAGAAAACCAGAAGGAGTTAAAGTAGAAATCAGTTCTTTTCTGCTCGGATAAAAGATTTGATGAGCTAGTCATTTATAAAGTCGGTTTTGGTATTCATAATTGGTGTGCTTAGTTTGATCATCTTATACTTTTGTGGCAAATAGGGATCCACACCACCAATGACTGTGTTCAAGGGGAACAAACGGCCTTATCAGAAAGACTGTGTGCTTATTATTAATCATGACACTGGTGAATATGTGCTGGAAAAACTCAGTAGCAGCATTCAGGTCAAGAAAACAAGGTATGTTAAAACCAGATACAGATTTATATGATGTTTCTAAACTATTGTATTATCTATTCCAGTTTTATTAAGGAATGTTGGGAATGTTCATACCTCCACCTGTGCCTTCTTACACAAATCACCAAAATGTATATTTTCCTCAAATATAATAAAAAGAAATAATGCTTTTAAGTTAGTAATTTATAATTAATCTAGTTTTATCAAACTCATGTTAGTTGTTAATGTACTACATAAGGGATAAGATTTGTATTTATAGACTTATAATTAGGAAAGAATAATTACATAACTTTATTGGGGTAAAAACATGACTTTTTATAGGGTACAGTTGAGGTGACTAATGCCAGAATAAAACTTTGCCTATTTTTTTGAATAAACTTTAATCTTTCAGCAGGCTTACCATGTCTCATATGAAGCCAGTTAAAGTTTATTTGAAAATCCGAATTCATTCTATAAATAGAAATAACCAATGGTTCTATTTATTACGTTGTAATGCAGTAATCATTATAACATAATAATTCAGTTTTAAAGATAGTGTTGCAATCTAATGTTTTTCTGTTTGCTTCCTTGTGCTATTTTTCTTCATCTGCTCAATTCCACAAAACAATACAAATGACTACCATTTACTAAGAGATGATCACATGCCAGGAACTACCTTAGATGCTTTATGTGCATTATCTAATCTTTGCAAATAAATTTTAGAAAGGTGTTATTATCTTGTAAAAAGCAAACAAACTCAAAAACACATGAAGAGACTGAGGATTAGAGGTTGTGAGTTACCTAAATTGGACTGCTAGAGCCGAGGGCCACCCTGGGCAGTATGCTGTGGAGCCCTTCTCTTGCTGCTCTATTTATTTCACTGCCTGCAGTGAAGCAGGTGCTGCTGTTACTCTTCCAGTATCTGATGGTGGTCCTCTGTTCTCTTTCTACTCAAGTGTGATTTGGGGACGAGCTGCATCAAATCACCTGGGTCCTTGTTAGACATGCAGAATCTCAGGACTTACCTAAAGTCAGACTCTGCAGAGACCTTAAGTGATATGTGCATGTGATAAAGTTTAAGAAGCACAAGGGAAAATGTTGGTGGAATTTTCTTAGTTTGGGGTAGAACTCTGTGACACGGTGGGCAAGCAGTAAATAGATAATGGAAAAATTTGCAAGTTGGCCAGTATTTCAAGAGTTTATTCAGCTAGTGAATTCATGGTAAGTGTATATTGCGTACAGGTCAAATAGTCATATTTTCTTCTAGTTAGATAGTAGTAATCATAATCACATTGTAGCATACGTGTTTTTTTCTCATTGCTGTAAAATGCAAGCTCCTTGAGGGCAACAAGTCTACTTTTTTTTATTTCTCTATCCCTGACACACAGCCCAGTACTGGAGTGTGGCAGATACTCAGTTGTTTAGTGGTGGTTCTCATGACCAGATGACACTTAGCAATATTTTGCAGTGGTCTGGAATGAGCATGGGGTTTTACAGAGACTTCCAAGAATTTGGTCACCTGGACAAATTTGAGAACTGCTGTTTTTGCCCATCTGATTTAAAGTATCTCATTTTAGAGCTGAGGGGAGCAGTAAAATCCAGGCCCGAATGGAACAGCAGCCCACTCGTCCCCCGCAGCCGTCACAGCCACCCCCTCCTCCACCACCACCCATGCCGTTTAGAGCACCAACAAAGCCTCCAGTTGGACCCAAAACTTCTCCCTTGAAGGATAACCCCTCACCTGAACCTCAGCTGGATGACATCAAAAGAGGTAGAGAACATTCTCTAGAGCCGTGATAGCAGCATGGAATAGAGTGTCCATGTTCTTGAGAGATCACAAAGCTGCTGTATTGACATGGCAGCAGGGACATTTGCTACTATCAAAAGAATTTCTTCAAAGCTTACTGCTCTAGAACTGCTGGGTAGGGTCTTCTACTACTTATTTGTGACTATTGAGTTGTGACTGTCTTGGCCACATTCTTCTTAAAGGCTCAGAATTTTAAAAAGCACGACTGCCATCTAAAGCTCCATATGGCACATCTTTAAGGCTTTGAAGAAAGAAGGGGTTCTAGATTTTGAGGGATGAAGGCCAAATGTGGCAATGTTTCTGAGCTCCACACTAATGTACCTGAGTTCGAGGACCATTTAAAATAACATCAACCAAAGCTTCGTGCTAACACAAAGGGTATAAATATGAAAGAGGCCATGAGATCAGTGGAAATGGATTGAGGCCCAGAAGGACTTAGAGGTTTGGCTTGGCTCTCTCCACTGCAAGCTTCAGACACGTTTACCTTGGCTCTCTCCCCTTTATAGTCTGGTCCTCCAGCTTGTTAGAACTTATGAGGCTAAGTATTTTATTTCACATTTGTAAGTTTTATGAAGCAAAATGAAATCCACAATAGTAGAAGACAGGGAAAGATGGAGAATTGTTTTGGAAGTTTGCCGTTCCCAACCTATAGAAATGCTGCCTTTTAGCAAATAAAGTCACTCTCTGCACTGTGCAGTTGTTATAGCTCTTAATTTTTTTTTTTTTTTTAATCTCATGGATACTAGAATGCTATTGTGGAAGTTTCCACTAGAGTTAAATAAGAATAAGATGGTGAGTAGTTGTGTTGTGCTTAAAAGAGCCATAGCCATTTAAGGCCATATGGTATGTTTGGACAGGAAAATCTGTCATCTTTCTTGATAAATCCCTAAACATCGAATGGCTAGGTGAAACATGATTTTTCCTTCCTTACATCTGTGAAAAATGCAAAACCTGACAGACATGACCTTTGTTCAGATATGTAAATGGAGAAAAGGAATGGTGTTCTGCCATGTTTCTTCCTGCAAGCTTCCATAGGAAAGGACCTCAGAGGCTGTCTGGCCTTCATTTTTCCAGAGTGACTTGGAAAATTCTTTGACCTCCTTCTGGGTCTTGCTGTTGGTTGGAGGTAGATCCAAAATAAGACATTCCAACTCCTAGTCAAATATTTTTCCAGCCCTTTAACATAATGTTTCTCTTATTTGGGGTTTTACCCAAAAAAGAATCATAATTCACAGTCATTTTTTAAAGTAAATAAATAATACTTAATTTGTTTCTTATACAGAATGGTTATTATTCCAAAGCAGTCTGCTTTTGGTTTATTTTGGGTGAATTCAGCATTTCCTTTGTCTCTCTGCAAACAAGTTAGGTGTTTTGTTTGTTGGTTTTGGTTTGGGTAATTTGTTTGCATGTTTTTAAGGAGTTGAGAAGCAGGAGTTGTTCTGGAGTGTTCCTTATTGTTGCTGTTTTGCCAGGTCACTGTGTACAGAGGCTTCAGAGCTCTGCCTCGAGAGCGGTTGCTTTGCTGACCCTGTCATTTCATTTTATTCCAGAGCTGAGGGCTGAAGTTGACATCATTGAGCAGATGAGCAGCAGCAGTGGCAGCAGCTCATCAGACTCTGAGAGCTCCTCAGGAAGTGATGACGACAGCTCCAGCAGCGGAGGCGAGGACAATGGCCCAGCCTCCCCTCCCCAACCTTCACACCAGCAACCCTACAACAGCAGGCCCGCTGTCGCGAATGGAACCAGCCGGCCACAAGGAAGCAACCAGCTCATGAACACCCTCAGTAAGTACATTCTCCCCTCAATGGCTGAGACAGGGTCCACAGAATCTATAAACCTGAAGGCATTTAAGACTAGAAGAGGATCTTGCAAAGATAATTTGGAGCAGAAAGAAGTGTGTTACCAAACAGTAAAAAACAGAGGTATAAATCTAAAAATCTGTTCTTTCTCTTTTCTGTTCTCTCCTATCACAAATTGGGTTTTTTGAATTCTGGGAAATCCTGAAATATGAATAATTGGTTCTTTGTTTTTGCATATACCAGGCTTAAGACGTAGGACCTGCTACCACACTGTCCCTGCCTCCAAGTCTTTGACAAAAAGGAATCCATTGCCTCTGTTCAGAGATCTACTAGCCTTTGGCAAGAGGGAAAAGAAGGCTATTATAATGCTTGGATGGCTTTTTCTTCTTATGGGGAATTGTGCATGCTAGGCAACTACTACTGAGCTGTATCCCCAGCCCTTTTCATTTTATTTTGAGACAGGGTCTCACTAAGTTACCAGGGTGGCCTCCAACTTGTGATCCTCCTTCTTTAGCCTCCCAGGTTGCTGGGATTACAGGTGCATGCCACCCCACCTGTCTTGGGTGGCTTCTAATGGTTGATACTAAAGTAAAATAGGAAAACAAGAACAAAAATATCTTTGTTTTGGAGATGGAGAGAGGACTAATTATGCTTTTCTCTTTGGAACCCTGATGAATATTCATCCCTTGGTTCTCCTTCTCCTTTGAAGAACTTGAAAGATCAGGAAGCTTTGGTGGGGAAGCTAACCTCATTAACCTCACTACTATGGATCAGGCAAAGATAATCTCAACCTCAGTACTATGGAAATTTTGGGCTGGATAAATGTTTTTTGTTGTGGGGGCTGTTCTGTATATTATAGGATGTGTAAGAGCGTCCCCAACCTCTGCCCACTAGATACCAGGACCAATCCCCACTCTGCTGCTCTACTGTGTCAATCAGAAATGTCTCTACACATTGTCAGATGTACCCTATCTTCAACATAAGTTGAACTATATAAAGAAAATCTGGCCTCACATAGGCAGGGAGTTAAAAAAGGAAGGCCTCAGGGCCAATTCCCCTGAAAGGGTTCTAGGGACCCCAGAGTCCTCAGAACAGATTTTGAGAACTGGCCTACAAATTAGCATTCCAGAAATAGAGGTTGACTTTTGTTTTTTTTTTGGTACTGGGGATTGAACCCAGGGGCACTCCACCACTGAGCCACATCCCCAGCCCTATTTTGCATTTTATTTAGAGACAGGGTCTCACTGAGTTGCTTAGGGCCTCGCTAAGTTGCTGAGCCTGGCTTTGAACTTGTGATCCTCCTGCCTCAGCCTCCCAAGTGCTGGGATTATAGGCGTGCGCCACCGCGCCTGGCAACTTTTGTTTTTTAATCCAAGTGGTACCAGATGGGGTGCTGTTATATGAATTCCACTTATGTTAACATGGAATGTTGAGTCACTTCTAAATAAATTCTCAATTTTGCATACCAAGAATCTAGGGCTTTGTAAAGCTCTTTAGTTCACATTTGAGGTTTAAAGTAAGATGAGTATCTCGGACAGAGATGTATCAGAGGACATTAGATTAGCATACAGTTGGTGTAAACAGCATTCAGTTCCCACAAGGAAAGCCTCACTTGGTGTTTCCCTAGCTTATATAAAGCAACTTAATGTGAACAATTCCACCAAAAGGATTTTAGTTATAAATACTTTTTTGTTATGTATTGACACATATAAAAGCTGTCTGGCCTACTTCTCCCTTGTTCTATCCTAATAAGCAGTACTGCTATGCTTTGCAGATACCAAAAATAGCATTTCTTTGGAAATGTTGAGTATGCCAGTTTTTTTCAGTGAGCCAAATTGATTTTCCTCCCTGATTAACTCATTAAATCCCAAGTTTTCAATTCTGTATTTCAATGAAATTGATACAGGTGCATTAAAATAGTCTGGAAATCATACTTTAGTATTATATTAATGATATTACTTAGTATTATTTAACTAACTTTATAATTCTTATGATATAATTATCCTTCTTGTTATATAATTCCATATCGTATGCTGTATTTGAAGTTTTTGTATCATTTCACATCTGGGACAATGGGACAGAATGGATTAAATTGAATTAGCAAGGTTTTATGGTAGTGTGATAGCCGAGGCAGTCAGCTAAAGAATGGTGAGGAGTCATTTTAAAATTCTCTACTTTTGGTTTTATTCTTTCCTTTCTGTAGGAAATGACTTGCAGTTGAGCGAGTCTGGCAGTGACAGTGATGACTAGCACCGGATCTTTCGAAATCTACTGTTTTCTGGTGCAAGAACCTGCTGCAAGACCGGGCTGCTATTGCGTGGAGTCCGTGTCAGGAGGAACGTGTTGTGGATCAGTGCCTGTAGTAGGAGTTTGAGGCTCTGGAGCTCTCAGATATTCAAGTCTTTAACTTAGTGGTGATGGGTGATTTTCTTATGTAATTTTTGAACAATCTCTTATTTCAAAGTTTAAGTAGATCTATAGAAGAACTAACAATTATATTTCTATTTGGTTAACATTGTTAATGAAGAACAGACAAATGTGCCTGGGTTACTCAAAGGCACTGTCTTCATCAGACCAGTGAATTGGTTTTAAACCTCCTTAGCCATCCATTTGGCCTAGTGGTCTGCATCAGTGAAAGGAAACAGTCTGAAGGGTCAGGAGGGAGAAGGAAACCTCAAACTGCATCATAGAAATATGCATAGAAATCATAGAAATATGGCAAAAACCACTTTAAATTTTTGACACAAAGTGGTAAGGAAGCTTGTCTGACCCAGCCTGACAAGCCTGTGTAGAAGTGGACTTCAGTGGAGTCCTCGAGTGTCAGCTGGGTGGGGAACCTTGAGATCTGCCAGCTCAGTTCCCTCATTTACAGACTAGGAAAGGAAAGCACACAGCTGGCTATGGCCAGTCTCCTGCCCCAAGTCCAGGGTTTTCTCACTGCTCTCTCCCTGAATTTCACTTAGTGGAATCAAGAGATACATGGAACTTTTAGATGTACATTGGCACTTTTATTGAATTCCAAAAGACAAAAGCACTGGGTTGAATTCAGATCCAGATAGTCCTTAAATACACAAGGCTGAGTAAGCAGATTAATCCAGCAGCCATAGTGCTGCTGCACGCGACTCAGTCAGATGGAGGCTTTTCGTTCCATGTGTTCCATCCTTGGTGATATTCAGATGTTCATTCAGTGGGTTTTGACAGGGGTGGGAAGTAGGAGTGGAAGAGAGGTGTAGTAAAGAAACCTCTCCGAACAGACCAACCAGCAGGAAGTTTCCAGAAACCAGAGCCTAGATAGGAGTTCTGCAATATGGAATGAGCACATTCTTTGATAAGGTTTTTCTGTTTTATGCTTTTGTACCACTGTTTGTGCCTGACTTCCAGACTGACTTGTATTTTTTATATAAAACCAGAAGAAAGTCACAAGATTGCCTTCAACAGTGTGCAGTTTCCAAATGAATCTGTTGTTGTTGGAAACTGGTCGCTAGTAAATGTTCCATGTTGAGTGAGTGTGTAGTAAACTGTCTAGTGATATGTTTCGAGCAACCCATTTGTACAGTTTGAATGACTGTCCTAAGAAGTTTCTGTCTGTTTTGGTTCAGTGGGCATCAAAACATTAATGATTTCCCTTCCTTATGTTCCTCTACTCAGATGATTTGTCTCCCTAGCTAGTAGAGGGATGCAATCTGGACCTAGAGAAGAAAGGGGTGACCTGTGTGGGGGCTTTGGTCAGAGTTGTACCTTACAGGTCAGTTGTTTCATCCACATAGTGACTCCAGTGAGCCGGAGGTGGGACAGGAGCTGTTACCCAGCAGCACATCTGCACCGCTCTGCCCAACTGTAGGCAGTAGGTATGGCTAGTGGTGGGGTCTTAGCCTTTGATGAGGGCCTAATGGATTCAGTGGCAGGTAAGAAGTTATCTACAGTAAACTGATAATTGCTTTATAATTGGTTGGGGATGACAGCTCAGGGAAGGTGAAGGTCATTATTGAGAGACTTGAATTGTTACTGGATGTGGGATTGTTTCACTGCTCTTAACTTGCTCCAACTGGGGCAGGTTCCAGGAACTTGAATGAAAAATATCTATTTAAGCACCCTCTTCCCTGGTTTTTCCTTCAAAAGCCTTGATTTCTGTAGACAGAGCTATGTGATTTTTGGCATGTTGGGTTGATACTTGTTTCTATAGGAAATACTGCATGTGGCACTGGGCTTGGTGAGTGAAGCTTGCTGAGCTTCACACCCTCTCTTCTGTCATCTGTCCCACCCAGCACTGCATGGTTATTCCCTAGCATGGCTCTGGATTTTGTTCCCCATTGTGCAAAGCCTTCAGTGCTTTTGTTTCCCAACGACCCCCCCGCCCCCCGCCTTCCCCACCAGAGTAAGGAATCTTTTCTTTGCTGGAAACGTGTTCTCACAGATGACTTCTCACAAGTATCCTCCTGCCAGCCAAACTGGATTTTTTTCTTCCTGTCTCTGTGCCTTCTCTCTCTCCTCCTCTCCCTGACTCCAGACCCCACTTCTGAGGATCTGTAGGCACCATCTTCATGGATTCTTCCTCTGCTCGCTTCACACCCCCATGAAGTGCCCTGTGTGCACAAGCGGACTGTTCCCTTGCTTGAACTCTGGTTGGTGTGAGCTCCTTAAAATCAGGGACTGTCATCACAGGCTGTTCAGGTGCTTATAGTCTGGTGGGGGAGGAGGCAGAGAAGACTAACCAGTAAACCCCAAGAGAACAGACATAAAGAAAGCATTCCAGGCATTTGGACTAAGCTGACCATACGATGCCCATGCTGAAGTCTCTTAACTGAATTGTTAAGTTGCCTCTTCTTTATGCAGCGTCTCTTCTGTGGGTCATTTAGACAGGTGAAAGATGAAGTCTGGAGTGTCTGAGGAGCCATGGCAAGCCTTAGTAAAAACATGATTTGGGGAAATGTAATACAAATGTACTAGAGATTTCTAATAATGCCACTTATCATTTTATTTCTGTAGCAGAATTATTTTTCTATGTGATTTGCTTCAGTGGTAGGAAGACTTGAAAATTCCAAAATATTCTTACTTACCTATTAGAGACTGATTCAGCAAAGTGAGTGTGTGTATGTGTGTGTGTGTGTGTGTGTGTGTGTGTGTGTGTGTATGATGTATTTATTACATTATTTTGAAAGATAATTATTTGTCTGTTATGTGGATATATATTAGGTACAGCCAAACTGGATATTTCCATTTGGCAAGGAACGTAGGATTTCTGAAACTCAGGCCTTAACCAATAGGTTGGAAGACAAGACCAATTGAAGTGTTATGAAATGTGTTTTTGTTGCTTCTGTTATTTCTGTCTCGGGTTCATGTCTCATTCTTTCATGATTTTTTAAATGTTGTGCCTCAAAGTTCATTTTGCTTAATTATGAAATAGACATGCATGTTTACATTTATGTAAAATATTTGCAGTGTAGAGTTTTTTGTTTATTCTATTAAAAGATCACTATATTTAAATAAACAATGAAGGTCAGCAATATATATATATATATAATGTCTTGGCAGGTTTTCTTTCTTTTGTAGAATAAGTGAGCTGTAGAAGGTTCTTTTAAGAATTCTTTGTATTTTATTCTTTGTATTTAAGCCTAATTAGCTAAATTGATTCCTGTTTAGTTTGGTGATTATGAAGTACACTTCCATTTAAAAAAAAAGTGTGGTATTCAAAACTGAAGGATGAACTTCAGTTTTTAAAAAGCCTGAAGTTCAGGGGGACAGAGAAAGATGGTGATTGAGGAAGATCCTCCTGCATCTTTCCCCACAGATATACTGAGGTAACAGTGCATCAAACTATTAGCATAAGAGCCAAGAAAATCAGGCAAAGTGCCTGCTTTTAGTTTAACAAAACAAAAAGACCACTAAAGAAGACAGGAAAGGAAAAGCTGCCCAAGTTACTCCTTCCCTAACTCTTAAGCAGCCCAGCAGGGAGAGAGGTGCCTCCTGCTTAAGGATGGGAGAGAAAATTAAATCTAGGCCCTGCTCTTAGAACCCAGCACTAGGCCCATCAGTGCAAAGCCCTCTGACTCTTGCCACCAGGACAAAATCTGTGAACTGAACTGGGGGAACTACTTTAGGCTAGGTAGCAGAGATAGCCTCCACCATCCCTCCTCCAACTTCAGGTAACAGAGCCCTGAGCTGGACTCTTATCTGCTCGGATTGGAAAGGGCATGAAAGGTGACCCAGGGTTTTGTCTCAGCTCTGACTTAGCTTTAGGATCTCCAGGCAGAGACCTGTGGTCTGCAGGATACTTCCAAGATTAGGTCACAGTAGTTCCAGCCATAGAGTGAGCCTGGAGATCACCTGCCTTCCTGAGACCATGCAGGTCTCTGGCTGTGAGACTCAGGTGCCACCCAGCTTGACACCAGCATTGATGGCCAAGGGACTGTCTCCACCACTGATCCCCCAACCTCAGGCATCACAGCTATCATCAGGCTAGTGTTCACAGATGGCACTCTAAAACTGCACCAGGCAGGGACCTGCACCCCTGTGAGACAAACTCTTGTTTTGTCCTGCATTACCACTGTCTGTGGTATGGCCTTTGGTGTAAACCTAAGAATGCAGGTTCTTGTAGCTGTGAGACTCAAACATGTCCAAGCTTAATAGCCTGGGTGACCAAGGGTCTGCCTTTACCAATACTTCCCCAACCTTGGGCAACATAGCATGGCCCAAGACCCCATTGGCTGGGGGTAGGACAGGGTAGTAAGCATAAGACTTTGCCCTGAGTCCTGGTCCTAGGCTGATGGGCTGGGGAAACCTAATACCTGGTAGATGCTAACAGCCTCCATTCCCAAGTGCCTGTGAGTGGGGCCTTTGGAACAGCTCCAATGCCAGGTGAAGACACCATCCCAGTTTGACTTTTTTTTTTTAATTTGTTCTTTTTAGTTATACATGACAGTAGGGTGTATTTTGACATATTATACATACATGGAATATAAGTTCCCATTGTGGTTGTACATAATGTGGAGTTTCACTGGTCATGTATCCATATATAACATAGGAAAGTTATGTCTGATTCATTCTATTGTCTTTCCTAGCCCCTCCTCAGTCTATCTGCCTTATAATTCAGCTATCAGACCTGTGATTGCAGTGGTCTTAGACCACCAATCCACTCCAGCAATAGGCAATGTGGGCACTGATCCTAACCCAGTGTTGTGCTGGTCTTGGTGGACTGTGGACTCAGAATGTGATACAGCTTGGTGACTTTGGTGACTACAGGTGTGACATAAGAGTTGGGACTGGTTCACTCAGAGATTCTGTCCAGAGCAGATAGAATCCTGCAGTGTCTGACTCCAGACAGTAACTGTGGATGAGGCATCCAGATCTATCCTGGCCCCAAGGGGAGACCTGTTGGGACAGACTACTCTCTCTAAGTACTCTTACATTTCTGAACAGTTTAGCCACAGGATTGGACTGCACTCAAGGACTGAAACAGGACCATGCACCCACTGGGCTCTGGGCAAATCTTGACACAGATTAAAAGTGAAGGGATGGGGTAAGATATTCCATGCAAATGGGTTAAGGAAGAAATCAAGACGTAAGTTAGAAAAAATTCTTGAAACAAAACAGTGATACAACATACCAAAACTTAAAGGATACAGCAAAAGCTATACTCAGAGGGAAACTTATTGCAATCAGTGTCCACATTAAAAAGGAAAGATCTCAGATAAATAACCTATCACTGCAACTCAAGGAATGAGAAAAAAACATGAACAAACTAAACCCCCAAATTAATTGAAAGAAATAATAAAGATCAGTGCAGAAATAAAATGAAGAATAAAAATACACAGATCAATGAAACAAAGACCTAGTTCTTTGAAAAGAACAAAATAGACAAAATCTTAGTAAGACTAAGAAAAGGAGAGAGAAGATTCAAATAAAACCAGAGATGATAAGGGAAACATTACAACTGACACCACAGAATCATTAGAGATTATTTTGAACAACTATCTACCAACAAATCTGATAATCTAGAAAAAATTTACAATTTTCTAGACAGCACCTACCAAGACTGAATCATGAAGAAACAGAAAATCTAAATACAAATATTGAGGTTGAATCAGTAATAAAAAGTATTCCACCAAAGAAAAATCCAGACCAGGGCTAGGGTTGTGGGTCAGTGGTAGAGCGCTTGCCTAGCATGTGTGAGGCACTGGATTTGTTCCTCAGCACCACATAAAAAAATAAATAAAATACAGCTATTATGTCAAAACAAAACAAAACAAACCCAAACCAGATAGGTGACTTCACTGGTGAATTCTATCAAACATTTAAAGCAGAACGAATACCAATTTTGCTTAAATTATCTCAAAAAATAGGAGAGGGGAAGGAATTCTGGCAAACATATTTTATGCAACCAGCATTACCCAGACTCCAAAGCCAGAAACGTACACAACAATCAAAATAAGAAAACCACAGGCCAATATCCTTGATGAACATAGACACAAAAATTCTGAACAAAATACCAGCAAACTAAATCAAACAGCACTTTAAAGATTATTCACCACAATCAAGTGGGATTCACCCAAGGTATGCAAGGATGGTTAAATATATGCAAATAAATAAAGTGATATACTATGTCACCAGAATGGAGGATAAAAATCAAATGGTCATCTCAATTGACACAGAAAATGCACTTGGTAAAATTCTATGTCCCTTCATGATTTAAAGCTCTGAACAAATTAGACAAACAAGGCAGGTACCTCAACATAATAAAGGTCATCTCTAATAAGTCAACAGCTAACATAATATTGAAGAGGGAAAAGCTAAAAGATTTCTAAGATCTGGAACAAGACAAGGGTATCCACTTTTACTACTTTCACTCAGCAAAGTACTGGAAATCATAGAGCAATTGGGCAAGAGAAAGAAATTAAGGGTATTCTAATTGGAAAAGAAGCCAAACCTTCCCTTTCTGCAGATGCATGATCTTATATATAGAAAACTTCAAAAACTCCACCAAAAACTATTAGGATAAATTAATTAAGCAAAGTTTCAGGATAAGAAATTGGCATACAAAAATCAATAGCATTGCTACATATCGATAGCATATTGCCTGAAATAGAAATCAAGAAAGCAATCCCATTTACAACAACTACAAAACAAAACCCCTAGGAATAAATTTAACCATAGAGGTGAAAGATTACTACAACGAAAATAACGAAGCATTGATGAAAGAGGACACACACAAAAGATGGAAAGACAACCCATGTTCATGGATTAAAAGAATCAGTATTGTTAAAATGTCCATACTACCCAAAGTGATTCAAATTCAGTGCAATCCCTATCAAAATACCAATAGCATTCTTCCCAGAACTAGTAAAAACAATTCTAAAATATACATGGAATCACAAAAATGCCCAAATAGCCAAAACATTTTGAACAAAAAGAACAAAGCAGGCGACATTACACCATCTGACTTCAAAACACATTACAAAACTGCAGTTTTAAAACAGCATGGTATTGTCTTAAAAACGGACACATTGACCAATGGGGAAAATAGAAGGCCTAGACTAAATTCCACCACATGTAGTACAGCAGACTGATTATCTAGAAAGTTGCTAAGAACCTGCACTGGAGAAAGGACAGTCTTTTCAATAAATGATGCTGGGAAAATGGATGTCCATATGCAGAACTACGAAGCAAAACTCTTACCTCTCCCCAGTTACAAAAATCAACTCAAACTGGATTATAGACTTAAATATAGGACCTGAAACTATGAAACTACTAGAAGAAAACAGGGAAATGCTTCAGGACATTGGGATGGGCAAGGACATTTTGGAGAAGACCCCAGAGTACCAAAAACAAAAATAAGACTAAAGAACCTGGACAGCAAAGGAAACAATCTCCAGAGTGCAGAGATAATGTACAGAATGGGAGACAATTTTGCAATATACTCATCTGACAAGGGGTTGATATCTAGGAGATATAAGGAACTCTGAAACTTCATATTAAAAAAGCAAATAACCCAATTTTTTTAAATGGGCAAGGGATCAGAGTAGACATTTCCCAAAAGAACAAATGTGAAGGTCTAAAACGCTCAACTTCAGTAATTATTAGGGAAACTCAAGTCAAAATCACAATGAGAGATCTCATCCCAGTAAGAATGGCTAGTGTCAAAAATACTAAGAATAACAAGTGCAGGTGAGGAGGTAAAGGAAAGGGAAGCCTTGCATACTGTTATAGGGGATGTAAGTTAATATAGCCATTATGGAAAATAGTACAGAGCTTCATCAAAAAAATAGAATTGGATCCAGCAATTTTACTACTGGCTGCTTATCCCAAGGAAATGAAATCAGTATGTCAGAGACATCTGCATTCCCATGTTCACTGCAGCACTATTCCCAACGGACAAGAAACAAAAATAACTAATCCAAGTGTCCATCGACTGATGAATGGATAAACAAAATGTGGTACATGAATAAAATGGAGTATTATTCAGCCATATAAAACAAAATCTTGTTCTTTGTGACAAGATGAATGGAACCACTGGAGAGCCTGTTAAGTGAATAAAAAACCAACACAGAAAGACAAGGACTGCATGATCTCACTTATATGTCAGATTTTAAAAAGTTGATCAAATGGAAATTGAGTGTAGAATGGGGACAGTGGTGGGCCAGGGAGGGATGGGATAGGTTGGTCAAGGAGTACTAAGATACAGTAGAGCAAGAAGTTCTGGGGGCACTACTGCACAGTATAGTAGCTATAGATCACAACTGCAAACTGCATATTTTAAAAAAAATTACAAGAAAGGATTTTGGAAATTTCACCACAGAAGAATGATAAATGAGATAAATACATTGGATTTGACTTAAACTTACTTATATACTTGTATTGAACATTACATGGTGCCCCATTAATATATACAGCTGGTGTTTTTGTGTATCAACTAAAAATAAAAAAATTTAACAAGCAAGAAATATGAAGTTTAAAACTGAAGGATGACTTTAGCAAGCCACATGGCACCTAAGACCACTCGATGCAGTCTGGAAAATAAGGCTTAGCTTGGGGTCCAAGACCCAGGCAGACAAGAGTTAAACTGAATCCCTAGCATATTCTCTATGCAATTTATACCCCAAGTTCCTTCCACCCGGAATGTCATCTCTTTTTCTCTTTTTCTCTGTCTCTCTGTCTCTCTGTCTCTCTCTGTCTCTCTCTCTCTCCCCCCCCCCCACACACACACACACACACACACCCCCACACACCGTGGGCCTCCAGTCAACATTAGGCTGGGAGTGATCCTGCTCTCTGGATTCCCTTCTACACCTCTGCTTCAGCAGTACCCAAATCTCCCCTGTGGTCTTGACTCTCCTGCTAGACTGTAAACTCCTGGGTGGGAGTGATAAATCATATCAACAGAATAATAATAATAATAATTTAAAAAGGATTCCACCAAAGAAAAACCCAGACTAGATGGTTTCACTGACCATATTTCTTTTCTTTTTTTTTTGGTACCGGGGATTGAACCCAGGGGCACTTAACCACTGAGCCTCTTCCCCAGCCCTTTTTTGTATTTTTATTTAGAGCCAGGGTCTCACTGAGTTGTGTAGCATCTCGCTTTTGCTGAGGCTGGCTTTGAACTTGTGATCCTCCTGCCTCAGCTGGGCTTAACAGGCATGCGCCACTGTGCCTGGTCATATTTCTTTTTAATTCTTAATGGTGTCTCCAATGGGAATTCAGTAAGTTTGGACTGAATAAAATTAAGGGTTAAGGGAACTAGTCTAGGAGCCTCCTGCTACTTATCCTGCAACTGGTACCCATGCTCACAGATGGAAATAGACTTGAGCCATCTCAGTAGGAAAGTGGTGGTAGACATTGATCACCTGAAGAGCTTTATCTCCTCTTAACCATTGCGCATAATGGTATGTCACAGACCATCCCAAAACACAATGGCTTACAACAATAAGCATTTATTTTGCTTGCAAGTTGGTGGATTGCAGTTTAGACTGGGCTTGGCTATGTTCCTCTCTTGACTGACCCCTCACGTGCTGAGTGGTTGGAGGTTTAGCTGATGTAGAGTGGTGTTGACCAGCACAACTGGAATAACTCGGCTTTTGCTCTGTATCCTCCAGCAACCTAGCCCAGGCATGTTGTCATGGCAAAGGCAGATGTGCAAGAGTGAGAAAGGAAACACGAAATGCTTCTGTCACAGTTGCTAACATGTAATTGACCAAAGCAAGTCACGGGGCCAAGTTCAGAATGGAAGGTTGGGAAATACCCCTCCTCCCCGGAGTTGTTGGAAGAAGTTGCACATGCATTTTTTGTTTGTTTAGGGTAAAGTACATCATGTTAATGGAATTGGCATTAAATGAAATGAGGGAATCAAATTGGCATTAAATGGCATTAAATAAATAGAGCCACTGAGACTCCTGATTGAATGGGATGTGGTAGGAAAAATGGATCACTTACTTGCATTGGATAAAACTTTTCTCATCAGGTTAGTAGCAGAGATTGAGAAAAGAAATTCAAATCTATGCCTGTCCAATTGTGGAGACAGAGCTTGCTGCTAAGGCACGAGAGACTCCTTCCAGGGCAACAAGAAGTCAGTGTGGACACTGATGCAGACAGCAGCATTTGCAATACAAGGAAGACAAAAAGAAAGCCATACTCTCTCTTCCAGGAGGCAGAACCAGCTGCCCCAAGAATGTTCTGGTTTGTAGAGGAATGAGATTGTTCCAACCTCCCTCATATGAGGACATGACAGCTGAAACTGGGGAAGGTTAGCAAATGATTCGCTGCACATTTATTTTAAATGATTTCTAAAGCCAATAAGAATTTAATACTGCCTTACTCTAGTTTAAACCCTTGCTAGTCACGGTGTAGTATTGGGACCAACCTGGAACTTATTAGTAATGCAGAACCTCAGGACCCACCCTGGATCCGGAATCAAAATCTGCTTTTCAACAGAACAGGAGCCCCAGGTGATCTGAATGCATCAGTGGGAAAGGCTAAACTTTTCCTCTGCAGAAATTGACATCCCTGTCACGGCCGCTCACTTTCTGTATGGAGATTGTACATGTATTTGAAAGGGTGCATACACATGGAAGTGGGGAGAATTGGGGTTATTAATGCAACAAATCTGTAGTGTCTACACACCCCATATCTCTTTCCCATTGCTGAGGGAGAACACTGAGTGGTTGGATCTCTAAGACTTCTCCCAGCTCTGGAACTTTTCCTGGCCAGACGGAAAGTCCTAGGGGGCCTTAGATAGATTTCTACTCATGGTTCCTGCAGATGGTGCCAATTGCAAGCCAATAGCTTCTTTAGGCCCTTCCCTCTATATGCTATTTATAGTTTGCTTCCCTCCTATCCTCTCTTGCCCCAAACACTATTCTAGTTATCTATGACTAAGTAACAAAGTACTCCAAAACTTAGAGGGTTAAAACAATGACCATTTTATCCCATGGAATCTGTCAGTTAGAATTGGGACCCATGTTGGCTAGGTAACTCTGTTCCTTATGGCTTCAACTGAGGTTACTCTGGTACTCAGCTGGCTGATGGGCTGAACTGAAGGCTGCAATCTGGTTTCATTCAGATGTCCGGAACCTTGTTGGGGATGGCCAGAAACAGGTTCATCTGGGACCATCAACCACAGGGCTTATATAACCTCTACAGCATGGCCATCTCAGGTAGCCAGCCTTCTTCCATAACATCTGGCTTCCTCTGGAAAGGGTGTTCCAAAAGCTGCCTGGCCTGTTATGATCTAGTGTTATGGTTTGGGTGTGAAGTGTCCCCAAAAATTCACATGTGAGACAATGCAAGAAGGTTCAGAGGAAAAATAATTGGCTAAGGAAAGCCTTAACCCAATTAATAAACTAATCATCTGATGGGATTAACTGAGTGGTAACTAGAGGCAGGTAGGGTGTGGCTGGAGGGGTGGATCATTGGGGGCGTGGCTTTGGGGTATATATTTGTATCTGGCGAGTGGAGTCTCTCTCTGCTTCCTGATCACCACGTGAGCTGCTTCCCTTCGCCACACTCTTCTGTCATGAAGTTCTGCCTCACCTGGAGCCCTAGGGAATGGAGCCTGCTGTCCATGGACCTCTGAAACCATGAGCCCCCCAAATAAACTTTTACTCCTTAAAAATTTTTTTTTTCCTTTTCATTGCAGCAGCGAAAAAGCTGACTAAGACACCTGGGAAGTCACACAGCATCACATCCTATTGGTCATAGCAGACCAACAGATTCAAGGGGAGGGGCAATAGTTTCCCCTGCTCCAAAGAAGTATCAAAAGCCACCCACCCAAAGCACCAGGTTTCTTCCCTGTGTTCCTTCCATCTAATCTGTCATTGCTCTCAGATGAGCAATCTCCCCCTCAGCAGTGGCTCTTAAAATGTAAACCTGGATCCAGCAATATCACCATTTTCTGGAACATTGTTAGAAATGCAAACTGTCAGGTCCCACCCTAGATCTACAGAAGCAAAATCTCCGGGTGTGGACAATGATGCGACAGGCCCTCCACCTGATTCTGATGAACTATAAGGCTAAGGGCCACTGCCCCAGGACCAAATGGTCCCCACTGATGAACCCCAAGCGATGATCCAAGACCATGATTTCTGCCCTCAATGTCCCATCCAAGTTGATAAAGGACGGAGGGTAACCTGCAGGTGGGGCATGCAGTAGAGTATGGCACTGGAATGAGTTGGAACACCAAAGGACCAATCTAGAAGAACGGGGGGGGGGGGGGGGGGTTTGCAATAAGGCAAACTATGTCCTCAATGTCCCTGAAGAATTAGGGGCTAAGCCAGGTGTGGTGGTGCACACCTGTTACACCAGTGGATCGGGAGGCTGAGGCAGAAGGATCAGGAGTTCAAAGTCAGCCTCAGCAATTTAGTAAGGCCCTAAGCAACTCAGTAGGATCCTGTCTCTAAATTAAATATGGAAAAGGCTGGGGATATGGCTCAGTGGTTAAGTACCCCTGGGTTAAGATATTGTGACTCTCAATTTATAGAGAAGAAAACAGACCCAGAGAAGTTAACTCTGAAAGACAAATTATGAGTTAGTAACAGAACCATGCTTCAAATCCAAAAGTGGGACTTGGATCTTCTGCTTTCTTCATAAACTATCCCACATCTTTCTTGACCTATGGCACCCTCTGAGAGTCAGCCTCTCTGAGTGGACCTGTCGGAATTAATCATGAGCTTATTGGGTGTGAGACATCTTCCCAAATATTTGTCCCAAGGGCCTCAGCATTTACTCCTGCCAAAAGGAGAGGCAAAACAGAGACGACCACTGTAATGCGTGAGGAGTAGTGATGTGGATCAGTTGTCTGATTGTCTCGGGGTTATGGTGTGCTTGCACTGGGATCTCCCTGTGCAAAAGTATAGGTTAACATTGCCCAGTTGCTATGGTGATGCCAGTCCATGGTCACTCTCTGCAAAAGCTGAGTTATTAGTTTTAACCTTGAAACTCAGACACTGGCTCCCAGGGATAGAGGATAATTCTGAGCATAGCAAGATAACCATCATGTCTCATCAGCACTGTGACCTTCAAGCCTGCCTGCTTGTGAGAAACTTTCTCACAAATAACCTTTTGATGATAAAACCTACATAATAAACGTGTGGAGCCAGCTCTGGGCCATTGTTCTCAATCAGAGGTCGGTTTATCACCTGATCCCGCTTTTCTTTCTAAAAGTGTGTTTTTCTTAATCCCCCATAACCCCTCATGGGTTTCTGGGGCTTGACTGGGTAGGTCATAGCAGTAATGGACATTATGTGTACTCAGTATCCACTCCCCTATTTTTGCCCCCAGTATTCAGTCTAGTGATCACTCCTTCCCCATGAAGCCTGTGCTTTGGCAGAATCATCAGTGGATAGCTGAGAGAAATTATAATTATAACCTTTGCTACCATGGGTTCCAGAACCCAGTTGTAACTCAATCAGCAGGTGACACTTTCCTGACAATTCAGAAATAAGCATGAGACCCAAAACAGGCCAAAAAAGCTCCAGGCAAGATTTACTGGAGGCTTCTGGACAAGAATTTCTTGAGAGCCAATGGAAGGGATGTTTTCTCTTCCTCTGCTTATTTTAGGGTTCAGATGTAAGCTTGAAACTGCAGCAAGTCAGCTCATGACCATACTAAGGGTTAGCTGAATAGAAGAGATACAAATAGCAGAGAGAAGAGCAGAGAAATGAAATGGGAGCCTTAATTGAACCATGCTTGATCTCCACTCATCACTGGACTTTTAAGTTCTCTGAGCCCATAAATACTACCTGTAATGGCATCTGAGCTGGCATGGCTTCATTTGGTTACTAACTGCTTTTCTGAAGACCATCCTACATTCTCAGCCATTCCATGTGACAGCCTCAGCCCAAGGGCATGTTTTAGTCAGCTTTTTCACCACTCTGACTAAAGGACCCAACCAGAATGACTGTAAAGGAGAAAAGTTTATTTGGGGGGCCCATGGTTTCAGAGGCTTTAGTCCATAGCAGGCTCCATTCCTCCAGTCTCAGAGTGAGGCAGAACATCATGGCAGAAGAGCGTGGTGGAGGGAAGCAGCTCACATGATGATCAGGAAGCAGAGAGAGACTCCACTCTCCAGATACAAATATAGACCCCAAAGCCACGCCCCCAATGCCACCTCCTCCAGCCACACCCACCTGCCTCCAGTTACCACTCAGTTAATCCCATCAGGGATTAATTCACAGATTATGTTAAGGCTATAGCAATCATTTCTCCTCCAAACCTTCTTGCATTGTCTCACACATGAGCTTTTGGGGGACACCACATCTGAACCATAACAGGGCTAGGGAGTACCCTGACAGAGCTGGAGGGCAGAGTCCAAATTTACAAGCTGTTAGAGTTGGAAGAACTTGTCTAAGTCTCCCTCAGGTGAGGAAATTTAGGCCATGAGAAGTGATGTACGAAGTATGAACTCAGGTACCTGGCCTCCCAGTTAAAATTCTTCCCTTCACATTGCAGCACCCAAACTTCTAAGTGGCCAGAAAATTATCTTGGGAAACACCCAGTGGGTACAGGTGAGCTCTTGGATACCTGTTCTATGCCTGACCTATTTACAGGTGCCCGTTGGTTCAGGGGGATCCTGTTCCCTCCATCATGGAGTTAGTATTTCAAAGAAGGGCTGGTGGAGGCCACCTGTCTCCTGTTACCTCTCATCTTTCCATTTCAAAATGCCAAAGGTGCTGAAGTACTATTATTGTATACATTCTTTAAACATGTAATTTTTTTGTTTGTTTGTACCGGGGATTGAACCTAGGGGTACTTAACCACTGAGCCACATCCCCAGCCGTTTTTTATATTTTATTTAAAGATAGGGTCTCACTAAGTTGCTTATGGCCTAAGTTGCTGAGGCTAGCTTTGAACTTCAATCCTCTTGCCTCAGCCTCCCAAGCCATGGGATTATAGGTGTGCGCCACCACGCCCAACTAAACATGTAAATTTGAATCCTTTTATGTCCTGAGCCTTTCAAGAACCCTCCCTTGAAATAACTGGAGATAGGCCCACCCCTAATATTATGGGGTCCAGAGAAGAGCATAAATGAACACTTGCATTCCAAATGCCAAAATAGTCACATTACAAACAAATGAACAATTATTTAAATGTGTTCTGTTTACCTCAGCAGGTATGTTATGTATATGGACTATTCAGATTCTACAGAGTCCCTGACACCATGAGGAAGCACTAGGAAAGCTGGGCCCAGGCCCCAGCCTGACCTCCTTTGCCCATCCACATTGAGAGGCTTCATGTGCATCCGTGGAAACCCCAAACTCCACCTATAAACCCCATGAATGCCTTTTCCTTTGCCACCCCTCAGGCTTAGAGGTGTGCACTGGTCACACTCAGGAGGACAGACAAGGGGAGTTGTGTGCAGGCTCAGGCATCTTGGGCAGGGAATTGTGTTTTCCTGGGAACCTAGAAAACATACTCTTTAATTGCCAGCAGGCATATCACCTTGGTTCCACAGATTCCTCACCCCCTCTGGAGGGTCAGGTCAGAGAAGGATCGGAGTGCTCCCCTCCAAGGTGTGGGACCCAGGGCAGGGTCCCTCTTGGCCAGGTCTCAGGGTAGTCCTAGATATCCATCCCATTTCAAATAAGATCCTAAAGCAAGGTTAGAGACAAGCCTGAGCTTGCAAGATGGACTCTGTGACCTTTGGCAGGTCCTGCTACCTCCTTCTACCTCATTTTCTTCCTTTGAGCATGAGGAAGCTGGAATGCTTTCATATTCCAGAGCCCTCGGTAGAATCCAGGAAGCAGAACTGAATTCAGGCTCCTCATTTTATCCAGCAATACTGAAACGCTAGCCTCATCCTCCCAAGGAAGAGTGAGCCATGCTGAGGAATTGCCTTTCTTTCTGTTTGTTTGTTTTTTGTTGTTATTTTTGGCACTAGAGATTGAACTCAGGGGGTCAACCACTGAGCCACACCCCTAGCCCTTTTTATTTTTTATTTTGAGACAGAGTCTACTAAGTTCTTAGGGCCATGCTAAGTTGCTGAGGCTGGTCTTGAACTTGTGTTCCTCCTGCCTCAGTCTCCCGACTTGCTGGGATTATAGGCATGTGCCATCACACCCATTGCGACTTTATTTCTTGATCTCTCATCCAGAAGTCCCAGGATAGCAGTGGAAGCAACACCCCCTTCCTTGCCCCCAGGACTTATCCCAGAGACCCAGGGAACTAGCTGACCAATGCTCCTGCCTTGGAAGACACCACCCTTAAGATGATGTCACTTTTGGGAGTCAGGGTAACTCGCCAACTACCCAGATGACTTACTGGGCCACAGCTCCTGCTTGCTGAATCCTTAGGACTCAGGCTTATTGAACAGGTTTGCACAAAAGCTGAGGGTGAGGGAAGGTCCCTCCCTCTGGTAATAAGAAGGGAAATCTGGAGATGCCTTTCCATGATAAAGCCAAGCCCTGCTCAGGAAACACGGCGATGAGAAGCAGCTGACAGACACGCAGGACTAACGATTCTATAGAAGAGTGAAGAGTGCAGGCACACAGACATGAGGACAAGGGTGTGCACAATGCAGTCACAAAATGGGGGTCACAGGGAACCCCAGGAGTCAGCAGGAAGTGAGGAGATGAAGCTCAGGATAGAAACAGTCTGCCGAGAGTATACTTGCAGTGGGGTCCTAGATGGGGAAGGCCAGGACTGTATGTGCCTAAGGACAAGGAACTAGCAACATCTGCCCAGGTGTGTGGACTTATGGAGTGAGTCTCCAAAACAGGAAATGGAAGTGAGAGGCACTACTTGCAAGACAGAGGTCAAAGTACAGAGAGAGACAAGGTCAAGATGGCGGCAGACTGAGAATCTTGCTATGGGAATCTAAGAATCTTGCTATGGGAAACATCAAGAAGAGAAAGACCACTGCTCTGCTGTTGTTCTCATGGCAAGCAACCCAGCTGAGCCTCCACCCTGTCCGCTCAGGGGTCATTTCCTGAGTGGGCAGTGAAAGGGTGAGCATGGGTTTTGTGGCACTTTTCAGTACTTTTTCACAGTTGGGTCTCTTCCTTGGGGAGCCATTTCCACATGAAGCCAGGTTGGGCTCTGACCAGAGAGTTCTTGTGGGGTCCAAAGCTGTGAGTCATATGGAGAGGACATGTCCACTTCTCTGCTGTGTGGTTCTCAGGCCTTTGAGAGACCTGACAGCTGGCTGCCCAGGTGAGAACACCTGCAGGTCTGGATGTCCCTGGAGGTCCAAGGGACTGAGAAGCCTATACACTGGATTTCCCAAATGAGATCCCAACAAACTAAAACAGCCCTGCAGGTTTACTTGTGTCTAACAGTGCTAAGCCAAGTCCATGGGCCAGTGACAATCCAGAAGAGAAAGGGTGTTTTAGCTGATTCTTTTGTCAGATGGTAGAGATGGGCATGTGGAAGATTTTCTGGAACTTTGGATTAAGACAGGATGTAGTGGTCCTAAATTCTTCCAGTCAGACAGAGTCAAAAGCATGTCTTAGCAGCAAGAATTCATCCTTATTTTTGTCACACAAGGGTTGGTGGACACTGGCCCAGGCATGCACAGGCCAGCTTGATGAGGGTTAGGGAAGCTGCTGCCAGTTCCTCACGCCCCTCATGTGAAATAGCGGCAGGGCGTGGAGTCGATGTGACAGTACTGGGTGCACCGCAGGTCTCCATATGACCTGAGGGAGGCAAAGACACAGGTCAGGGCAGATATGGGACAGCGGGCAGCCAGGCTCCTGCCCAGCTCTGAGAGCAAAGCCATGTTGTAGAAGGCCACCTCAAAAAGCAGCTCTTGCTGCCACCTTACCAGGGCCAAGGTTTCTATGAAAATATTTCCATTCTTGTTTGGGGTACTGGGTTTGGAGAAGTTGAGTCAGGTCTCTGGGCTTTTTTTTTTTTTTTTTTTGCCTTGAGCCTCATCTGAGGGACTGGGGTGGCAGGAGTTGATAGCCCTGATCTCAACACAGCATCAAGACAAGCATCCTCTCCTCAAGGTCTGAGGGATCTCATGCCACCCATGAGGTCCATGGTACAGAGGTGCACATGTTCTGTTATCTGTGCCCTCCAAAACAAGTGCACGGGGCAGACGTGGCTACTGAGCTCTTGAGAAATGGCTGCTATGATCAAACTGAACTTAAAACTTAGTTCTAAATATTATTATTATTATTACTAATTTTTTTTTTGGTACCAGGGATTAAACCCTGAGGTGCTTAACCACTGAGCCACAACCCCAGTCCCCTTTTGGTTTTTTATTAGAAACAGGGTCTTGCTAAGTTGCTTAGGGCCTTGCTAAGTTGCTAGGGCTGGCTTTGAACGTGTGATCCTCCTGCCTTAGCCTCCTGAGCCACTGGGATTACAGGAGTGTGCCACCATGCCAGGCCTGAATGTCTACCCTTAATTATCTCCATGGAGCCATCAAACAGCTCAGCCCTGCTAACTTCCTGGCAGGTGCCTGTTACCTTGAGGAAGGGGACACTGTTCACAGACACATATTTATAGTGGGGTCCTGCCCAAGGCTTGAAGGCTTGAGGGTGACTACAGGTGTGTAATTACCCCAACCTGGTTGAGTATGCTGGCATGTGGTTGGAGGGTGGTGTTGAGGAGACCCCTTTGGAAGAGAGAGCAGAATGGAGGCAATAGACAGACAGACATGGTGTCTGTTCCCCAGCCCTGCTGAGGGCCTCAGTCCAAACCTACAAGAAGAAAAGTGCTGGAGGCAAAAGCTGAAGAGATGGAATTCACCAGAGGTCCAAGAAAACTGAGGGGCTGGGGATTTAGCTCAGTTGGTAGAGTGCTTGCCTTGCAAGCATAAGGGCCTGGGTTCAATCCCCAGCACTGCAATACAAAAAAAAAAAAAAAAGTATGCCAGGTGCACACCTGTAATTCCAGCGGCTCAGGAGGCTGAGGCAGGAGGATTGCGAGTTCAAAGCCAGCCTCAGCAAGGGCAAGGCGCTAAGCTACTCAGTGAGACCCTGTCTCTAAATAAAATACAAAATAGGGCTGGGGATGTGGCTTAGTGGCTCAGTGCCCCTGAGTTCAATCCCTAGTACCAAAAAAAAAAAAAAAAAAAGAAAGAAAACTAAGGAACCCACAGATCCACTCTGGAGCACAGGGAAGGGCAGAACATGGTCTGGGTGGGAGGGAATGGTCTCTCTATTTTCTCTAGGACATTTTGGACATGTAAACAGCACCTCATGGGGCCAAAGGCCCTCAGATGGCTTGGGAGATGTCAATGTGGACGCTAGGACACTAGCACACTTGTACTGAGCATTGAGAAAAACCAATGGACAGTCTCAGAAATAACTATCAGGGTCCTTGAAGAGAATGTTTTCTTGGAGGTGCCATGAACTAGCAAAATTAGGTATCAGTCTTGGCCTGATCTCACTTGTGTGCACAGGCCTGCCCAAGACATGGGCAGGTTATTCCAGGGAATCTAGGTTGTGCAGATAAGTATACTCTTGGAAATTCCCTGACATTGCTACCTCCCATTGGGCTTGCCTCCAAGGCCACTGCCCAGGAGATGGATGTGGCCATGGTGACCACTGGGGATTACCAGCTCACTTAGAGATTCTGCTTCCTTCTGGGCTCAGAGAGAGCTGGTGACTATGTCTACCCTGGCTCAGCTTCAAGGGCATGCAGGCTGCTCTGACCGAAAGGACACATGAGGATTGTGTGCTTCTTGCCTGTCTCCCTATTGAACAGAAAGCTCCAGGTGAGTTGGGACCATGTGCTGTTATTCATCACCCCACATCAGTCTCTAGAAAGTACCAGAAACATGAGAGGCAGTCAAAAAATATGTGTGAAGGAAAGGTGGGTGAAGGAGGGGAGGTTGAGGCAGCCGGAAGTTTGTCTTAATAGCATGTAAAGCCAGGCACAGTGGCACATGCCTGTAATCCCAGCAGCTTGGGAGGCTGAGGCAGGAGGATCTCAAAGTCAGCCTCAGCAACTTAGCGAGGCCCTAAGCAACTCAGTGAGGCCCTAAGCAACTCAGTGAGACCCTGTCTCTAAATAAAATATAGAAAAGGGCTGAGGATGTGGCTCAGTGGTTAAGCACCCTGGGTTCAATCCCTGGTAACAAAACAAAACAAAGAAACATGTAAAGCCTTCCCTACCCAGGGAGATAGGTCTCGCATGTCAGGTAGCCGAAGTCAGAGCCATCACAGTCCTCCACGCCTTCGTGCCGGTGACCATCTCCACAGTAGGCCCGGTGACAACCTGAGGGGACACAGGAAGTGCAGCCCTGAGAAGGGAAGGGTGGAACAGACTTGCCTTGAAGGTCCCCCCAGAACACTGCAAGGACGTGAGAACCAGTCTGTCTGGAGGCAGAGGGACTCCAGGCAATGCCCGCACGTCCAGGGCTGTGCTCCTGGAGTTGTCAAGGGACAGTACAGCTATAAGGAGAGACTGGCAGCAGCATCTCCTCCACTGTACCCACGCCTGGGTGCACCTTCACCGCTCTTCTCTGTCATCCCTCCCCTGAGCTTTTTGAGGGCCAGGACCACGACTTTGCATCCTCAAGCTCCCAGGCCTGTCCACAAGCAAACCACGTCATGGAGGGATTCACTGAATGCCTATCAAACTCTTACTGCATCCAGACAACCCATGCATATCTCAACTCACAGAAACTCTTTAAGATTTGAACCATCAGTAACATATACCCATTTCATGGTGGAGAAAAATGAGGTTTACAGCTGTATGGCCTGCCATCACTGAGTGGGGCCTCCTCTCTGAGCCCAGGAACAACCTGAACCTGTGTTCAAACTCTGTTCTGCCTTGGAAAGCCATGCTATCTACCCCACCTCCTGCCTTTGTTGCTTGATTTAAAAAATTAAGTGAAATAAATAAAAACAAACCCTCCAGCTCCCATGCTTGGGGCCATTCCATAAACCTGGAAGTGGCTCTGGCTGGTCCAGCTTCCTGCTGGAGCTTTACCTAGGAAAGGGATCCTGATTAAATTCATGGCTACTCCCTTTAACCACTCACTTTTGCATACGAAGTGAGAGATCACCACTTTGCTTAACCACTGAGCCACATCCCCAGCCCTTTTTATATTTTATTTAGAGACAGGGTCTTGCTGAGTTGCTTAGAGCCTCACTAAGTTGCTGAGGCTGGCATTGAACTTGTGATCCTCCCGCCTCAGCCTCTGGAGCCCCTGGGATGACAGATGTGTGTTACTGCACCCCGCTATACCTTTATTTTTGTGGTTTTCCACCAAGAAGTAAGATTGGGAGAAAGCCAGGGGCAACAAAGTCCTCCCTGGGAGCAAGACCTATGACAGTCACCTCGCTGATGAGCTCAGGTAGCAGAATAACATTTGACCTGAAATCCAGAGGGACATCCCCAAGGTGGCCCATGAACATCCTTGCTAGCTCTAGAATGGTCCCAAATTGCTGCAGCTGGTGTTCAGGGCTTGCCTTAACCACCACCCCCCATGAATGTCCAGGTCTCAGGTCTTTCGGGGCTGGGCCCCCACTCACTGATGCAGTCGTCACCCATGTCCTGGTTCCCGTCGTCACACTCCTCCCCAGGCTGCAGGACCCCATCCCCACAGGTGCCACGCTGGTCTACGGTGTAATCCACAGGGTAGAAAGGGTTCAGCTGGCCAAAGAAATACATGACATTAACCAAGGGGTGGCACACCCATGCAGCCTTAGGGCAAGGAGGTCAGTGCAACTGGGGACATATGCTCTGGGTCCAGGGACCATGGTTGGGGCCTCCATTAGCTTCCTCCTGGATGTGGGGAAGGTCCTCTTCATGTTGCTTGTCCTGAACTCTCTAGTTGGCAGATGGCAGGTCTGATGAGGTAGTCCAACAAGGACTTGGACAGAGTTGGGGATCTTGGCTCAGCACAGCTTCGAGGTGGAATGGAAATGTGCAGAGATGCTCAGGAAAGGTCTGTTGTAGAGACAGACTGCAGGAGCTCTGCCCAGGCCCTTCCTTTAATGGACATTTTATCTGTCCTGGGTTGGGGTATCCTGAGGGGCCTGCTTTGGGTTACCTGGATGGGAAGCCAGCCAAGGCTGTCCTTGAAGTACAGAGATCTCTGGTCTCTGCGGAAGGCAATGGCATTTTGAGTGTTCAGCCTCTCAAGTTCCTCCTGGTTGTTGACCACAAAAATCTGCCAGAGAACACATTGGTGAGGATTCTAGAAAACGCTTCCCCCAGGCGGGGGTGGAGGGGTGGGGGAGGTGGGGGGGTGGGATTGGGGAGGGAAAGCTGGAGGAGCAAACAGAATCTCTATGCATGGCTGGTTGACCATGGGAAGGAGGCTGCGCAGCCCACTGTCCTTCCAAGCAGGAGGAATGTCCTGATTCCCATTCCTTCTCAATCTAATTCCAAATGTTTAGGTTTGAAATTAAAATTAATGCTATGAGGGCTGAGGATATAGCTCAGTTGGTAGAGTGCTTGCCTTGCAAGCACAGGCCCTGGGTTCAATCCCCAGCACCGCAAAAACAAAAAAACAAACAAACAAAAAACCAAAAATTAATGCCATGATTTAACATGTTTCAATGTTTTAGATATTCCCAAGACTCAGATGAAGAGGTGATGTCCTATAGTTAAGTAATTCAACATCTGGAAATGATGCTTAACAAAATGAGGATAATCAAAGATGCTCATTGCAATATTATTTACATCAGTGAAAAGCTCAGGAGCACTCTATAAGTGGCACTGGTTAAATAAATCATAGCACAGTCACATGATGGCATGATGTCATCAATTCTAATGACATTTCTGATGAACGGATATCCTGTTCACTTCAAAATAATATGAGGGGCTGGGAGTGGTGGTGCATGCCTGTAATCCCAGGGGCTCAGGAAGCTGAGACAGGAGGATTGCAAGTTCAAAGCCTGCCTCAGTAACTTAGTGAGGCCCTAAGCAACTCAGCAAGTCCCTTATAAAAAAATAGAAAGGGCTGTGGATATAGTTAAATGGTTAAGTGCCCCTGGATTCAATCCCTGGTACCAAAAAAAGTAATATTAATCATAGAAAAACAACAATCTTAGAGTAGGTAGTAGATAGTAGGTATAAAGAGAAAACAAGGAAATGAGGATGGCCATGAGTTGATCCTTGTTTCCTGGGAAGCATTACATTATTTGTTCCGCATTTATATTTGTTTGAAATGTCTTATAATAAAAAGTTTAGAATGATATTGATATAGAGTATGAAAACGTGGGATTTCAACTGAAATAACTAGAGCACAATTTTGTACAATATAATTTGCACAATATCAAAGCTTTTTTGTTTACTTATTAGTACTGGAGATGGAATCCAGGGGTGCTCTACCACTGAGCCACTCCCCAAATCTTTCTATTTATTTATTTTAAAAAATATTTTTGTAGTTGTCAATGGGCCTTTATTTTATTTCTTTATATATGGTGCTAAGAATCGAACCCAGTGTCTCACACATGCAGGGCAAGCACTCAACTACTGAGCCACAACCCCAGCCCTTTAATTTTTATTTTGAGACAGGGTCTTGCTGGGTTGCTTAGGGTCTTGTTAAATTGCTGAGGCTGGCTTTGAACTCGAAATCCTTCTGTCTCAGCCTCCCAAGGGCCTGGGATTATAGGTGTACCCTACTGCACCCAGCCTCAAAGGTATTTTTTTTTAAACAAAGAAAATACCCCAAAATAGACCCATAATGAAATTGAATATTTGTTTTTTTTCTTTTGATTTTCCTTTATTTCATGATTTCCTATGAGTGAGTGCCTAGTGTAATGGGGGAGAATAAATTTTACTAAGAGGATTTTACAGGGCTTGAGAGGATAACAGGTCCTCATGGATAACCTCCCAGACTTCACCCAAAAGCCTTACCACAGGAACTCGTGGAGAGCTGGGTCCATACATGGATTCCCCATAGGAAGGGTTATTCACATTCATGGAGGGTCCACATAGACATCTTCCTGGAGGCCCGGGAAATCCTCTCTCCCCTTTGGGTCCCATTACAAGATGTCCTAGGAGGCAATAGATTGCTGTGTTACTAGTGCCAAGAAAGAGAAAACTGAACAACCCAGGAAAATATGAGCAGCCTATACAACAGAGAGGAGGTTGAAGTCCACAGCCTTTCAGGGTGGGCCTGAGGGATGCAAAGGAGACAAAGGGAGAAAGGGCTGCTGAGAGATATAGCTTCTCCCTTGAAGACAAACAAGATAACTGGCGCTGCAGCAGCCATATTTACAACCATGAAGTAACAAGCATGAGAAACCAATGTACAGGAAAGACAAGGGGCTCTTGGGGCCCTGACAGTGACACTTAGAGGCTGAACCAAAAGACAGTCACTGTCCATCTGTGGATCTCCTTACTGGAGAAAAACAGTGAACTATTTGTTTAGACCATTATTTATAGGGACTTCTTAGAGATGAACATATTACTGATGGATAGCTGATACTGATGGATAACTTTTATTGTTTTAAAATTTTCTTCTTATAATTTTTTTGGAAGCATTGGAGATTGAACCCAGGGCATCATGAATGCTAGGCAGGCACTCTACCACTGAGCCACATCCCCAGTCCTCTTTAATTTTATTTTGAGAAAGGGTCTTGCTAAGTTGCCCGGGCTGGCCTTGGACTTGCCATCCTTCTGCCTCGGCCTCCCAAGTAGCTAGGATTAAAGATGTACACTACCATGCCCAGCTAATTTTCTTCTTATATACAAGATGATTACACAGGAATTTCTGAATGTAGGTTTCTTTTATTTCTCCTGGAAGAAAATGGAACACTTGTACTGAAAAGTCAGTATATACCCTGAAAAAATATGATCAGGAAATTTACTCCCTATCAATGCCTACAAATGTGAGACAATTGCCAGGGTAGGAGGGTAATAGTTCTCACCAGGATTTTTTTTTTTTCTCTTGAGACAGGGTCTCCCTATGTTGCCAGGGCTGGTCTGGAACTTCTGGACATAAGTGACCCTCCCACCGAGGCCTCCTAAGCAGCTGGGACTATAAGCACCCACCACTATGCCTGGCCTCACCTTGGTTTCAAAGGTCCCTGATGGTCAGGCCACGCCCACAAAAGTTCCATTAAGACTTTTAAGAATAGAAATGAGTATTTGTATATATGTAGATGTGTGTGTGTGTGTGTGTGTGTGTGTGTGTGTGTGTTTCAGCACTGGGGATTGAACCCAATGCCTCGTGCATGCTAGGTAACCCACTCTCTGCCACTGAGCCACACTGCAGCTCTAGTCGCCCATAATTTTAAAAGCTCTCACGACCAAGAAGAGTTGGTCCAGGGAACCAGTATTTGCACAGGTCATTCCCCCCACCCCCAGATGCAGCCTCTGGAAAATGCTAGAAGTCACCCTCCAGAAAAGCACTAGAGCAGGAGCCATCCAACCAGAAGAGAGGAAAGAAAAAATAGTGGGATAGAGAAGAGAATACATACCTGGGAAAATAGGGGAGCTTTGGAGAACAGCCTGTCACTGGCTTTAGTAGTGTAACATCTGGGGCAGCAAGGAACTGGGGAGTCAAGTTTATAGATCCCAAGAGGGTAGGAGACAAACTGACCCCAGGGGATAGATCTGGTCAGGACAGGGAAGCAGCTGCAGCTGGAGGAGGAGACCCCAGGGGAAAGACCCCAACTCCCTGAGCCTTCCTGAAGTGATTGACAGATCTGTCCAAGACCAGAATGCTGAAAGCAGGAGGGGAGAAGGCTTGCCCACATCTTATGCCAGATTGCAGTGGTTTGTTCTAATAAGAAGTGTGACTATGATTCTGTGAGAACTCTGATCTTGGACTCTGATATTTTCAGAAGAGCCAGAGACCCCACCAGCCCAGGAATATTGTGGGTAGTTAAGCACCTGGGGAAAATGAGGTGGGAATGCTTTGTGACTAGGAGTGTGAGAGTGGCATTGGAACAACTTTCTAGAAGATTCTGTGACCCCCAAGGACTCCTCCAGAACCATGCCCTCAGAATCAGGAATTTGCTAGTGAATTAGTGGTGAGGCTAAGGTTTGAACTCGTGTTTGACCTAACATTGTGCCATTCAGAAGATGAACTCCAAGAGTACTGATGCTTTCAGGAAGCCTGCAATTCCCAGGTACCATGTTGATTCACTTATACCCTGTCTGGGTGCAGAAAAGACTCAGCCAAATTTGTAATTCAATCATCACAAATTGCATCTGAACGGCAATTTGCCTGTATTCCCACCCCATCCTCCAACCCCTCTTTCCCTGTAACTTGGGTAATTAAAAAACTCCCACCCTCTCCGACTCTGCCCCCCATCCTCATCCCGCTCCACTGTGCTGGGCACCAGCACCCACAGTAACCTCCTGACAGGACAGGACGTGGCAGGGAGCCTGCTGCCACCACTGCAGTTCCCCTGCTGGTTTCCTCCCAGCTGTTGGAGGGCATCTGTTACTCCTGCCTATTTCCTGCTGGGCTGAACTGAAGGCACAGCAACCTGAACTTCGCCACAGCAGCAAACCGAAGTGGAAGACTCTGGGGGGCAAAGATGGAGAGCATGTCCTGCAGCTGCTGGACCCTGCTCTCCGTCTTTGTCCCCCAGAGTGTTCCACTTTGGTGGCCTGTTGTGGTGGAAGCAGGTGATAAGAAAGGAATCTGAAAAGGCAGAGGAATCAGCAGGACAATCTCCAGAGGCTGTGTGGGGATCCCAGGGGCCGACTGATTGTGAACAAGGGTGGCCACCTGGCAACTCTGTGACTTTGTGGAAGACACTTCTCTCTGAAGCTCAAGGTTCTTATAAAGGGAGTCCTGGACTAGCTAGACTATTCAACATGTGGTCTGTGGAGCCCAGGCATATGCCAAGATGGATTTGGAGCAGGGATTCCGAATCTTGGGTGGAGGTATGAACCCCTCCCCGCAGTAGATCCAAACTTTCTTTTATTTTTTGGTACTGGGAGTTGAAACCAAGGGCCCTTAACCACTAAGTCATATCCCCAGCCCATTTTATTTTTTTTATTTTGAGACAAGGTCTCACTAAGCTGCTGAGGCTGTCTTTGAACTTGTGATCCTCCTGCCTTGGCCTCCTGAGCCACTGGATCACAGGTGTTTGCCACCACGCCTGGCCCAAATCAACTTTTATCAGACTCTCAAAAGTACCCTTAGGAATTACTAGGGGGTCCTGTTCCAACTCTGGATGATTATCCAATTGGTCTCAGGCATAGGAATCTTTCTTCTAAACTAGTTCCTCCTCTTCTTCCCCCACCTGTCCCCCATATTCTGCTAGATGGCAAATTTCCTGAGGGCAGGGCCTGTAGCTGAGTCACTTTCACATCCCCCCAGGGCACCTGGTAGGTGGGATGAATAGGATGGTGACCCCAGCAGGGTGACAGCCAGCAGCCAAGGAGGATGTGGGCCATCTCTCTGAACTGATGTTCCCTCCCTATGCCTTTCTTTGAGTTACTTTCTTTCTGAGGAGCCTCCTAGAGTGAGGGGAAAGAGTCAAAGTGGGACAATAATCCTGCTCTTTATAAAGTTTGCTCTTTCACTATGGATGATGGGTTTGAGAGGTCTTACTTGGGGCTGACAGGGGATAGCATAAAGGTCTTAGATAATCAAATCAAACAAGAAAAAACAAGGGAGCAGTGTACCTATGCCTTCTTTAATAACAGACTTTTAAAATTTCTTTTTAGTGATTCCATCCTAACTCCAATGCAAATAAACAAGGACTCTCTCATAACCCTGTGTAAGATAGGAAAATCTGCAATGCCACTTCTGCTTCTGTGTTTAAGAGAATATTTTGGAGCCACAAAACATGTTTTTTCTAGAAAAAGGTGTTAGTTGATAAAATATGTGCCTCTTTCTCTGACAGTATAAATGACATCACAATGTAACGTTTCCCCCCGTCTTTTCTCTGTTTTCCAAAATACTAAAACAAAGCCAGAATGCCATTTATGATCTTGTATAAACATGGAATAAGCCAAAGTGTGGAGAAATGATAAAGATATTAAATGCCTTTGGCAGTTTCTAACTGGAAACAGAAGGCAGAGCTCTATGGGCATTGCTTTGTCCCTTCTTGGAGAGGCTGGCCAGAAGTGCCACCCCATAGATCAAGCCCAAGGGTGTAACTCTTACCTGCAGATGGGGGGCCTGGGGGCCCCGGGGGGCCTGGATGGCCAGGTTGACCAGAAGGCCCAGGCTTGCCAGGTGGGCCCATAACTCCACTATCTCCCTTCTGTCCCTGACAGAAAGAAAGGCACAGCCTGTTATCACACTATAGCAGGGCAAACTTCCTTCCCCATTTGTTTCTAAATTAGGGACGACCTAGCACTTAGGAGCAAGAGCCCAGAGGTCTTGGACCACCAAGCTCTTAGAAGACTCAGGGCAAGTGACATTTGAGATATGTAGTGACAGTTGTGAGTCTACAGGCCTTGGTTCTTGCTCTATTCTAGAAACATGGCACATGACAGCTGAGCAGAACCAACCCAACCCACTCCCCTGGGATGGATCAGGAAACAGAAGCTCAGAAGAGGGCAGGGATTTATGAAAGTTCCCTAATTCCAAGTTAGGCTTAGAATTCAGGCTTTCTGCCTGCTTCTCAGGACCTGCGCACTATTCCACCTAAGAGCTCCTCCCACTCACTGGCTTCCTGTGGCTCTCTGGATAAAGATCCAGTTCCTTCCTTCAGCTTCTGAAATTGGGCATGGCCAGGCTTGCTAGTCTTCTTCCATTTTTTTTCTTTTTTTTGTCCGCAAGAGCACTATGACTCTTACACCCCTTCTCAAAACTCTTCTCTCTGCACCAGACTCCTCTTCCCTCCCCTCTGCCTTTAGCTCTCAGCTCAAATGTTGCAGCAAACCCATCCGTGACTTCCCAGCTGGACTCGGATCTCCCTGGCACAGGCAATCCTAACATGGTCCCTTTCTTTCATGGCATTTATCCCAGATCACAGCGTACATATTACTTGTGTGGTCATTTCATTAATGTCTCCCCATGAGGCTTTAGCTCCCTGTGGGTTGGCATCTAACCCCCTGTGGGTTTACCTCCCCTCTGCAGATCAGATGAGGGAGGAGAAAGAAGCCAACAACACAAAGAAGAGGGAGATTCATCAATCTATAAAGCCGGAGTTTTCACCTTGACTGTAGACCCTGGGTAGCTCATGTGGTTCTGTGCCCCAGTTTTGGGTTCTGTAAAGTGGGTCCAGTGTATATCCACCCACATAGGTTTTTTGTGAGGCTAATAAACATCTCAAAGGTCAAAATGTGGCTTGCACACGCTGTGGAGCCATGTGATCATTCAGGCAATTGGCCTGGTTTCATCTTTTTCACACAGTAAAAGAAATCCTGATTTATTTTTCTTTTCTTCTCCTTCATCTTTCTTTTTTTGTTTGTTTTTTGGTGTTGGGAATTGAGCCCAGGGGCCCTCCACCACTGAGCTATACCCCCGCCCTTTCTATTTCTTATTTTGAGACAGGATCTTGCTAAGTCACCCAGGCTAGCCTGAAATTTGGCATCCTCCTGCTTCAGACTCCAGAGTAGCTGGAATTCCAGGTGTGCACTAACATGTCTGGGCTGATTTTCTTAAAGAGAAGCATAACACAAAGAGACAGCTGTTCCACTAGGAGCGGAGTGTGCTCTTTTCTGCCTACTCTTGGGGCTTCAAGGGCAAAGAGTAGGCTCTCAGTTTTCCCTCAGGGGACCCTTAGAACTGAGCCCTGCTCCTGCCCAAGAGCTAGTGTATGCTATAGGCTCTTTGTGTGAGCAATTTGTTAGCTACCCTTGCCCTAGGCCTGATGGGGACAGTGATTGATACTTGAGATCTTTGGCCTGGCTCTCCTCACTACATTGTGCCTTGGCTTGCCCACCTGATGAAACACAATCTTCTCTAAGTCTGAGAAACACACATACCAGGGACTCCTTTCCAATCACAAGGTGACATGTGACCTGCTGCCTTGTTGACCTGTCCCTGGGGGCCCTGTCACTAATGCCTGGTGAGTTCTTAAACTCTTAAAATGGGAACCATGAGGTCAGTTTGTTTCCAATTCCATCCTCATGGAGGGCATTCTGAAGCTTCAGGCCAAGCTGAAGCATTCCAAACAGTAACCAAGACGGGTCCCAGAATGGCAAAGGAAGTCACACTGGCTTAATATAGCCACATTTAAGGCTTGTTTTTCTAATAGCCAGGTCAGCTGGCTCTGAGCACAGGAAGTACACAGCTTGAAGGAACTGGAGATGCTCCTGATTCTGACACCAGCTGTGAAGGAGTCTTCTACTCAGAATAAGCCATGTCTGTATCAGTAGGACTCATGGAGCTGAGCTTTCCAGGAAAAGCTTTCTTTATTCTTCATTTGCCAAGGAAGTTGGAGATTTCTCTCAAGGAAGTTGTTGTGTGTCCTTCATTGAAGGTTTTTATGATAAAGTCAACTGTTACTTTCTTGGACCTGCCCAAAGGCAAGTCCTGAAGCAGGAAGGGGATCGGGAGAAGATACATGGGGGAAAGCCTGTCCACATGCTCTAAGTTCTAATCCTGGTTTTGCAACTGACTCTGTTGTGGAGGTGTCTTGGGCAAGGAATGCCATCTTCCTGCCCCCCAGTTTTCTTGAAGTGATTAGATTAAGTGGTCTCTAAAGTCCTTCTAAATTTGGAAATTCTAGTCTGAACTCCCTTCTGGATTTTTGGTTCCTGGTTTTGGATTGATTCCAATAACCTCCAGAGGCTCTGAGCACTTCTGGGTCAAAAAACACTAGCCACAGGACTCTACGCTAGGAAGTGAATTCCTGACAAATACGACATCCCCTGGTGAGCTACCAGGCTCACAATTCAAGTGTCAGCTCACTAAAAGATACCAAGGGCTTGGAGCACACTCGGGGTGTTGATAACATCTTTTAGAAAGGATGAGCTCATTGCCCTAGCTTCTCTGAGCTCCCAGATGTGGTTTTAGTGTAGCTCTTAGTGCTCCAATGGAATCAGTGTCAACAGAGTCAGGAAATAGCTGTTCTGGCTTTGACTTTCCTAGGAAAAGTCAAAAAGTCAAGAGAAGTACTCAAGGATGGAAGTCTGAATGGGAATCATTGGTATGGAAGAAAGTGATGAAAGATTTCTCCCTTATTTTCTTCTTCTTTTTCTGAGTCTAGATTCAAGGAAATGAGTGTCTGTGGCATCTTGGTGAAGCCATGGCCACACTATCCTCACAACACTTTGAAAATCAGACTGTAATGTTGTAACTTCAAAAATTATTTTGAGGTCTGTATTATCCATATGGGAACATCTGTCACTTCTAAATTTACCAGAAGACCGTAATTAGCTTCATGATGGAATTGATTCTGAACCCTAGCTGTAGGTTAAAACAGAACAAAAATCAGGCTGATGGTTTATTCCAGGTTGATTGTATCAGTCTTTGGAAATAAGCCCTAGACATCAGGGACAATGAGAGACAAACCTGGAAGTACACCACTGTACCTGACTGGTGTGTACCTGGTTGGGAATCTGTATTCAATCTCCCCTCCCCCACCCAGGTAATTCTGATGTAAGCTAAAGTTTGAGGACTACAGATCTAGCCTAAGGAAATAATTAGAAAAATGGAAAAAGCTTTGAAACCAAAGGTGTTCACCTTTCAGGATTCTATATCACCTGGTTAGGTCCCTCTTGTACAAACAACCTATGTGCTAACATATTATGCAGAAATTAAACACGTTTTTAAATGTTAATTCATATCTACAGGGTCAAGAAAAACTGTACATATATTGTGATTTTAAGTTAAAAATTAATTTATAGTTAAAAATACATTGGATATGTAAGAAACAAACAACCTGAAACTGTAAAAAGAAATAATTCTGGAAGGAAATATTTGAAAATCACACCTTCACCACCAACAGTGTGTATGATTAAGTATTGGGTCTTTAGATTATTTCCCTCTTATTTTTCTGAATTTTCTCGGTTTCTGTGATGATTATATGTTATATTTATAATGAGAAGGGAGATAAAAACCCAATAAACTGAATGAATTCTAAATGTATCACCAAAAGAAACAATATTTGAGGGACGGATATGATCTGATCATTACACATTGTATTGATTATCCCACAATACATGTATTGAAACATCATAGTGCACTCCATAAATAAATATATGTATATAATTACTTGTTAATTAAAACTAAAATAGGGGCTGGAGTTGTGGCTCAATGGTAGAGTGCTTGCCTAGCATGTGTGAGGCACTGGATTCAATCCTCAGGACCACATAAAAATAAATAAATAGAGGGCTGGGAATATAGCTCAGTTGGTAGAGTGCTTGCCTCGCAAGCACAAGGCCATGGGTTCAATCCCCAGCACCGCAAAAATAAATAAATAAATAAATAAATAAATAAATAAATAAATAAATAAAATTAAAAGGTACTGTGTTCATCTACAACTAGAAATATTTTTTAAAACTAAAATAAAACAAAAATACTTTCATAATGTTCAAAATGATATTTTTCTTCTAACATATTCATAATCCTTGACATTAAAAAGCAAGTAGTACGAGCCGGGCGCGGTGGCGCACGCCTGTAATCCAAGCGACTTGGGAGGCTGAGTCAGGAGGATTGTGAGTTCAAAGCCAGCCTCAGCAACTTAGCGAGGCCCTAAGCAACTCAGTGAGACCCTGTCTCCAAATAAAAAATACAAAATAGGGCTGGGGATGTGGCTCAGTGGCCGAGTGTCCCTGAGTTCAATCCCTGGTTCCAAAAAAAAAAAAAAAAGCAAGTAGTGCAAGTATACACATTCATATATCTGTTTTAAAATTAAGGTTATTTAAATAATGCTGAATTTAAGCAACCTTTGAAATGAAAAGGAGTCAACAATATGACATTCAAAAAGTATCAGAATGCATCTCTCAGAAGTGCTGTCCTTTAGCAAAAGACCAGTTTTTCTGAAGTCCTCAGTACAACTCTAGAGCCAGCCATAGAAAATATACCCTCCTCTTTCCTTTTCCTGTCACATCACCTGGCTTAAAGTAGGAGCCGCTGACCAGGGGAGCTCAGAGTGAACAATTTCCCTCAACCATTACAAACCCAATAAAAAGGATTGCTTACAAATTGGGGGCCCATGTAGGGAAAAAGCCATCTATCCTTGAGACCCAGAAGACCTTTCAATGGTGCGGGGCTGGGGAGGGATCTGGGCTGTTCTCTCAAACTTTATGCCTGGGACACTGAGGCAAAAAGCAGCTTTTCTGGGTAAATAACTTTATCTTTCATTCGTAGCTGCTTTGGCCTAGATAGACTTGTTTCCAAGAACCAAAGACGGCTCTTTTTCCTGATGTTGAGTACAGCATCCGTGCCACATCCTAGACTGTCTAATGGACCTGTGGCTGGCCTGAGAAGCCAGAAGTACCTGGAAATGCTGCTGCTTCTGCCCACTACCCCAGAGGACATGGGAGACTGGACCTATGAATTAGCTCTGATTGATGCCACCCACCTGACCTTAGGAGGGATCCTAAGCCCTGAGATCCTTACCTGCTTGCCACGTTTCCCTGGTCTTCCTGTGGGTCCTCGGTGTCCTGCGATCCCAGGTTCACCCTTTGGACCCATTTCACCCTGGAAAGAAGAAAGAGATGTGAGAGAGGAATTGGGGGGTGTGGAGTGGGCATATCCAGACAGGTCTATCCAATCATTGGCAATGAGGAAGTCTCTAGATCATTTCAGATTTTTTCCAGACGGGCTGCCCTGGGAGCTTGGGAGAGAGATGAGGTTGTGAAAAAGGCTGACACGTCTTCCAAAGAATAAGAAGGGAATAAGCTAACACCAATTGGGCTGAAGAAGCTAACCCTGTATGGGTTACTTCATTCCTGGGAGAGATGGCTGTGGACATTTTGGTGGCCGAATGAGAGAAAACCCACATCCAGAATAGCCTGAGTGGGAGGCTTCTGCATTCCAGTCCTTTGTGTACCTGCTGCTACAAAAACTGTCCTGGAGAAAAGGCTTTTTCACTTTTAGTTGAAATTTTACGTAGTGCTTTGTGATGTTTGTTTTTAGCACAAAATCAAATCTGTGGTTTTTTTTTTTCTTCAATATTGAGATTGAACCCAAGGACACTTAACCACTGAGCCACATCCCCAGCCCTTCTTTGTATCTTATTTAGAGACAGGGTCTCACTGAGTTGCTTAGGGCCTCACTAAAATGCTGATGCTGACTTTGAACTCACAATCCTCCTGCCTCAGCCTCCTGAGCCGCTGGAATTACAGGAGTGTGCCACCACACAAGGCCTGTGGGCTTTTTTCACGATTGGACACCATTTGCTGTTGCCTTTGGGGAATTTCTGCTCATCTGATGTCCTTTATTTAAGATTATAGAGTTCTTGGGCTGGAGTTGTGGCTCAGTGGTAGCACATTTACCTGGCATGCGTGAGGCACCTGGGTTCAATTCTGAGCACTGCATGTACGTAAATAAAGGTTAACTGACAACTATAAAAATATTTTTTAAAAAAAGATTATAGAGTTCTCCACTCTCTAATAAGCATTGCTTTGAGTTCATGCTCACTTTCTTTTGATTTAGATGAAGACTTTTTGGGGGGCGGGTTTCCAAATGTATGGTCAAATATTCAATATAATTATTATAAAAGGCCTGGAAAACAATATTCCTAATGGAAAATAACTTAAATTGAACAATCAGAACCAAATGCACCAATTGCAGAATTTCTTAGGACAAGACCAATCTTTTGCGAAGTACATTTCTTCATCTTAGTTGCTTTCCTTCTTCCCCACATTCTCCTAGGATCCCAGTCCCACTTAACTATTTCTGGGGGGGTCATGAACTCACAGGGCACATTATTCCTACTTCCACCACCAAGTAACCAACACAACCATGAGACTTTCTTTAATAGCCAGGACCGATGGGGAGCCACCTCGGCCACACAGAGAAAATAGACACCCAGGCTCCCTGACAGGTGGTGGTCAGGAGAGGTATAACATGATGGAAAATTCCAGGAGAGGCCAATATACAGTGAGGATCAAGCATAAACCTCTGAATGATCTGTCAGCTCAGCCAATACAAAGAATTTGTCCCTCTTAAGACACCAATGTTTTGTATCACCAAGAATTTTCTTTTAAGTCTTTGAATTCTTTCCAACATGTGGCATCCTTTAACATTCTCTGCAGAGCATGAGGGGACAGGATGGCTTCTATGTGGTTGTGGAGATGTTTGTGCCATTTTCTCTTGGCTGGTCAGAGAAGGCCAGGGGAGGTCTTATTTGACTAGGAGAAAACAGCAGCATAAACAATATAAATTTTTTAAAGAGATTGTCAGAAGGAAGTGTGGCCCTTCTCTTTATCAACTGGAAGCAGCCAGTAATTTTTTGATCTAATTTTTCTCCTAAGACCTAATTATGGTTATCATATCAGCTCTGTCTTAAAACAGCCTGCCACAGAGGAGGGAAGACAACTCTTTCAACGCCAGGTCTAGTAAATGGTGCAGAGGCCAGAGAATCTGTCATGCTTCATTTTATAGTAATTTATGTTCTTGGATTTTCATTGTTGCACTGAATGAATGAATGAATACCTAAACTAAATCTTTTTAAATAAAATTAAAGATTTTCCTTTTTAATGTTTCCTTTAAATTATGTATACAATTACAATTTTAAAAATGCAACACCCCATTTAGGGTAGCAAGAATAGAGTTTCTGATACTTAAGGAGGTGATATAATCCCAATAAATAAATGCATGATGATTGAAAATATTTAAACACTCTACTGACTGGATACTGTCAGATAAAAAAATTATTAGGTTTTAAAAATGATATTTTAAGGTAAACTTTAAAAAGTTAAAAATACTAAGAAAGCATCCATTTGCATATTTGGAGAATATCATGCTCTGAGACTTAAGTTAAAATAACAGTTCCAAAATGTCAGTACCTTACAACACGAGGATCCAGGGTGTTTGTTAGCTTAGGAGTTGTTCTAAATGGTCATTTATGCATCTCTGCTTCTTCATTCCCTAGCAACTAGGGTTTGCAACCAGACCCTAACCCTAAGCAAAAGTTTTCAAAAATCTGTCAGCCATTTGCTACATTCACTACCATCATTATATCTGCACACCACTCTATTTTTATTTGTTAACTCATTTTTCTTTAAGTTACCTGAACCTGACTCCATTTTTATTAGGCCTTGTCCCAAGCAAGATATCCACTAAATATTTCACATTTTAAATAAAAAATTAACAATTAAAAATGTTTGCTGTTGCCGGGCGCGGTGGTGCACGCCTGTAATCCCAGCACTTGGGAGGCTGAGGCAGGAGGATTGCGAGTTCAAAGCCAGCCTCAGCAACTTAGCGAGGCCCTAAGCAACTCAGTGAGACCCTGTCTCTAAATAAAATACAAAATAGGGCTGAGGATGTGGCTCAGTGGTGGAGTGACCCTGGGTTCAATCCCCAGTACCAAAAAAAAAAAAAAAAATGTTTGCTGTCATTCAATTAAAATAATTCTGTGTACCTTGAAGAAGACTGAAGAAAAGTTTAGGCAGCAGTGACATTAAGCCAAAAATGGCTATACTTTGCCCTGAAGCCTATAGATTGAGAGGGTCCTTGACCACTGCTCTTCTAATGTGAATCCCTAGTCACAAAGTTCCTGCTTTTGAACATCATCAGTCTTACAAGAAGTGGGAAAAACAAAGAAGGGACCTCTCCCCACCCTGATGGGATGTGTTTCCGTGCCACTGACTGAAGGGAGGTCTCAGACCACCCTGACATTCTTTCCTTGTGTGTAAGGAAACGTGCTCTTCACCCTAAACCAGAACCTTCCACAGTTAAACTTGCTTTCCATGATGGACAAAGAGGCAGGGCTCTCTTGTTGGGCATGGAGAGTCTTTTATTTGTTTAGTTTTTAACTGAGACCTATTTTCACTATTTCAGGGTACTTACTTTTTGCCCCAACATTCCAGGAAATCCTGGGAAACCCTGTAATAAGAACAACAAATATCATGATCATCTCTGAAATAACCCTTGAAAGGGCAGTGGATGAGCCTGGTCAGGCATTTTTAAGATGGAGGCCTGCCAACCCCATCCGTCATTCAGTCTATAGGTGGTGTGAGAAGGGGCTGCTACTTCCATTATAGTTTATCATTTCTATGGACTGGCTATTACCTTTTCTCCTTTGGGACCCAAGTCACCCCTTTCACCTCTGGATCCCTAGGAGGAAACCACAGGAGAGAGTCAATAAGTTAATATCAAGGGGGAGGGTGGAAATTGAAGCACTTCAAACTGGAAAGTTCCCTAGGGCAACACCCTCATTTTACAGACATAGGCTCACAGACTTTAGGTGGCTCACTCAGCAAAGGAAAGGCTTGTGATCACCTTCTGTTTGGACCTCCAAAACCTTTTGCATAATGAAGCACAAATCACAGAAAATCTTGGGTCCCTCATCCTCTCTTATCCCATAGGAAGTTTGTTCTCAGGTTCCTTCTGGCTTTTGTTTTGTTTTGACAGAATGAGAAAGCTGGGTGTGGAAGTTTGCTCTAAGGACACACACTTGTCACCTTCCTCCAGCATCTCCAAGTATACTGTGTCCATTATCTACCAAACCAGACTTGATTATCTGCTCCAGATGCAGAGCCTGTATCTCCACTGGGAACTCTCCCTTATCCTGCTTCATGAGGCCCCTCACTTCTTCCTCAGACCATTGATGAAGGACAGAGGAATAACTAGGAATGGTTTTTGTAGTTAGTGATTAATGAGAGACCTGGGCCTGTCCTCTGCCCACCACTGACTGTGGAGCCTGTAGCCCAGACCAGGCTCTGGGATGCCATCAGAGACAAGCACTGACCTTTTCCCCTCTGGATCCAGGGTACCCCTAAGAGAAAGCAGAAAGTACATGTAAAATCAGCTCTGTAGGACCTGCAGGTGTGGTACAAGAATGGAAGGGGTACCTGAATGTGGTGTTGAGGGGTCTCCATATCACATTGCAAGTTTTAGTGGGGTTGCAACATTAAACACAAAGATGTCTCAGAGGGTTGTGCTTATACCAGGTCTCAAAGGAACATTGCTGTCCTTATTTCACAAAGGTTTTCATCTGTTCTGCAGTCCAGGGGCTTGACCTTAAACAGGCCAGGAGAACAGCAGGAATGGCATCCCTATGCTCCTGAACCTCAGGGCATGATGTCCCCCAAAGGGTTGGTAAAGACTAGCAACCTGGCACTGTCTCTCTAATATCTGTGACATTCTGCAGCCCAGGTTGGTGACTCTGCCCTTCCCATCTTTGAGGACAGCAGCTGCTCTAAGCCTTAGTGAGAAGATCTGGGGTATCCATCTGGACCACACACTGACCTTGGAGCCCATTGGTCCTCTTGACCCTGGCAAGCCCATCATGCCCAGGTCACCTTTTTCACCCTGTGTGAATCAGAAGGAGGAAAAGAAGATCCATGGTGACATTTCTTAGAGAAACTCAACCAAGAGAATCTTAGGCAGGATTGGGAAGGAACCAGGGATATTAGGGTTGGATTGTGAATCTGAGGTCCCCAAATGACCCCTTGCCCACTCCTAGGGGCCTAAGGCTCCATACTCCACTTTAATTCTGGTATGAGATTACATATAAAATGAAAATGTCCAAGGTAGAGCACATCTCCCAACTAAATACTTACTAAGCTGTTGTAAATGGTGATACTTGATCTTTTCCTAGAAGAAGTTGTGAGAGGGTAGGGGAGAAAGCATGAGGGCATGGGGCCTCAGAAGACGAAGTGTCAACACACACAAAAATCTTTGTGCCTTGTTCTTTACATATGGAGGGCCATTCAGACATCTTCATACACTCTCACCCTAGGTTTTCAGCCATGTATAGTGAATATCAACTTCTGGGTGAATACTATGGAGGCAGCAGGTAAGAATTATGGATGGGCTTTCTTGCTCATCAGAACAGTTTGCATTTGGAACTTCCAGCATCTTCCATACCAAGAAAACTCTAAACTAGGACTAATCATTAGAAATATAAGGTGAGCCACACACTGAATTTTAAGTGTTTTTAGACATCACCTAAAAGGTAAAGTGAGCAGATGAAATTAATTTCATCAATATATTTTATTTAATCTAATTTCTCCTTTCAACATATGTAGCAAATATAAAATTACTAATGAATATTTTACATTCTGTTTTTAAACTTAATACTTGAAGTCTGTTGTATATTTTGCGTTTAAGAAATGTCCCAATTCAGAAGCTAAATTCTCATTCAAAACACTTAGATTTCACAAAATTTATAGTTGAAAAAGAAGAGTCACACATTCAAGTTGCTTCAAACAAACCTGAAAGTTTTCAAATAACTAAAGTGAGTAAATGTTTTAAAATTCATATTTGGATGAATAAAATAAAAAATGCAGTTCTTTGGTTGAACTAGTCACATTTCAAGGGTTCAGTAGCCATCTGTGGTTAGTGGTCACCATGTTGGACAGCTCAGCTTTGTGCAGTGAATTTTTTTTTTTCCTGTGCTGGGGATTGAACTCAGGGCCTTGTGCTTGCGAGGCAAACACTCTACCAACTAAGCCACATCCCCAGCCCTGTGCAGTGAATTTTTAAAAGAAATTCCTGAGGATTTTTCCTAACAGGACTGGAAACAGTTTTCTACTCCTATAGTATAGTCAGTAAGGGAATCAGAGCAGTTGGTGACATTTCCCGGTCTACATCTGACTTCAACAGGTGAAATTTCTAAGTCAGAGCCTCTCCACCCTGTCTGTGTAGTCTATAACTGGCAGTGAGAAGAATATAAATTAAGGCATGGGTGTGGATGTATTTACTTTCACTATCCTTTCTGAGGAAGGAGGTTTCATCAACATTTGGCAATATCTCTCTCAATATGGGATTTCCATCCTTCCCACCAGTGGACACCTCCCATAATCCTCCCCTCCCCAAGCTTCCAGTCCCTGCCAGATCAACACAACAGGCAAGAACTTCCCAGTCCTTTCTGGGTAATCTCAGGGAAACCAAAGAATAGAACACTAATTTTCAAGACAAAGGAGAAGCAGTGCCTCTGTAAAAGAAGGGAAGAGTCCCCCATTTCTCTTCCCACAGACACAGAGTTATTGCACTCAGCAAGGTTGGCAGACCAGGTGAAGGAGGAAATGTTTGGGAACCTGTGGACAATCCTCAAGCTCTTCTTCCTCCTCTTGAGGAAGTGATTCACTGACGATGTGCTAGGGGAGCTGCCATCCTCCCTGCTCTTGTTTGGATACAACATGAGCCCCAAGAGCACATTACACTTACCCTGGGTCCTTCAGGGCCTGGCCAGCCGACAGGCCCAGGCATGCCAGGATCACCTGGGGGGCCAGGTCTACCCTTCAAGAAGCAAGAACAAAAGTCAGGAAATGCAGTCATGTTTCCTTCCTTCTAAGAATATCTGGGGTCCAGGTATGAAAATGGGGCCTCTAAACAGAGCCCCCAGGACTCTCATCCTTGCCCTTTAAAGACTAAGGGCCTAAAATGTTAGGACACTTAGGTGTAAGTTAAATCCTTGGTCATAGAGTATCACCAAACAGGATTTTATTTTACTCAAGGAGTAGATTGGAAAACAAAGACATTTAGAGTCCCTTTCCCCGCTATCCTCCATTCCTTGAGTAAAATGTCCCTTATATTCCAGTGGCTTCGCTCTACAAGGATGGGCTGTGGAATGAGATAACATTAGCATGGGGAGCAGTAGCAGATGCTGTTGGTATTCTCTCAAGGTCTTTCTAGCTGTTTAGTGTCCATCCCTAGTGGCTATACTTCTCGCTAAGGATTCATCTTTGCAACCTGCAACTATAGAGTTTGCCCTCGGGCAACTAAAGTCGCCCAGTAATTTACATACCTCCTCTTCCTGCAGCCAACAGTCCAGATCCCTTCCTCAAGATGCAACAAACCATCAGGCAATTCACACTCCACAGCTTCCCTAGGGATCAGGCTACTGAGGCTGGACTTTAGCTTACACCATACCTTTGCTTGGCTTCTCCCACTCTCTACAGGCACCTCCTCCTGAGACTGCTCCCTTAATAATTTACTCATTTGTGCATGTTTCTGCTTCTAGGAAACCCAACCTAAACCAAGGACTATAAGAGAGGATTGGAGAATGTGCTAGGGGTCTATCTAGATCTCTGCACCCATTGGTTAATTTCACAGTTAGCTAGAGATGTGAAGGGTTCAGAGATGCCAAATGCTAGCATGTGTACTGATTCCTACTCCTGCCCCCCACATCCATGGCAGACATCACTAATCAACATGGACTTGTTCTGTCTTAGCACAGGGACCACCCCAGAGTCCTTCCCAGTCCACTACTGCAGACAGCCACTGTGCTGCAACTGGAGTTATCATCTGTACCTTGTAAACATCTGTTTAAGGGCTTCTGTTGAGAGTGAAATCATTTGAATAAAACACTTAACCAGGAATATAGTCATTTCTATTTAGAGCCATAGGTCAACGTTTTGCCCTTCTTCCATTCACAAGTCTTAGGGTTTCAGTAGAAGTATCCACTGATCAGAGCTAGTAAACTAGGCCACTGATTTACTCCCTCTTGACACTAATAAGAGCCTTGATAACAAATGCTGGGTTCACTCAGCACCACTGTGACCTTAAATAACTCCCATTTATCTGAAGCCAAAAAGCAAAAGACATTTGTTTCTGCTCTGTTATTTCATTCCATTTTGTGTTGCTGGTTGGGGACTTGGAGGGTTTCTCTGATGGATGACAGGATGAGATGGCCCAAGCCTGGGGGCAATTTGGCCAGGCTTGTCAGCCCTTGGAAGAAGTCTGAATGCCTGGCAGGAGCAGTCTCCTGCTCCTGACTAAAGGAGTGGAAGAATGAGCAAAACTACTAGTTGTCATCAGGTCGGCCACACCATCACTGTCCACCTGGGTACTGGTTCCCCACCCCAGGAGTGCACACACACTCACACGCATGTGCAGCACAGTTGCCCACAGTTGCCCACAGTTGCCCGGGTGGTGCTGACAAAATAGCAGGGTCCATACCTTCCTTCCTGGTCGGCCAAGCTCTCCCTGTGGATGGAGAAGACAGGTAAACAGAAGCAGCTTTGGGAGAGAGGTTCTGGAAGCAGGCCTACTATGGCTGATGACTGGTCATGGCAGCATGGCTTAGCCAGTTAGTTGGCCTGTCGTTTGGCTGGCCACATCACCCCTATGGTGCTAGTGGGTCAAATCAGAATGCACCTCTGGTCACAGCCATCTCAGGGGCCCATCCTCACATACTCTAGATGTCAGAATGATGTCAACCAGTAAATTCTCAGTGGCACCCCCATAAAACAAGCTGAAATTACCAAGGAGAGTTGGGCTGAAGAAAGGAATGGCTCATACCTTTTCTCCCTTTGGTCCTGTCTTGCCAGGAAGTCCGGGTGGACCCTACACAATTAAAGACAAGAAGTGAAGAAAGACTAAACCCAACCAAGGCAGGACTGCTGAAGAGGGAGAAATGGGAGGGAGGTGCCGGTGTGCTGGGCTCCTACAGAAGCAGCCTTGATCCCTATGTGGACGTGGGGCTCCAGAGGCCCCTTTCTGCCCTGCAACCCACTCCCCTGTCTATTCCTCCTTCTCCTCAACTTTCTTGGCACTGTGTCTCCAGCAGTACCATGGTTGCAATGCTAACACATCCACTCTCTGTGACTTTAATTTTGTCCCTGGAGCCTTTTGATTGCCTGAAAAATCTTGAGTGCTTGTTGAGAATAATTAAAGAGTTTTGCAGAAATCCTGGCAGCTGAAAACACAATGCTTTACCATCTCTCATCTTTTCAGCTACTCTCATCAAGCTTCCAGGGGCCCTAAAAAGATGGAAGTTAAGTTTTTCACCCAGCAGCAGCTGACTTAGAACCCCCAGTGGTTGATCTGTGGGGACCAAATGCCAAATAATTCTCCCCTTCCCCACCATTAGCAGCAAAATTCTACCTTACTTTTTTTGACTGGGGATTGAGCTCAGAGGTACTTTACCACTGAGCCACATCTCTAGCTCTTTTTATTTTTTATTTTGAGACAGGGTCTTGCTAAGTTGCTGAGGGCCTTACTAAGTTGCTGAGGCTGGCCTCAAACTTGTGATCCTCCTGGCTCAGCTTCCTGAGTTGCTAGGATTATAGCAACTTGTAATGTAAGCCAGTAAACTCACATTTCTGTCCCAATGGTCAGCCACAGGAGTGAGGTGATTCCATCTCAGGGAGCCCATTGCCCCAATGCTACGCACACCCATAGCCAAATTGCAGTTGTTCTGCTTACGTGTCTGTGAGATGCACAGTCACTGTTTTCCAAATTCCCCAGGACTACAGAGAGATATCCATCAAAATCCCTTGGGCTCCCACTACACCCCTAAGATCTGAATATGCACAATGTAAAGCCTGTTTGAAATAGGATTTCTCATCATGTGTGGTGGTGCACACCTGTAATTCTAGCAGCTTGGGAGGCTGAGGCAGGAGGATCAGGAGTTCAAAGCCAGACTTAGAAATTTAGCAAGGCCCTAAGCAACTCAGTGAGACCCTGTCTCTAAATTAAAAAAAAAAAAAAAAAAAGAAGGTGCTAGGGATGTGGTTCAGTGGTTAAGCACCCCTGGGTTCAATCCCTGGTACAAAAAAATAAAGGGAGGGGAGGATTTCTCTGAAACTTGTCAAAACCACCAAGAGACTTCGTAGTCACTGATTCCCAGACCTAGCTGCACATTCCAATCCCCTGGTGATCTTTGAAAAAACTCCCACAGCCCAGTTCACACCCTGGACCAGTTAAATAACAATCTCAAGGGGGGGGAAATATAAGGGTCAGGAATTTTTGAAGCTCCCCAGGGGATCATAATAAACCACCATCTTTGGTTTATTTGCATTCTGCTTTGGGAGGGGGAGGAGGAAAGAATATTCATTCTGCTCTCTTCATTCCTCCAAGCCTTAGTTTTGGCCATTTCTTGAAATGGCTAGAGCTACATTACAAGATCATTGTGCTTTGGCTCAGTGCTTCCCAAACTGAAATGAGAAGATAATTCACTGCGATGGGGTGAGGTGGGGGGCGCCGGGGGGGGGGGTTCTTGTTAAATGTTAAAATGAAGGTTCTTGTTGAACAGGTTTGAAGGAGATGCGATTCTGCATTTCTAACTAGCTCCCAGGTGATCCCAATTTTTCTGGTCTGCCCATCTCACTTTGAGAAGGAACAGTATTCACATAGTTCTAAGGGAACTGAGGTGGCTGTGTAGACCCCAGAGTTGGGCAATGCAGCCTTCCCATGAGTCATATAAGATTGCACAAAATTAGAGATATTCAGTATGATTGAAGTGCCACTGTTCTGAGGTCAGCAGAGGATACCCCTTTTTTACCATTCTTTATCACTTCACTAACCAACTTGGGGTTTAAAGTCCTGTTTTCTTTATTGCATTCAACCAACGTTCATGGAGAATAGGCTACAACCCATGCACTAGTGTAGACTGGAATACAAGTCAGCAAAATGGATAATGTCCCTGAATCTAATGACCTGGGATCAGTAAACTTTTTCTGGACAAAGCCAGAGAGCGAATAAATATCTTGGACTTTGCAGGCCACATTTGTTCTCTTTCAGAACTACTCGACTCTGCTATAACTTAGAAAATCAGGCTGTGGCTGGATTTGATCCATGGGCCATAGTTTGCCACAGAACCTACATTTTACAGAGGGGAGGCCAAAGAGACCAGGAACAAATGGATAACAGGATAAGATCAAAGTATTTGTGATCAAGTGTGGTGATGGTAGAGCGAGGTTATTGGGTTAGTGAGGAAGGCATTTTGAGAGGTGGCACAAAAACTGACTTCTAGATGATCAAAAGGAGCTGGCTAAAAAGAAAATAAAAAGGAGTTGGCTACAATAACAAGCTGAGGGAAGAAGTTCTTAAATGGCCTCAACTCTCAGTGCAAAGGCCCTAAGGTGGAAACCAGCTCTGAGAGTATGAGAACCCAAGAGACCATCACTGTGGCTGAGCTGGGTGGTGATGGAGGAGGTGGAGCCTATGGAGGGGATATGGGCTGGAGTGTCCTGCTTGGAGCTGTGTGTGTGTGTGTGTGTGTGTGTGTGTGTGTACTGGACATTTGACACAGGAGTGCTCTACCACTGAACTAACTTTAAAAAAAAATTTTGAGACAGGGTCTTACTAAGTTGCTTAGGGCCTAGATAAGTTGCTGAGACTAGTCTTGAATTTGCGATCCTCCTGTGCCAGTTTCCCAAGCCACTGGATGACACGTGTGTGCCACTATGCCTGGCTGCTGTGGGGCTTTGTAACCCAGGGTGAAGAATTTGGCTCTTAGTTTTCCAGTGATGGGAAGCGGCAGGAGAGTTTACTTACGCAAGTGACAATTTCTATGCACCCTGCATGGGAAGGCACTTGGGGAACCCACCACTCCTGTACTTTCTCCTCCCAGGGGAGAGCCCAAAGCTCTCCCTCAAGTGGGTGTCCCTCATTGATGGAGCCCCTCACTGAGGCAGGCCAGAGGAGCAGGAGTCTCAGAGGGAATCTTTGGAGGGTCTCTTTCTCTATCCAGAAAATTCTTTCTCCACCATTTTGCCTGCTCCTCACTTTTCCCTCCACCTTTGGTGGGGAGAGGTGGGCTGCTTGGTAGCGATACTAGGGGCCCAAGAAAGCTCAGAGTAACAAGTTCCTCTTGCCTCCATTTTCCTGCACTGAATACAGGCACCTCTGGGTCCACAGATGGGGCCAAGGTTACTTTAGGCCCATTACCATCAAGTATTTGTCCAATGCTAACTAAACAATAGCCACATCCATATAGTCAGCATCTCTTTTGAGCCCCCCAAATCCAGTATGACAGGGACAATTTAAAAAAAACTCTTGGTTTGTTTATTTCTTTGTTTTCCTTTCTTTCATTTTATTTTCCTCTTGCAGGGGCAATTGTTATTATTATTATCCCCCTTGCATAGATGAGGAAATCACAGCTGCGAGGTCAGAATTCACCCAGGTGGCTCTGGAGCTGCAAGTAAGTAGAGAAAGAAAACCAGTTCCACATCACATTAAAAGGGACAGTACCAAGAGGCTCTACCCAGGGGGCTCCCCTGCTTAGAATAGAAGGCAGGAGGGAGGGTTCTGGTAGAACACCAACCTGGGGGCCAGGGGGTCCAGGGGAGCCGAGCGAGCCCTGCATGCACGGGGACTGTGTGGTCTTGAGTTCCAGGAGGAGATTCTTCATGTCTGGGGAGAGAAGCTTCAGTGCAAAGTAACACAGTGTTAATTTGACAGAGGAAGGGTCACCTCTCTGGACACAGCTCTGCTCCAGGGTCAGGTCCAAGCTTGGTGCTGATTCTCTGACACAGCAGTATGTATCCTGACAAGATGACCTTTTGGGATACCAGTTTCAGTTCTCTTATCTGCTCTTTAGACACACCTGGCTTGAAAGTTCACTTTGGATGGAGTTAGGAATCTCATTTCAGGACCTTATCCAATGTCTAGGATAGGACTGTCCAAAAGAAATACAATGCAAAAGAAATATCCAAAATAATGAGAACCACATTGTAGTTTAAAAATTTTCTGGTAGCCACACTTTTACCTTTTAAAAAGGTAAAAAGACACAAGTGAAGTTAGTTTTTTAATACATTTAATTTAACCCAACATACCCCGAATATTGTTATTTCAGCAAATATTCAGTATCAAAAGTGACTAATGAGGTATTTTACCATCTTTTTTTCAACCAGGTCTTCAAACTCTTGTGTGTATTTAACACAAACAGTTCCTCCCAATGTGAACTAGCCACACTGCAAGTGCTCATAGTGCTGGTGGTTATGATGTTGGACAGTATAGGTCTAAGAGGTTCTAGAAAGATCTGAGTGTCCCAAGTCCCTAAAATGCCCTGGATGGTTGTCTTATAGGTCTTGAGTCCTGCTCCTTTTCCTCACCTTTTTCTCTCTTTCCCAAATCTGTTCCCTTTCATACCTCAGCGTGGCTACTGAAGGGCTCTTTCCTATGTCACTCCATGGACAAGGTCTACCTAAGACACGGGCTGTGGAAGGGAATTTCTTGTTTCTTTTCCTTTAATTGGCACATAATATTTGTACATATTTATGACATACTATAACAATTTGATACATGTATGCAATGTGTAATGATCAAATCAGGGTAATCAGCATTTCGATCTCCCCAAAACTTTATCACTTCTACATGTTAGAAACCTTTGGGCTCTCCATTTCTAGTGATTTTAAAATATATTGTAAATTGTTATAGACTGTAGTCACCCTACTGTGCTCTATAACTCCAGAAGTGTGCTTTGGTACCTGTTAACAACTTCTTTCTATCTCCCTTCTCCATTTCTATGCCCTGCCCCCCATTTTATCCAGCTCCCCCATCCATATCATGCCCTCCAGGGAATTTCATAAATGCTTGGGATGAAGAAAATGGAAAGGGGAAATTCCACATCTGAACAGCTGATCGGAACTCAGAAAGTTATAGATTCACCCATTACTTTAAAAAAGGTGGGACACTTTGCCAAATTCAATTCCCATGTGAGAAGACGCTCTCCCACATTGCTGATTTAAGATAGCAGGAGGACAAATATGTTCCAGAAACTGCAAGGTGTCCATTTCAGGGTTCAAACTCAGAGTGAGAGTGAAGGGTTAACTCTGCAGCAATGGTCTGCAGGCAGCCCCTGTTGAGTGGGTGGGACGGGGGGGGGGGGGGGGGCATTGAGCATCCCAGAGTTCTGTGCTCTCCCAAGTCCCATTACTCACCGGACTTCGGCCCCCTCTGAAGAAGGGTGGTGGGAACAGTGGCGGTGGAGGGGGCGTCAGCAGGCAGCATGCTTTGTGACTGCCACGCTTCTTCTGATCTAGGCCAGGAAGTGCTGTGTGGAGAAAACTGCTGCTCATTAGCATGAGTTCAGAGCTAGGGCCTCTGCCATGCCCATCACACCCCAGGGAGACCCACGTGGCCACCCCAGACTTCCAAATCTAATTTCTAACCTGTTAGAGATGGGAGCAGAACTCCTGTTTGCTACTTGACAAGCCTTTGTATTGCTTTTGCTGAATTAAAATGGTGACCATTGTAAGATCCTTCTTCACAGGTTGGTAAATACCTAGGAGTGAAATTGCTGGGCTATAGTTCATGTCTACATTCAGCGTTAATAGAAAATAGCAATCAATTTTCTGAAGAGGTTATACCAACTTACACTCCCACTGGCCAATGGATGACAGTTTCTCCTTTTACAGAGACTAACTCGTCATTTTGTAGATGTGGCAAGGAATGCCAAGTTCAGATAGTAATTGGGGAGTTTTGTCCCTGGTAGTTGGGGAGAAGGAAGTATTTGGTAAGAACTTTGATATTAAGGAGGAAATTGTTCAGACAGGAAGACAGCAAGGGCTGGAGGTAGTGTTAATTGATTTCAAGGTATTCAGACCCATGATTAAATACAGACTCCAGGACAAACCCAACTATGTGTACAACTATAAAGATCTAGGGAAAAAAATAAAATAAAATAGAGACTCCACATATATTCAAGGGTCACCCATTTCATAGAGAGTCATAGTTTAGTGTATTAATACTTGGGTGTCCTAATTCCAAGTGTGAGGAGATATAGAAAGAGCCTGGGACCTCTAGAGCTTGATTTTCAGGAGGGGTCTTGTGCATGTTCAATCTCAGCACACATTCAATGTTGAAGCATGCTTCATGAAAAGAATACAGATCACAAGTTACAGCCCAGGAGATTTCTATGAAGTGAACAGACTCTAGAAGCCAGCACCCAGATCAAGAAACAGAACTCTCCAGTACCAGAAGCCCCTGATGCTCCAATCTGTGTCCCTCATCCACCACCATCCTGAATTCTAACACCAGGGATTCATCTTGCCTATTTTGGCATTTTATATAAATGGAATCATACACTATGAATTATTATGTTTGGCTTTTCTTGCTCAACAAGAGTCATCTGGGCTGATATTTGCAGTTGTTACTGCTGAATGGAGTTCCATATGGTTAAACCATAATGCACTTGTCCATTCTACTGGGCAATGGTGATGTTCATTGGGGTGATACCACTAACACCCACCAGAATGGCTAACCAAAAGTGGGGGAGGCTATGAGGAAGCAAAGTCTGACTTTGCTCTGGATTAGACACTGTCAGAAAGCAAGGGCTACTCTGATTGGACACCTTAATTCTTTTTTTCTTTTTAGCCCTTATTTTTTTATTTTGAGACAGTGTCTCATTAAGTTGCGCAGGGCCTTGCTAAGTTGCTGAAGCTGGTTTTGAACTTGACATCCTCCTGCCTCAGTCTCCTGAGACACTGGGATTACAGGCATGAGCCATATTCTTATCGAGAAGCCACAAAGGGGGCAAAGATGTAAAACAGTCAGAACTATCATACAGTGGCGGTGGGAGTGTAAGCCAGTATAACCTATTTGGAAAAATTGCTTGATATTTTCTATTAAAGCTAAATATACACATGCACTATGGTCCACAATTTCACTCCTATTTACGAACAGAAAGGTAGGTGTATTTTCACCAAAACACATGTACTTAGAAACAATATTCATAATTGCCAAAACCCATGATTTTTTAATTCCTAGTTTTTTTGGGTTTTGTTTTGTTTTTGTTTTTGTTTTTTTGTACTAAGGATTGAAGCTGGGGGAGCTAAATTCCCAGTCCTTTTTATTTTTTAATTTGAGACAGAATCTCAGTAAGTGGCCCAGGCAGACTTCAAACTTTCGATCCTCCTGTCTCAGCCTCTGGATCTGCTGGAATTGCAGGTGTACACCACCACTCCTCACTTTGTTCCTAGTTTTCGTCTTATGATGGGACCCTTACCTTCACCCCATAACAGAATCTCTGACATCACAGAACAGTTGCAGGTTGCCCACCACATGCCTCTCACCCCTGATCTCAGTTTTCAGTCTTATCACCAGGAAGCTTCTCTTTACTTCTCAGGCCAAGGTTGATTGGCTCTGCTACTCTGTTAGGTTTTTCTCTGGGTTCGTCCTCATGTTAGCTCTTCCTCACAGGTGAAATTGTTTCATTCTATCTCCCTGATTAAACTGTGCTTTCCAGGGGGACAGGAGCCAATTTTCATCAACAGGGTCTAACAGTGTACATAGTAGATGGCAGGTGCCCACAAACATTTGTTGAACTAATTTATATATATAAACACACACATACACATACATACACCAGGGATTGATCCCAGGGGCACTTAGCCACTGAGCCACATCTCCAGTCCTTTTTTGTTTTTTAAATATATTTTATTTAGAGACAGGGTCTCACTGAGTTGGTTAGGGCCTCACCAAGTTGCTGGGGCTGGTTTTGAACTTCTGATCCTCCTGCCTCAGCCTTCTAAGCCACTGGGATGGCTTAGAAGCCATCTACACACCTGGCTGAACTAATATTAATGACAAACACTACAAGGCAGTGTAGTTCATGTGTATAAATTTACCTAATCCTCAGGACAACCCTGAGAGCTAACTGCTATTATTATCACCAACCCTATTTTATAGGTCTGTTAACCAAAGTAATGAATTAAGCAATTTGCCCAAAGTCATATAGCTAGTAAGTGACAGAGCCCAGACTTGAACCCAGGCAGTCTGGTTTCAGAATTCTTCCTCATAAACTCAATACCATGACTACTATGGGTAAAAATGAAGGTCAGGGACTGAGAGTGAAGCAAGGGGCTCCCCAACAACCACTGGACACTATTGTATCAATGTTTTCCAAAGACCACTGAGAATATAACTAGTCCAACCAGGGGGTTTACTGAGTCATTGCAACAAGCATTACAATCTGAGGAGCCTGGAGGCATCTCAGTAAGAGAGTATTAGAATTTATTCTAGGATTTGGGTTTTTGCTAGGTAGTTTGGAGGGAGACCATGAGAAGCAAAGTCTGGCTTTGCTCTGGATTGAAAGCTGTCAGGAAGCAAAGGCTACTCTGCTCAGGCTCTAGAAGAAAAGGCTAAAGCTGTGATGGGTACAAAGCACCCATTACTCATATTTGCAAGGATGAGGGAATGGTTGTTTTTATGGGTGGATGACAGCCTTGTTTTTATCTGGGTTTGGTTATGGTTTTCGGGCACTCCTGTTTTCATGCTGATCCATCAGGGTCACAGAATAGTGCTGCCTGATGTTGGTGCTCGGGGAAATTGTTTATGTGCTGCAGGGGACATATGGCAAGCTGTGAGCATTGGGTCAACGCCAGCTGTCACAGGCTGCTTTTTCCTAATGGTGAAATCAATGGTAAGAGTTAAGTTGTTCTCTTTTTTTTGGTAGAGGGATTAAACTCAGAGGCACTTAACCATTGAGCCACATCCCCAGCCCTTTTTTATTTTTTATTTAGAGACAACATTTCACAGAATTGCTTAGCCCTTGCTATGTTGTTAAGGCTGGCTTTGAACTCACTCCTCCTGCCTCAGCCTCATGAGCCACTAGGATTATAGGCATGTGTCACCATGCCTCGCGGAAGGTTGTTCTTGAACTTGACGTTAATGCCAGTTCTTTCCTAAAGCATTAACTAACTAGGAGTGGGCAGCTTCAGTTTCCACCCTACCTTGGGCACCTGAGGAAGGTGGCAGATGTATACCAACCCCCAAAACCCTTTTAAAGACCCTCAGCTACTGTTTCCTATCCATCTCTCTTTTGCCTCTGCAGATGACTTAGCACGGAGGCTGCAGCTTTCCGCGAAATCTCTCCCTGCCAAAGTCACCTGAGAACCTGGCAGTTCCCCACAGCTAATTTGCACTCATTTATTTTTCCAGACTATTTATGGCTTCCAGTGCCTTCCTTCCCCCAGCACCTGTGTGAGTCCCATTGATGAAACATCTCGTATCATTTAAGGCAGTCACTTTGCTTCTCTGATTCCTTCCTGGAAACTGGAGACCTCTTCAGGGACCATAAATTATCAGTTGCTTTTCCTGCTGAGGCACCTGCTTGCCAGCCCCCACCCCACCCTGAATTCCTCCTCCTCTTTCCTCCTTGACCCACTTCATTTTCAGCAGGTGAAGGCCATTGATTTCTGCCCCTCCCCCAACTCCCTGGAGCTGTTTGTTTTTAGCCCAGTCGAGTTTATTTACAGCTCATTCCAGCTCAGAATATTTCCATCAGGTGGACGTGTTTGGGAGCAGCTTTTCTCTTGCCACCCTCCCATCAGCTAAGCCAGGACTTCACATGTCTATTTTGGTGTCATAGAGTGGCCTGTGGGTCTCTCTCAGGACTATGCTGTCTCTGTTGGACTCATGTCTGGAAAAGCCCCAGAAGCCTCTGTTGTAATGGAAACAATTGTGTGTGTGTGTACACGGGGCCTGCAGAGATCTGGTGCCCCACGTGGCTTAGCCCTCAGCCAGCTGCCTTGGAAAAGCCAACTGTCATGGAATTTGAGGGCTGTTGACCTCACTTAAAGACACCAAAGTCATACTACACGTGGCCACTGCATTGCCAAATGACGGGTAATTGTCTAATGCAGGCTTTTGGCAAGTGTTTGGTGGTTTTCCCCGTGGTTCATTCTGTTTTTGCCCTTTGGACTCAATACTCCATGCCCTGTTTCATTTTGAGGCACATCCTTGAAAAGTGATTCGTACCAACTTACTCTTGGAAATATAGGGACCTTTGTCAGAGAGTGTGATCTGGGCGCAAGCAGACATGTGATATCGTGCAGTTCCTGTCCTCAACCTGAGACTCAGTTTCCTGATCTGTACCACAAGGGATTTGATCCACACCATCTCCAAAGTCCTTTTTAAAAATAAATATGATGGGCTGGGGATGTAGCTCAGTTGGTAGAGTGCTTGCCTCACACACACGAGGTCCTGGGTTCTAGTTCCCAGCACCCCCCCCCCCAAATAAAAATAAACATGATCCAGTCACAATGACAATTATCAAGAATATAAGTAACAATAAATGTTGGTGAGGATGTGGGGGAAAATGTTCACTCATACATTGCTGACAGGACTGCAAATTGGTGCAACTACTCTGGAAAGCAGTATGGAGATTCCTCAGAAAACGAGGAATGGAACTACCATTTGACCCAGCTATCCCACTCCTTGGTATGCACCCAAAGGACTTAAAACCAGTGTACTACAGTGACATGGCCACATCAATGTTTATAGTAAATTAATTTGCAATAGCTAAGCTATGGAACCAACCTAGGTACTCTTCAACAGACTAATGGATAAAGAAAATATGTATATATATATATATATACACACAATGGATTATTACTCAGCCATAAAAGGAATGACCATATGACTTTTGCTAGTAAATAGATGGAAATGGAGAATAAGTGAAAGAAACCAATCCCCAAAACCAAAAACTGAATGTTCTCTGAGATATGCAGATACTAACACAAAATAAGATGTGTCGGAGGGGAAGAATAGAAGTTCATTGGATTAGACAACAGAAAATGAAGGGAAGGGAGGGGGGATGGGAATAGGAAAGACAGTAGTCTGAATGAATCAGACATAACTTTCCTATGTTCATATATGAATATATGAGCAGTGAAACTGCACATCATGTACAACCACAAGAATGGGGTCCTAATTAGAAGAAGTTATACTTCATGTATGTAGAATACAGTTCTAAAGAGAACAAATTAAAAAAACAAAAAGAAAAAAATAAACATAACACCAAGATCACCATGGTGTCTCTCTTCATCTTCCCACATGCAAGACTGGCCCCCATATAGGCCTCCAGAGGTAGCCTTTTCCATTTCTACCTCCTGTGTCAAGCAGCCCCCAACAAAACAAGCCAGTGTGTCATTAGAAGCCATCAAAGGCAAGAAGTGACATGAGAAGTCATCCTGTCATGATGACTTAGCATGTTGGAAAAAATGGTCAGTGCCACCACATGCTAACGATTCTGCAACTGCCTGTCCAGTTGGTGGACAGTTCAACTCTTTGCTTATTCTGACTCCTCTTGCTTCGGGGCCTTTTCCTGCCTGCTGGAACTGCTGCTAGAAGAAGGCCTGGGGGAGGAGAGACTGTGGAGGGCACTCATGGCACGCTCCACAGCCTGGCTGGATGCCCCGACAGTGTGTGGGACGTCTCAGCAACCGTCATGTTATCAAACTGGCTACAGTTTGCCCAAAGTTTTCCACGATGTACATATTCCAGAGAAGGCTGGACCCCAGAACTTTCCTGCTGCCCCCTGCCCTGCTCACGCACAGACCACACAAGCCTTCTTAAGGCAATTCTCTTCCGAAGAGTAGAAGTAACTTGAACTTCTCTGAAAGCCCGTGGTCGAAGTTTGCAGTTTGCTATTTGCACCTAAGTAGGCAGGGGGGACAGGTGTGGACGCAACCTATGAAGAAATCGATTTGGTGTTTCGGTGGCTGCTGCTTCTGAGCATGTTACCCAAACCAGCTGGCCTGGAGAACATCCCAGCCACCTTGTGCCAGGGGGCCCTGGACTGCAGAACACAATTTTACTTCAAAGCCAAAGGAACAGCAACTACCAGCCTGCCACCCTGAAGTCAAGGTCATAAGAGGGGCATAAAAACTGCACACATGTGTGGGCATGTATGGGAAGTCCCCACCCACTCCTCTGTCAATCCCAACCCTGGCTGAGTAGTTTAAAATTTTGAAGTCTGCTCAGAGCGCCCAGGATAAGTCTGCTTTCCAAGTCTTTTTTTCCAAAACCATACGAGCAGGCACGTGCACACACGACTCACCCAAGCAACAAGCCGAGTAACACAGCAGTCCTGAAATGATGAGCAGATGAGCCAGGTTGAATGATGGGCCCATCATGGTGGGGCAAGGCCCAAGGCAGACTGGCTTGGGAACGTAAGCTGGAGACTGGTTGGGATTTGTCACGCCCCCAAGTGCTCCCTGAGCCTGGCCTGCTTGGCATTTGGGGTGGGAGCTGGCCAATCCTTGCTTTGATGTCGCTTCTGCCCCAGATGCCAGGGGCCCAGGGGCCAGTCCTGAGCTCCCGGGGGGCAGGGAGGGGTAGGTAACCCTGTCCTGGCCACCCAGCAAGGCTCCTCTGGGGCAGGCTGGGAAGACAGACTGGCCTCCGCCCAGAGGAGGACGGGATGTGAGGTTGGGAGCCCAGGGCACTGATCACCCCTGCAGGCTGAGAGGAAATGAAGTGCAATCCGTCAAACAGACTGCTTTTCATTTGGCTCCAAAAAAGCCCCGTCAATACTGCTCTGGCAAGCCTCACAGCCAATCCCCAGCGGGGAGTGTCCAAGGAGACTCTGCCTTCCTGCTTCAGGGAAGACCTTTGTGGCCAAGGGGTCTCTCTCTGTCTGTGCCAGGGTGCTGCTGACAAAGTCAAACTCAATTAAAACAACAACAAAACATTATCTCTCAGTCTATCTGACTCCAAAGGGCAGAGGGGAAACCTTTTCATTTCATTTATTTATTTCTTTTTGGCCCTGGGAATTGAACCTAGGGACTTGTGCTAAGCACGTGTTCTACCACTGAGCTAACTCCCACCCATGAGTCTTTTTAGATGAAACCTGCTCTCAAAATAATAAAGTGGCACATGCCAGCTACGGGCTCAAATCCACCTGGTGCTTTACAGGCATACCTAAAGCATGAGCACGGACACACAATATCCCAGGTCATAAAAGACAGGGTTATTAGTACTTAGCAATAAGTACTGTTTTTGTTTGTTTGTTTTTAGTACCAGGGATTGAACCCAATGGCGCTAACCACTGAGCAACACTCCTAGCTTATTCTATATTTTATTTAAACACAGGGTCTTGCTGAGTTGTTTAGGGCCTCAATAAGGTGCTGAGCTGGCTTTGAATTCCCCATCCTCCTGCCTCAGCTTCCCATGCCACTGGCAGCACTGTTGCACTCAGTAAAGACCATAAACTATAACAAGTGTCAGCCATCTTCTGTAGTGAACGTTTGTGGCTTTGTGGATCACAGGCTCTCTGTTGCAACTTAAGTTGCCATTATACATAAAAGTAGCCATTGATAGTACATAAAGGAATAAGTGTAGCTGTGTGCCAGTAAAACTTAGTGTATAAGAAATAGGAGACAGGCTGGATTTAGCCAGTGGGCTATAGTTTGCCCACAAGATTTCACTCTGTTGCATGGAATGAAAAAAGAGAAGTGGCTAACAGGGGCGTCAGAGGGATGCACAGGAGGAAGAGATAGATACCAGTTGAGGACAAAGAGACACAAGTGAAAAATCAGGGAAGGTTTCCTGGAAGAGGTGGCATATGAGCTGAGGGAGCCTGGAAAGCAGAGATTTGTAGATACAAAGATGGAGGAGAAAGAAAGCAGGCTCTGTTCCTTTTCTGGGGAATTGTGCTATGTTCTTCTCAGAAACCAGATCTGAGACATCAGACGAAGCAGCAATGGGGACAGGGAGTGCTTAGTCCTGAGCTAAGACACCTGCAGAATTATCATGTGCATTATATTTTTCCAAAACCACCTGTTCTGGGTCATATCCCTACTGATCATATTTCAAACTTCATGTCAAATCCTTGGAGTTGGAAGTTTGGTCACTTTCCACATCAAAAGTATTCATATTTTTACTATTTAGCATCAGACTTTTCCTTAAAAACCTTACATACCCAACCTACTCAGTAGTCCAACAGTGTCACTGTTGTAAAACCAAAGGCAACAGGACTAGATGATCACTGGGGTTCTGTCCCACTCTGCAGGAGTTTGAACCTGTTTTTTTCTTTTTCTTTTTTTTTCATACCTGGGATTGAACCCAGGGGCACTTAACCCCTGAGCCACATCACCATCCCTTTTCTGTATTTTATTTAGAGACAGGGTCTCACTGAGTTGCTTAGGGCCTCACTAAGTTGCTGAGGCTGGCTTTGAACTTGCAATCCTCCTGCCTCAGCCTCCTGAGCCACTGGGATTACAGGCGTGAGCCACCACGCCTGGTTGAACCTCTATTTTGAACCTAATGACTCATGGGTGTCTCTTCTTGTCTCCCTCTCCTCTACTCCTCTCTACTTCTCCTTTTTTGCTAAGTCTTATTCTCTTTGTCCTCTGTCTTCCCAGTCACTTGCAGTTGAATTTCCTTAGATAAAATGCCCATATGTATACAGACCTTTTAGCTGCCCTTCAGCCAGGTGTGCCAACCTAGGAGTAAGGAACCCTGGTCTTGAGCCCTGGCAGTAACTTGCATCCCCTCTGGGCCTCAAATTTTTCAGATGTAAGAGGGGAGCAGAGTGCACCAGATGAGCTCTGTGCACTTTGCTGTGATTCCTGAGACATACTGGTCCTTCCGATGGGTTCTAGATGGAATGGAGGATCTCTCCTCTTCACCCTGGTGAGCAATCTTTGGCCTCAAGTTCCCTCAGGCACCTTGGCTCAGGCACCAGCTCGCCACCACAGAGCTGCCTGCAAAATCTAATTCATAATGAAAGTTTCTGGGGCCTTCCTGCAGCTGTCAGCAGGTGTCATATTCACAGTATTTTGTCTTAATTGCAGGTCTGGAATTTATCAACCAGGCCAGAAGACCACTTCTGGAATACTGCCTTCCTGGGCACTGTTCCAGAAGCTTCTGCCCCTGATGCTGCCACTTACAGGCCAGTTTGCTATAGATTGGGGCCAATGTGGATTCTGCTCTGCATCTTCCTCCTGCCATATTTCCCAGCACTACCCTAAAGAGATTTTGGGGAGCCTTGATAACCCAGGCACCCTTCCCAGGGATCCAGAGGCAAAGATGTCTGTTTATTTGGGGGGCAGAGCCTAGGGTCCCAAATCTGTTGGCCCAGTGCAAAACCTTGGTACACATAGGAGTAGGTTTGAGGACCTGACTTCTCCTTGACAGCTGTCAAAGACTGCCCTTGGCCAGAATTTAGCTGGGCCACTCTGCCCTCATCTTGACTAGACCTTGAACTTGGGTTTCTCTGTCCTCCCTAGCAGCATGCAGTTATAGCAAAAATCCTGAAAAGTTGGTTTAGGGAGAACCCCCCATCCCTGACATCTGATCAAACTCTTCCTTCCTCACTTTTTCACTTTTTAAAATTTTTTTTTAATTTTTATTTTTTTTTAGTACCAGGGATTGGACTCAGGGGCACTTAACCACTGAGCCACATCCCCGGCCCCTTTTATATTTTATTTAGAGACAGGGTCTTGCTGAGTTACTTAGGGCCTCACTAAGTTGTTGAAGTTGTCTTTGAACTCGCAATCCTCCTGCCTGAGCCTCCAGAGCCACTGGGATTACAGGTGTGCATCACTGCACCCAGCTCCTTCCTCACTCTTGATATCTGATCACTTTGGCCTGCTCTTGACAAGAATTCAATTAAGTTGGTCTAGCCAGAATCCCCCTATACTTGATGTCTCCTGTTGGTAATTTTCCATCTATTCACCCAACCTGCTCCTTGGTTATAAATCTCTCCTTGTCCTTATACAGGAGCTGACCTTGGGCTAGTATTGGAACCTGCGGCAGGAACCTTGAATTGTTTTCCTACCATTTTAACAAGTGCCAGAATAATCTTCAATAGCACCTCCAGATTCAATGCTTTTGTTCCTCTGGAGGGACCTATAGCAGATTCTACTTAAGCACACAAATATTTATTGAATGCTTACTGTGTGCCAAGCCTTCCATATGCCACCAGAATATAGAGATGAATAAGCTCATGGCCTGACCCTTGGAAGGTAGAGTTTTCATCTCATCTGCTAACTTGTGCTGATTGGTACTAATTTCCTGGAACATTGCCTTATGAAGGATTCCGAGAAGAGGGTCATGATGTATTGTCCTCTCTGCAGTGAGAGGTAGGAGTAACTCCTGTGCTGCATGCTTGCTTGCTGACCCTTGTTCTGCAAAATCCTTATCATGAAACAACAGTGACACTGGGCTTAGTGTTTTCCATACATTATTGCTTTTAGTTCTCAGAGCCAATTTATCTCCATTTTATGGAGGAAAAATGACTCTCAGAGAAGTCAAGTTGCTTGGTCTGAGCCACACGGCTAGTACAGACATGAGGTCAGAATTCAGAAGAAACCTTGCACACAGATCAGTGAGGAGGTGCCCCCTCCTGCAGCCATCTTACCCAGCCCCTCGGGCAGCTCATTGGTCCCTGACTAATTGCACTCTTCCTGCTGTTCTCAGTGCTACCCGGAGACTGCTTCCCTCTGGTCTGGTCCTTCCCTGGCCAGCTGGCTACCTCCATTCCTAACTCCCAGCTACTGACTTATATCCCAAGACATCCTCAGAGTTGAGAATATGCAGAGATGACTGACAGCCCCCAAAAGGTATGTTCCCCCTTCCACAGGCTGGAGGAATCCCTGAGAAGTGGCTGTTTCTCAGTACCCTGTGGGGAGAGGACACAGAGGCATGTGACTATTCTTTTTGTTTTTTCACTGTTTAAGCCTGCTTTTATTAAAGAAAATAAGTATTTAAGCTTTCCAGCTTAAATATAATTTGGAAATTTAAATTTCATTAATAGCACAATATATGAATATACATCCCATTGTCCAAACTGAACAACCCATAATTATTAGATCAGGTCTTTTTGGTTGATCAACACTTGAAAAGATATTGAGCACTATTTTTTTCCTAAATACATAGGATGTAATATTTTTCTAAATTTCACTAAATATACTACATTCATATGCCTCTTATATACTTTAAATCATCTCTAGATTACTTATAATAATACATAAGAATAATAAATAATAATACAATGCAAAAGTCATACAATAGTTGTTATAGGTATTGTTTAGGGACTATTGATGAAGAAAAAGTCAATACATGTTCAGGACAGACACAATGTTTTTTCATGAATGAATATTTTTGATCCATGATTGGTTGATCCGTGAATACACAGATACAGAACCCAGGGATATAGAGGGTCAACTGTGTCTTCACACAAATAAAATGTAAATCCATGCAAATGAAATCATTATCTCAAAGAGAAAAAAATACATGTGTTTGGATAATCTTGTCCGCTTTCTGATTTTGAAACCTAAAACAACTACATTAATCCAGATCACAGTGTTTACTGCCTCCAGTATTGACATTTTCCACATCACACTTCATAGGTAATCCTTTCATAGGTGTTACTGTCCCTAACAGAACACACAAGCCATTAAAGTGAGATAAGTCATGTGACTGTTCTTGCCAATGGTTTTGCCTGAGTGCAGAGCACTAAATCCTTGAGATCTGATGGAACCATGAGATGGAAAGAGCCTGAGTTCCCCAATGCCACCAGATCGGTAGGTGAGCATCAATGTTTTGATTAGATTAAGTCATTTAAACCCTTAATTCCTGCAGTAGATGATATTGCCTTAACCCACTAGTGAGGCACCAGCAATGGAGAACATTCTGTGATGCTCCCTGTCCAACCCTTCTTTGTTCCCCACGACAATCTCACAAGTCATTTTATTTATCCTCATTTTCAGACAAGGCTAGAAAAAATTAAGGGATGCAGCTATAGTCAAACCCACCCAGTATATATGACCCAGTAGTTTGTAGGTCAGAGTTGAATCTAGATGTCTGACTCTGGAAATGCAATTAACAGCACACCCTAGAAAAAATGAGCAAGAAACATCAGGAAAATGGCATCTAAAGGAACTAGAGTCATTCCATCACCCAACTGGGGTGCAGTCATTTACCAAGACCCACAGTCATGTCTTTCTAATCAAACCTTATGATTATTCATCTCTGGTTTCCTGTTTCCTGGTCTATAAACTCCCATGAGTTGACAATCTTGGTGGCTTCTGTACCTCTGTCATGGAGAGGGTTCAATTAAAATGTACTGGTAACCAACAATCACACAAGCATTTACCTTCTCTGTCTTACTCTAGAAATGGGCAAATTCTGCAAGTCACTTTGAAATTCATCAAAAACTAAGATGATGGATCAATAGATAATATAATGGTGTAAATAGAGCAAACTGCTAACCATTGCAGAATCCATGTGGGGAATGTGTAAGTTTACTAGTGCTGCTATAACAAAATACCACAGCTTAGCTGACTCAAATAGACATTTACTTCTCATAGCTATGGAAACTGTTAAGTTCAAAATCAAGGTGTCAGTAAGTGTAGTTTCTCCTGAGGCCTCTATCCTTGGCTCATGGATGGCTGTGGTCTTTCTTCTGTATGCTTCCCTGGTGTCTTTGTATATCCAAATCTCCTCTTCTCATAAGGATACCAGTAAAATGGGATTAGAGCCCATACTCAGTGCCTTGCTTTAACTTAATCACCTCTTTAAAGATCCCTCATCTCACATTTTGGGGTACTGGGATTATTAGAGCTTCAACATATGATTTTTTTTTTCAATACCAGGAATTGAATTCAGAATGTTGCTCAGGCTAGGCTAGTACTCTATCACTGAGCCACATCCCAGCCCTTTTTATTTTTTACCTTGAGACAGGGTCTTCCTAAGCTGCAGAGGAACTCACTAAGTTGCTGAGGCTGGCCTCAAACTTGCGATCCTCCTGCCTCACTTCCCAAACCACTGGGATTACAGGGATACACCTCCATACCCAGCTAAAGTGAATTTTGAGGAGATAAAATTCAGCCTATATTAGATGTTCCCTCAACTATTGTTTTCATATTTTGAACTTTCTAAAGTGTCTAAAATAAAAAAGAATAACATCTGGACTTGGTGGCTCATACCTATAATTCCAGTAGCTCCAGAGGCTGAGGCAGGAGGATCGCAAGTTCAAAGCCAGCCTCAGCAACTTTAGTGAGGCCCTAAGCAACTTAGCAAGAACCGGTCTCTAAATAAAATACAAAATAGGGCTGGGGATGTGGCTCAGTGGTTAAGCACCCCTGAGTTTAATCCCCAGTACCAAAATAATAATAATAATAACATTTACAATTTTTTTTTCATTTAAAATTTCAAGTGGGCAACGGAGAACTACAAGATATCTCCAAAAAGGTTAGGACTGGGAGTGGGTGAGTCCAATGCCTCTGTTGGCAAAGACCGAGGGCTCCCTGGAGCTGTGCAGAGCTAAGGCACTGGTGCTACTTGGAGGAGGTGACTGCAGTCACTTTGAGGGCTGTCCCCGAGAATGACATGAGAAGGACATTCTCTTTCTTTCCCGACCCCCTCACTCAGAGAGACAACTTGAGGAGTCTGTCCAAGTCACAAGGATAAAAAGAGGAGGATGACCTCCTTCCTGTCATTATTTTATGTAAGTTATGTATCAAAAGTGACTACTTCATACACATATATTCAAAGAAACAAAACCCATCCCCCCTTCCTCCTACAGGGGAATTATTTTGGCCCTTATCTAAAGGAAGCCATCTGCTTTCTTGAGTTCAAGCTCTAATTTGACCAAATGGCATGTGGTAAATAGAGAGGAAGGAGGACAATGTTATTAGCAGCCCAGGGAGCATGAAGAAACTTCCCCATGGCTGGCTGCGCCTCAGCTCTGAATTCAATTATAGAGGCCGGCATAAATCAGTGGGCGCTATTAAATCTTCTGCTAGGGTTCGACAGGGGAGGCCAAGTTTGTAGAATGATCCAGGAGATCTGGCCACAGGTCAGAGACAAAACCCTCCAGCTGTATGGGGCCCAACAGGTACATGATTTCCCACACCTGCTGACACCTGTAGCTGAAGGGAAGACCCTGTTTCCATCCACTGTGTGCCTGTGCCTTCATTTTTTCCACGGTGACATTTTAGCCCCATGGGCACTAGTGATTCAAACCATGTGGCTCATTAACCCCTTCCCTCAGAGACCCCAAATCCCTGCCTGTACCTCCAGTATCTGTTATCCAAGGATCCACAACAGGTGGGGAAGAGGAAAGCTGGGTTCCAGGGAGCCCCCTGGCTGCCCTCGCATACAGACAGGCATCGCTATCCATAGTCTCACGGAGTCACCTGAACCTCTGGATTCCAGAATTTGGGGAATCTGGGGCTGGCCCCTTTGGATTTAATTGAGCAATAGAATTTCTCATTTGAACCAAATGGCAAGATGAAACGTTATAGCACTATAATTGCATGATTCTACCATTCTGGAAATTCTCTGAGATCTGAAAACTCCTGGCTTGAGATCTAACAAACTTTCTAACTTTTCCTCCTTTCCTCCCTTCCTCCCTTTTCTTTCCAGAAATTGAACATTGAACCCAGGAGCACTTAACCACTGAGCCCCCAGCCACAATATATATATATTTATTTATTTATTTATTTATTTTTATTTTTTATTTTATTTTTTTTGCGGTGCTGGGGATTAAACCCAGGGCCTTGTGCTTGCAAGGCAGGCACTCTACCAACTGAGCTATATCTCCAGCCCTTATATTTTTTATGTTGAGAAAGTATCTAAGTTGTCTGGGGCCCCACTGAGCTGCTGAGGCTGGCTTTGAACTTGTGATCCTCCTGCCTCAGCTACCACACCCAGCTCTAAAAGACTTTAAAAGACAAAAAAATCCTATTTTGTGCTCCAAATGAGAGACAGTACTTTTGTATTCACATGTGGTGTTCATGTAAATGTTTAGAATAGTTAATGCATGTATGTGATTCAAAATTCAAAAAGTTTAAGCAGGTAAATATGAAAACTCTCTCCCACTCCTCTCCCCCAGCCTACCGGCTCCAGTGATTTATTATCAGTCCATTACTTCATTTCCTATATATACTTCTAGGAGTATTGCATGTATATGCAAGCAAATAGGATATTTCCCCTCTCTTCCTCAAATAATGTTTATACCATATTATGCATATGATACTTCCTCTTGTTTTTTTTTCAGAATATTTCCCTCCCTCCCTCCCTTCTTCCTTCCTTCCTTCCTTCCTTTCTTCCTTCCTTCCTTCCTTCCTTCCTTCCTTCCTTCCTTCCTTCCTTCCATGGGGATTGAACCCAGGGTGCTTTACCTTTGAGCTACATCCCCAGTTCTTTTCAATTTTTATTTTGAAACAGGATCTCACTAAGTTGCTGAGGCTGGCCTCAAACTTGTGTTACTCATGCCTCAGCCTCCCAAATTGCTGGGGTTACAGATGTGTGCTACCATGCCCAGCCTTCACAGTATTTCTAAGAGACTGTTCTGTGTAACTACATAAACAGTTGCACATTGAAGGGGGCAGAGTGAACAAATTTGGTTCTTCCAAATGAAGGAATATTATGCAATCATAGAAAATAATATGATACAAATGAAAATTTTATTTAGTCCCATTTGATGTGCAATTGGATGGTCTGCAAGCATTTGCTGGTGCAAATAATGCCATAAGATAGCCTTCAGCATGCATCCCTGTATATGCTGGATAAGGATTTCTAGAAACAGAACTGCTGGTCAAGGGTGTGCATGTGTAATTTTTTATACATACAGTCTTCTTTGTCTCCACAAAGCTTCCATCAATCCACACTCCCTCCCATGAACTGGGGGTGAGAATATTTGCTTCCACACACTATCCCTGATGCCAAACCTTTTAAATTTTGCCCAGTTGGCAGGTGAACAATGGTATCTCAATGTGGTTTTAATTTGCATTTCTCTTACAGCGAATGAGACTGAGGACATTTTCACACATTGTAAAGTCATATGTACTTTTTCCATTTTTCTACTGCATTTGTGGAAAAATTTAATTTCTTTTTCTTCTTCTTTTTGGTACCAGGTATTGATGAGGGGTGCTTAACCACTGAGCCGCATCCCCAGCCCTATTTTGTATTTTATTTAGGGTCTCACTGAGTTGCTTAG
>JAJEJO010004609.1:4260-64278 GCA_020662805.1 Glaucomys volans
GGTTACATACAAAAAATATTACCTCAAAAACTTTTTGATTATTGTTCTCAGAATATTTTTTACACATCTTTGAAAAAAAAACATTCTTTTTTATCTTAGTCCATCTAGGTAAAAGTTTACCAATTTGTCAATGTATTCAAAGAACCAATTTTGGTTTAATTTTCTTCACTATTGATTTTCTATTTTTCATTTTCTTTATCTCTGTTCTATTCTTTATTGTTGCTATGTCATATGGCAGATATACAGATAGACTTTCAAATATATTGTTAATTATATACTATGTATGAAAATCTTCAGAGATATATTAAATAATTTTTGTTTAAATGTCTTGTGTGTATCTATGTGACAATCATATTATTTCCTTTTGTATTATTAAATTATTCTTATTAAACAAATAATTTTTCTCAAGTGTTAAATATTAATCATTTATCCTTGGGACAATTCATACTTAGTCATTATTTATTATTATCTCTACATATTGTAGAATTTTATTAACTAATACTTTGTTAGTGACTTTTACATGTATGTTTATGAAAGAGAAAGGTCTATGTTTTTCTTTTCTTATAATGTCCTTTTCAGGTTTTAGAATCAGATTCATGCTGAACCCATAAAATAAATAAAAATGTGATTCTTCTACCTCTTGTTTTTCAAAGAAGTTTGATAAAATAGGTGTTTGGTCTTTTCTTAAATATTTGATATCATCTACTACCAAAATCAGTATGTTTAGAATTATATAGATAATTCCAATATTACTGATAAATTGAATTTTTAATACATGTGGAGATGTTCAATTTTTTTCTATTTCATCTTCTTTCTCATTTCATAAAAGTTGATCATTTCATCTCACTGTTTTGTCCATTTATGTATTAAGGCTGTATTATTCTTGGACAAGAAGAAGACAATAAACCACCATGTATCTAAAATGCTCCTCTCCATTCTCAAGAATGTAGCTAAGTTAAGAGAATAATAAAAATATGCCAATCCCCCAAAATCAAAAGTTGAATGTTCTTTCTGATAATTTGGACGCTAACACACAAGAAGGGGTGGTGGTGAGAATAGAAGTTCAGTGGATTAGTCAAAGTGGAATGAAAAGGGGAATGAAGGGAAAGGAGTGGGATAGGAATAGAATAGACTGTGGAATGAATCTAACATGACTTTCCTACATATTCATACATACATTCATACATATATGAATATACCAAGGGAATCTTAACATCATGTACATCCACAAGGCTGAGATCCTAATTAGAATAAGATACACTCCATGTTTGTATAAATATGTCAAAATACACTTAGTTTCATATGTAACTCAAAAGAACAAATAAAGGAAAAAAAAGAATTGAAAAAAATGAGGGAGAGTTCTGGGCCAGAATGTCTAGATAAATATTATCTCAAAACTGACTTTGACATATGGTGGGGATTATGGTGAGTTAGTGCTATCTGTAGGAAGTAGCTTTCTTGCATGCATGCTAAATTCCTTGGGGTGCTGGTCATACAGTGGGACAAAGAATGCTGAGCTAAAGATGCCACTGCCTATTGTAACCTGGTAGCCTAATCTATAAAATCCCACCCCACCCCACCGTGGTAACTGGTTCAGAATTGAGGGTGCTGTGCAAAGAAGCAGTGTCAGTTATCCAGGAGGCCACCACTGGAAAAGGCCCCATGGGGGTACAGACATTATTTTCTGGAGTAAAGTTGTGAGGGACGTAGGTGTTTCTTGGTAAAGCACAATGAGAGATGGAGCTGCTATCCAGCCTAGCACCACTGGACTGTCCCTGTGAGATTTTTCAAAATACCTTATGTCAGCATTGTCATTTCTGAGTACCTTCTTTGGTCTCTTTCAACCAATCCCACTAGCACAACTGAGCTGTGGACAATACAAAGGCATTTGTCAATTCCATGTTTATAGTATCTCCTAATTATCTTTTAAATGCCTGCAGGACATATATTGATGTGCCCTTTCTCATTTCTGATTTCCTCTTCTTTTATCTTGAACAGGTTTACAGCATCATTGATCTTCTCGAAGAACCAGCTTTTTCCTATAATTTGCTTTAAATCTCATTTGATTTTGCTCATTTATTGTATTCCTTTCCTATACTTCTTTCATTCTAATTTGTTTGTCCTTTCCTAGTTTCTTGAGCTATAAGCTTATATCATTAACTTAAACAATCATTATTTTGTAATGTAAGATTTTGTAAGCTATAAATTTCCATCCATTAACATTTTGAATGTTAATTTAATGGTGCATTCATGAGATAAACCTAACTTGAGCATCACATATTATGCTGTCTCTCTATATATGTTTTGGGTTGGATTTGCTAGGTTGTTTAAAGTCTTTCACAACCTCTTTTATTTATTGGAGTACGTTTTTCTTATCTCTTGTCATGGGTTTTTGCATCAAGTTGTACTGGATTCAAAAAAATACTGTGTATTTTCTTATATATTCTTTGTAAAATCTTATGTAAAAAGTTTGCTATAATTTCTGAAATATATGTGTGAATTAACTGATAAAGTTATCTGAGTTTAGTTGTCACTGAGATTATCTTTTAATTTCAGAGTGTATCATATTAATTAACTTAGCCCTTGATGTTTAGTGTCATTGATGTGTCAGAGTGCATCACTTTTGTCTCTGGGAATTTATAAAGTTTGTTTAAATCAAGTCTCTGTAGAGGGCAGCACAGGGCATGTGCCAAGTTTGGAAGTTGCTCACTGGAGCAACTTTTTTGCTAATCAAATCCAGGTCAGTTCAGTACATGATTTTAAAAGTAGAGAAAAGAGTTGAGTATTTGCTTAGTATACACAAGTACCCTGCTCAACCCTTTGTACTGCCCCAAATCAGAGCAAAACAAAATAGTAGAGAGGGATACATAAAATTTCACTTATAATGAATGATGATCTGGTAGCTACTAAAGAGCAACAGTTAAAGTCAAATCCTAATGGAAAAATATTTTCTGTGTGTAGAAACAAATAAACTATTTCTTTACCTCCCAAAATTATTTTAAAACTGATGGCAAAATAAAACATATGTTTTCAGATAATCCAAACTAAGAATGGATACAGTTATGCTATCATTATTAAATAAATTTCAAAGAGATATACTATAGAAATAAAGAATATTAATTAATTTATTGAGGACAGTCTGGATTGCAAGAAGGAGCAGTAAACAAACTTTTTAAATGTATTTGAGAAAACACTTTCTATACAATTTTAGTACAAAGAAGTAGTAGACGGAGGAAGGTAAGGAGGAGAATCATTTCTTTTCTATAACTAAATAAAAATAAGACAGTTTGGATGGCAGAAATTATTTGAGTTATATTATTCAGAACAAGTTATGATCAGAAGGTAGGAAAGATATTGAGCAACATTTTAAAATGTTAATTAAGTACACATGATGAGATTTTGAAATTGTTACTGAATTGGGAATAAAATATATATCTTCCAAAACAGTCATTCAGGGGAATAATTAAAGGTGAATCATTTATTGTAAAATATTTCTTAGATATCTACCTTTTAAGTATTTTGTTATGTACTTGGGACACTTGAGAGCGCACACACACACACACACACACAAAATTCAGTCTTACCTATAGGTTGACATCTAGGTAATAAGCAATACAAAATTAGTACACCTAAGTTGATAAGTAATACAAGGTAATATAGAAAAAATAAAAATGCATCAGTGGAAAGATGATTAGAAATATTATGGCAGAGTAGCAATTGCTGTATGAAATTAGTTGGTTGGAGTAGGACCTATGGAAATCATGAGCCCTAAGGATCGGGTTTGGCAGAGATGAAAGAAATGGCCACGTCAATATTTAGGGAGTAATATTTAACACATTATGTACAATCGAGACATGATCCTAAAGAATGAAGTCATGAAGCCTAAGACTAGGGTTTGGCAGAGGTAAAGGAGATAGCCAAGTCAATATATAGGGAGTAACATCTAATACATTATAAACAGTTGTGACATGGCCCTAAAGAATCATACATAGAGTTTTCAAAAAACATTGATAAACGCAGTGTGACCGTTGCATTGAGAAGGAGGGTAAATTGAGAGAAGAGGTCAAAGACTTAAGCAAGGATTAGATTTTTGGTGACCTTTGTAAGGACTGCATTTACTCAGAATTAGGGTAAAATTGGAATGATTGTGGGGTTAATAAATGATGCAAAATCAATTAAATTTTTAATAAGATTACTCTGGTTATTGAATCGAAAATCATAGACCTGTGGTGGAAGCAGGAGAGCAGTAAATTCTATTTTAACAACCCAGGCAGCAAATCATGATTATCGTGTTTGTAGATTGACTGTAGTGATAGAATCAATGTTTTCTGAATCTTAGGATAAAGGTGATGTTAAAAAGGAAGGGTCTCTGAACGAGGTTTTGGGCACTGAACAACTTGAATGATGGATTTGCCATCAATTTCTAGGTGAAAGACCACACAAGTTGCTGGGAAAACTCAGGAGTTCATTTTATCTCTTTTAAAATTTTCAGCATCTGTTAAATATCCAAGGGCCTATGTGGTCAAGATAGTTAAATGATGCTGAGGTTTGGAAGACAATTCACCTTTGGAACCATAAATTTAGTTGGTTTTCATTTATAGGTGTTTCAGAACTCTAATATTAGATGAGATGGTCAAAGAGTAAACCAGGGTAAAAAACACTACCACTACCACAAAGTTTTGATGAAGATCAGAAACATTATATCATCTAGAAGTTCAGAAGAAGAACAAAAGCAATGAAACCTCCAAGTTAGCATCAGAATTAATATCCAAGAAGGAAGTCCCTAGACCAAGAGTTTGGAAGAGCAGAAGTCAAACAAATTGTGTTTTTAGGAGGTAGACATGATTAAATATTTCGAAGGTTGATAAATCAAGAGAAAAGAAAATTAAGAGTTAGTTATTGGATATAATAAAATGAGGTAATGATTTAAGTACATAAGAATCCAAAACTCAGTAACATAAAAGAAGAAAATAAAAATGAAGAATCACTTAAAAATTGGAATCAATAGAAAGTACAATCAAGAAGGTAGAGACTTTCAAGTTGCTGTGAACAGTGAGAGATTGAACACAACTTGCAAACTATGTAATGAGTTAGCTTTCCAGTTTTGTTGATGATGGAAAATTATATGAGACTTCTCATTCAGAGACAAATAACTGTATTACTTATAATAATATCAATAATCAGAACAAAATTTGCACTAGTTCCCCAGGCCAAATTCCCACAGGATAAAAATACTATGGCCATTTGAAACATAAACACAGCGCATTACATTGCAGAGGAGGAACTTAAAATATAGAGTGTAATTTCATACATTCTGACTATTAATTTTCAATTGATCCACTCACAAATTAAGTTATTAATTTGGATTTTCACAAAGTCCTCATTGGGTTACCCATTTAATTCCAAAAAGCCAGTTGACAGCAGTTGCTTTCTGGGTAGTGTACCTACTAACCAGGTCCAAGAGGAAAGAAGTCCTAAATGTTCAGGAGAACCTCTGGGAAGAGAATATCTTGCTCCAATCATTATGATACCTGGTTATAAAGAGTTCAAGGTCAAAGGGTTTTTTGTTTTGTTTTGGTATGTGGGTCCACCAAATAACAACCATTATCTACATCAGCTCTTTCCAGCCAGGAGAATACCCTGTGCATTTATCAGATGGAGAATAAAAAGTATGTAAAACATCAAAAGCCCAGTTCACATGATAATTTAGTAGTAAAAGCCACAAAAGAAATATATATCTAACTAAAAGGCCCTACCCACCAGTAATGATATTTTTATTTTATTTCTACAAACATTTTCAATGCCATCAGTTGAATTCAGTTTCACCCTTTACCTATGGGCTTAGGTAGGAGGGTTACTTGGGTGCCTGTGTGCAATGATGCTCAGAAGTTTGAATCATTTCTTTCTATAAATTTTCCCAGCATGTCTGGATGAGTGCATGTAAACTTTGATATTCCTTGGTGACAGGAAGACTTTAGTCCTATCCCTAATTGCCTTGTGAAAATAATAGAGGAATGATCAAAGGCATGTGGGGTGAAAGCAGTTCCATTCCAAAAAGCAATATACATTTTCTTGGGTCTCAAGCGGTGTGACAGCATTGAGTAACTCCATCAACTGGAACTTCCATTGTTGCCTGTTTTCCCCAAACACCACACTGGAAGATGACAACTTCATTAATAACACTATCTAGTTGATCTTTGGATACACCGGAATTCAATAGTGGTGACCAGATTGGTTTTCAGTTGTGCCCAGAGCATTTATACTCACTATCTTGGGGGGTTTGACACATAAAATGGTACTTCTTTTTATGTGTATAGGAATCTGAGGGATCTAATTCTCTCTTACTAAGGTATCTTAATTTAATATCCAGTTTTGTAAGGACTAAGGGAGTTTGCAAGGTGGTCGCAATGGTCATAAACATTTATCTATGTTTCCTTAGGCCATAAGTAAGTAAGCTTTTTGTCACAGTTATCAAAATACCTGATAAAAACAACTGAAAGAAGGAAAGATTTAATTTTACTCATGATTTCATTCTTAGTACTGTTGATAAAATTGGGTGAACCTGAGGCTTACCATCAGAAGCCTCATCTACCAGGAAGAGAATTGTCATCAACCAGGTTATTATCCATGAAAGTGTCTGTGACCTGACCTCTGGCTACATTGCCTGCAACCCACCACTCTGATTTTGGCAGATGAATAGGCAGTATGCTGGAGCACAAATGATTGTTGGGTTCTCCAAACAACTGAGTCCACATGTTTGCTATGAATCCCTTGGAGTTTGCACAAATTTATTGTGAGGTATGAGTTCCTCTTTTTTCCTTTTCCAGAGAGTCTTGCTACTATACCATGTAATCCACATAACCAAAAACATCAAGTAGTGTGAATTGTCTGAGAGTCTACTAGTAAGGTAGCATGATCTGCCACAATTTCGTGGACATTAAAAGAAAACCCTGAACCTCAATTCCTAAAGGGTGATTTGAAGAATCAGGTAATAAATTCACATACAATGTGGTCGTTATAAGGGAGGAACTCCCAGATTAGAAAATTTATAAGTATTAAAATAAGCTGTAAGCATTATTCCCCTTTTCTCCATAGTGAAACATTATTTTCTAAAACTGTTTAGAGTATTTTTGTTGCTGTTGTTTAGTATTTATTGGAGATTATACCCAGGAGTGCTTTACCACTGAGCTACATGAAATACATAACCACTTTTTATTTTTTTCAACTTTTTTATTTTGAGATGGGTTCTTGCTAAATAGTTGAAGAGTTGAAGACTACCTTGAATTTAGGGTACTCCTCCCTCAGGTCTCTTGAATCTCTGGGATCACAGGTGTAGACCACCACACCTAACTTGTTTACTACACATTCTTGGAGGATAGGAGAGACAAAATGTAGTCAGTGTGTCCTCCTTAAGTACATGCGAAAAAATAAGAGCCCACTGAAAAATATCTTCCTACAGAAATAAGTCTCTATATATTGATAAGTAATATGAGAGAACTAAACACACATGAGAAAAATAAAGAGATCATCAGCTCAGGTAAAACAATTAGCATTTCATGTCATCCATGAGAAATGATAGTTGTACCCCATTTGTGTACAATGAATCAAAATTAAAAAAATATAAAAATAAAAAAGACATAGCAAGAGCAAGAAGATTTAGAGGAGAAATGATTGGGTTATGAGAACCTTAATCCAATTAGTGAATTAAACCCATGATGGGATTAACTGAGTGAGAAATGAAGGTGGGTAGGGTGTGACTAGAGGAGGTGGATCATTGTGGGTGTGACTGTAGGGTATATATTTTGTTTGTGGCCAGAGGTCTCTCTGTGCTTCCTGATCATCACATGACTCGCTTTCCTCCACCACCTTTCGCCTCCTTGAGCCCCAAGGAATGGAGCATACTATCTATGGATTGAGATCTCCGAAACTGTAAGCCCACAAATAAACTCTTCCTTCAAAAAAAAAAAAATAAGATTAGGATCAAAGCAAAGGTATCCACTCTCACCACTTATGGGAGCCTATCCAGAGCAACAGGAAAATAAGTAAAGTTTTCCAAAATAGAAAAGTTAGAAGTATTTGCAGATAATGATTTTCTATTTGGAAAACACTAGTGAATTTATAAAAGCTATTAGAAATAACTTTAAAAAATAAGAAAATTTGTAGAATACAAAATCAACATAAATAATTAATTCTTTTCTATATATTAACAATGAAGTTTCTGAAAAGAAAACTAGGAAAATCTCATTAATTTTAGTGAATAAACATTTATCCAAAGAAGACACAGAAATTATCACAGGCATGTTAAAATATGTGAACATCAGGACCGATTAGGGAAATGAAAATCAAAACTACAATGAACTCTTACCTCAAGGTAAGAGGATTCCAGAAGCAAGGCAGCAGATGTTTAAGATATTGAGAAATTGAAATACTTGAAAACTATTGGTGGAAGTCTGAAAATCAATAAAAAGCTCTGTTTTTAAATTTAACATATTTAAAATTTAAAATAGAGTATTATTTTAATGAAAACTAGAATATCATAATATCAGTAATACCACTTTTGGATACTTGCCCAAAAGAATGAAATTCTGAATCTTAGATAACAGTACTCATGCTTCCTGTAGCACTGCTTACAATAACCAGGATGTGGAAATCACCTAAATTTCCAATGACAAATGAATGGATAAAAATTATATATACATACAATCTAATGCTCTTTAGTCTTTAAAAGAAGGACATTTAGCAATACGTGACAACACAAATGGAACTTGAGGACCTTATGTAAGTGAACCTAGATATCTACAGAAGGACAAATGTTGCATGATTCCACCTGTATGAAGTATCTAAAAATGTCATATTCATGAAATCAAAGCTTGGAATAGTGTTACCATGATTTAGAGGAAGTAGAAAATGGCAAGTTACTAGCCACTAGGTACAGAGTTTCAGTCAACAAAGAAGAATTAGCTCTAGACATCTGAAATACAATATTGTATCTATGGTCAACAATACTGTAAGTGGTTATATCTCATATTACATGTTCTTGCCAGAATAAAATCAAATAATAAGAAAATGAAAATAATAGTAATATATTTCCAAAGAAATTCAACACTTATAAAAAATTACACCAAGATAGACTGCAAATCTTGAAGTAATCGTAGACCAGATCAAATTATCAAACCATCATCAAAAGATGTTAAAAATAGGTGCAAATCTCTTCAAAATATTTAGAAATGAACCAAAGGTATATTCCAAATAATTCATGGCTTGAAATATGTAAATTTATTTGGAAAATACTTGACAAAGTATTTTTTGACAAAGAAATTTTTCTTTTTATGTTTAATATCATTTTTCACTGATGTTTCATACAAGAGAATCTCAACTTCCTTTTCTAGTGTGTTATATTTTTACTTGTTCATTTTAACTATTATCTTTTTTTGGGAGGAGGGTACTCCACCACGGAGCTGCATCCCCAGTCCTAGTTTGTATTTTATTTAGAGACGGGGCCTCACTGAATTGCTTAGCACTTCTCCATTGCTGAACCTGGCTTTGAACTCTTTATCCTCCTTAGCTTCCCAAGCTACTGGGATTACAGATGGGCATGTGCCACTGTGCCTGGCTTATCTATTATATATTTCTGAGTGATATTTCCTCTACTTTGCATGATACATTTCTATGCTACTAATATTCCAATTCATTTGAGTATATGCTTTTATCATTCAGTAAAAACTTACTTTGTCCATTATCTAATAAAGATTGATTGGTATGTTATCTCTAGTCTTTTAAAACTGTGCTCCAATTCTCTATGTATGTGTGTCTGTGTAACATGCACTATATGTGTGTGTGTGTATACATGTACATGCATTCAGTAATGCAAACTGTAAGAACCTTTCAGAATGATGGTGTTTCATAAAACTATAAAGATGCTGAAATTTTATTATCATTTAGTGAATGCATAAGCTGAAGAAGCAAATAAATAGAGCCTGCAGGAGAAGAAAAATCATCCCCAAGAAAATTCAGTGAAAAGTTTAGCAGAAGCTTTTGCAGACCTCACTAAGCTCCTTAAATTTTTAAAAACAGTACCAACACCATAATGTTTCTATTACTAGAGAGGAATGTTCACAATGTGTTATTTGCTTAAGAGAAAATTTATGGTGAAAAGGAGAAATCAAAACACTATGGATATTTTTCTAAAAGGTATAAAGTGTGCAAAAATCCTAAATGCAGTCCATATAGGCAATGTTCAAGAAGAAGGTATTGCTGTCCTCAGAAATGACAACCCCATGCATGCCATTTCCTATTTTCCCTTCCAGTAGGACAAGACAGGGAGATGGAGGATGATATAATTGATCCTTATCCTGTGGGGGGCTGAAAAACTATGTGCCTTTATATCTTAGCTTTTAACAAAAAATTTAAAATAAATCTGTATTTTAGAAACATAAAAAAGGATAGAATAAAAAGAAAAGAAAAAAAATTTGTACAACTATTTCAATGTGTTTTTTTTAAGCTAAGTGCTATTGCAAAAGAGTCAAAATATTCAATAAACAAATGCTTATGGTGTAGAAAAATTGAGAGATGAGTAGAGTAGAAAAAGTAGATTAAGTGCAGGAAGGAGGAGTGGAAAGGGAGTAAGAGTGGAAAAATCTGATCAAACTTTCCTCCATACATATATGAATATAGCAAAATGATTTTCACCTCTACTAATTGAAAAAAGGTCTTAAATAAGTAGCCAAAATATCAGTAGAGTAAAGGAAAGGGAACAGGAGAGGGAGGACTGGAAGTTATGGGATAGTACTCTGGACTGAATAAGTACAAATTACAGTCCATGCTTTTATAATTATTTCACAATGGAGCCTAATGTTATATATAACTACAATGTGCTAATAACACATACATTTTTAAAAGAAATAAAGCAAAAAAGTTACAGTAAGGCAAGATTAATTTATTATTGATGAAAAAATTTATGTAAATCTAGAGTTAGACAAATTTTCAGGATTTATAAAGTTTACAGTAGGGTATGGTTGTATCCTAGGCTTTTATATTTACTCACCATTCCCCCACTAGGAAGTTTCCATGGCCTTTGTGTTGATTCTTTATGTCCAATTTAAGATCATTTTTCTTCTATGAAATCTTCAAGGTTGGAGTAGGACAAAGAAGCAGCAGCCTGACCTCATGTACTATCTTGACAGTAATGAATCTACTTTGCTTTAATCTTTTTAGAGTTGTGTGTCTTCTTTTCTTTTTGAGTTAGAATTGATAAACTTGTTCTCACTAAGTGATGGAGAATATCACTTTTTCATTTATTAGGTAATTGAATTTAAAATTGATCATGTTAGGCACTAAAAATTCAGTTTTTCCTTTCTGTTGATTTTTGCTCATTGTTGATCTTATATCCTTGCCCAAACCCTAGTCAATATCTTCATTTTCTTTTTTTTGTCCATTTTACTTTGCTATAAAATAGAAATTGCCAAAAAAATGAAGAACAATCGTAAAACAAATCTGGATTGAATTTCATGATACTATGTGTTTTTAAAACAAAACATTTTTAACAGTGAAGAATTTTTTCATTAGTTATTTAAGTTGTTCATTTCTAATTGTAACACTCTCACAGATGTGCATGATGAATTGCTACTGAATGCATGCTGTCCTATAGATTTGAAACATACGACCAGGCTTAGCGTCTTATTTGCCATGGAGTATCATAGGCCCTAGAGGAAAGCATGACAAAATATGAAATGTGTTCTGTTTACTAGTAAGTGCTATCTCACACTTTAACAAGATCATTTACAGAAATGAGAATAATGAATAGTTTTGACATGGTTAAATTGTGAATTCGAAATGAACCCTGACTTTGTTCTTATATCTAAGGTGGACATCCAAATCTACCCTTCACAACTCAGAGCCATTTCATTTTGGCTTTACCTGCCAGGTTTGTTTGTTTGTTTGTTTGTTTGTTTATTTGCTCGTATTTTGTTTTTTCTCCCTCTTGAACTGTTTCAAATCCCATGTTTTTCAATTAGAATTGATTAATTCTGTAGCTTGATTTCTTCTGTTGTCCCAAAATTTTGATTCTAGTTTAGTGTTTTCAAAGGAAGTTCTTGAAGAAGCAATTGCTCAAATTAGTGTTTCTCAAAGTATGGTACCACTTAAGTCAGATTTTCATGTAAGGTCCATTTGCTTTTTTTTTTTTTTTTGTCACATTTTGTAGAAAATTTTGAAGTATACAAAAGTTTGAGAATCATGGAATTAAACTTTCTTAAATTAAAAAAACATCAGTTTAAAAGTAGGAAGACAATAAATTTAGACAATGATGTTGTTCAAGTACTGCAATGATGTTGTTCAAGAACTTGGGCTTGCCAGCAATCAGGTTAGGATTAAAGTATTTACATGTTCATTATAAAAATTTTGCACTCATTACCTAATTGCTATATAATTTGTATATCTTAAATGCCCATACCACATCTCAATTGTTATTAGTGTCGAAGCTCAAATGTGTTACACCAAATATGCCATACTATGCAATAGTAAAGGACATGGATTTCACACCAACCCTGAATGCAAGTACAGCCTTCATCAAATTCTGGCTTTTGAAATACATGTCATGTTCTCTCATTTCCTAACAGATCTCTTTTTCCCATTCCCTATGTTTCCTCCACCTCTGATTGTATGCACAACTCTGCTGCATGCCCATTCCATGACTAATCATCTGACCTATAGCCTTAAATTGTTCTTCAGTTTTTCCACCTCTCTGACCTTAAGTGAAAGTAGGCTTTTCTCAGAGGAAAAGTGTTTCTACCACATTCTTTAAGGACAATCATCATCCTGACATGATCCAAACCCCTGGCAAAAGGAGTGACCTGCTCCATTATTCCATTTCAGCCAGTCTTTATTCTGGACATTTGGAGGAACTTATCACCCTAACTTCTCTTTCTCAGAGATCGTGGTATATTGACTTTAGTACTGGCGGGAGTGTGGATCACTGCTGTCACTAATAAGGCATATTGCATAAAACATGTATTTTTTAATGAAATATTAAGAAGCCAGATATTTGCATGAAATTCTTTCGATCAGAGGGGTATATAAATGTATGTATGGGAATTTAATCTCTTACTATTTCCTCTTCCCTTTTATGCCTAGACAAATGAAAGCCGTATCATGGACTTCATGCTTTGGAGGATTGTTGCACAGGGCTGCAACACTTACTGATGAGGCAGGCCTTATGTGTTGCACCCAAGGGGAGTGCTAACGCCAGCAAACGATGGGAAGGACTCTGGCTGCACACTGAAGTCCAAGGAGAACAGCTTTATCCAGGAGAGATGGAGCACCTGTCACATAGGAAGTTGCTTCTGTCTTTCCCGTGTATAACACTGTCCTTTATATGCTTGCAGTTAAGCTAGCCATATATCTCAAAGGCCAAGCCTTATGTAAGCAGTTTCCAGTCTATTCCAAAGACTATCAGCCGGTAACAGACAGTAACAAGCAATTCGGTGAACCCAGGAAGTGACAGGCTCTCATAAGCCACAGAACTATTTCACCCAACCGCAGAAGAACGTTCTGTTCACAGAGCACAGGAAAAGGTGTCTGAGGCCCAGAGTGGCCTGAAAAACCCACGCCCATGTTGGCCTCCTCCAAGGGGGCAGGGCAGAGCCCTAGTCCCCGAGTGGCCTGTTCCGCATGCCTGCCTATGGACAGAATTCCAGGACACAGGTCCCACAGAGGATACCATATATCGAAAGCTTGATAATGTTTAGTATATTCTAGAAATTTATTTATAAATGACTTAAGGTCTTTTTGCCCACTTCCAGAACTCAAGGGTGGTATTGCTCAATTCACTTGTTTTAGTAACTAAAATCTTTAAAGTATTCAGGGAAATATAGCTGTGTATCCCTTCTTTATGTTTTAAAGAAACAGGCCTTTGGGTTATGCCAGTGTTTTTGTTACTGGAAGTAGGCATTGATTTAAAATAAGAGCGAACTTGAGTGGCAAAGTGCTTATGGAAGGGAAAATACATTAATTTGTCAGTATATTTCTCTAGTGTCGCATAAAAGCCAACATATTATGATATTAAAAAACATTATTTTTAGCTTTATCAGGGCATTTATTGTCTTGTTTTTTATTGTTGTTCTTATTTTTTCAATATACTAATTTATTTTCCAGGGTTAGTCATAAATTAGCACAATGTTTTTAACAATTATATATGGCTGAGTATATTATGGAATAATTTATATTGCCCTGTATTTTCATATATTAAAGTCCCAAAGTAAATACATGAAACATGGCACCAATTTACATTAGCAACTGCATGAGAACTTAAATATGAGTTTAAAATATTATTGTTTCTGTAGGCAAAAATAAAATTTAATACAATATGAAAACACAGAAAATAATTCATTAAAATTTTATTTTGATTTACAATTATAGTATGATTCATAATATGTATTTTTATTTAATTTTAACAAATATAAATTTTGAGACTATAACCCTTGCAAACACAAAAATATTATGTTCACATTTACATTAATGCATGTTTATTGAGACCATTTTCAAATCTCAGTGATTTGAGTATAATTATAATACTTTAACCTTTTTGATTGTCACTTTAAATGAGTGGCCTATTACATAAAAATCTTGATCATGACAACATCAGCAGTCAACTTTTTAGGAAATAATTATAGATTCATTTATGAATTATAATGTTCATTTTTTTCCTACCCAAACATTCCCAGCCTATAAGTCTAATACACAAACAAGGGTAATAACAAATTCAGCTGTCTTTGGGATTTTGCTTATTTTCATGTAAAAACCATAACTTTGCACTTAAAAAATGTATTGTAAGTATATTTTAAGGCATATATATAATTTAGCCTTTATCTTGATTACATTTTAGTTTATGGATTAATACTATACAGTGCCCATTTATACTTTTGCCTTAGACAATATACACATATTAGGGGTGGGCTTATTCTTCCCTAAAAGCATGTTCAAGTGGAAACACTGAATACAAGTGAAATTCTCTTCAGTCTTATCTGTACCCTATTGTGTACATGTGTGTGCTTGCTGCGATCTGACAGTGATTCCAGTGATAGGGAAGATTCTAAATGAACTAATGGAAAAGCCTTCGTAGAAAAACAAGTACAATAAAAACCCCAGTTTTTGAAATCACATTGATAAGTCAAACAATTCAATGAATTGTGTGTAATATTCTAGAATTAATATTACATTGATTTTTCCTCATTTTTAGAATTGTTATATTTTAAGATATAACTTTAGAGTTTTCAGAATGTCAAGAAAAAAGTTATAATGGCAAGGTAATTTGATCACGAGGGAAAAGAGACTATTTTGGGAACAAAATTTTAATATTCTGTGAAGCTAGGTTACCTTTCTTTTCCCCAAAACTCAACATTTTTATTACTTAAAATAAAATACACCTATGTATCATTTTCAGAAGTTTTAATGCATTTGGTCAATAAAAAATGTAGTAGATTTGAATATAATTTATTTGTCAGTTCAGAAAGAATATTTTATGCTACTCAGACATGACAATATTTACCCAAAATAAAAAAGTAAATGCTGAATAATCCTTCATTCTCTCTGCCAAAGGAGTCATAACTGCTTCTACTGAGGGTGAAATGTTATAACCAATGTTTCCAGACATTCGCCTCTGACTCTGCCAATCTCTCCAAGAACCTTTCTAAATCTGTCTCTCATTTCTCAATTGAACACCTGGGAGATTTTTGATATGTGTGAAGCACATCATGCTAACATTTGTTACAGAAGAGTTCAGTAGCTCGTGAAAATTAAAATGCAAAGGTTAATATTCATTGTGAGTTTGAGCCATTTTGAAAATCACAGATCAGTCCTATTCTGTGTTAGCCCTATTCTAAAATTTTAAGTTCTGGCTGCATACAGACCATCTACTCAGAAATAATACTTTGAAATCTTCCCAAATAAACAGTAAGGAAATGTTTCTCCATCAAATAATTCTTATGTGGATATTAGTGCACATGTAATATGGCAATGATATGACCAAAGAATGCAGGATCTGAAGCCATTTGATGCAGATTCAAAAACCAAGAATTGAATGACACAAGAATTCTAATGCATTTTTTAAAATGTATTTTCCTATGTTAAATACACTTTAGAAAAAAATTTACTCTCAGGGTAACTTAGGTTTCATTTTCTCATAGTTATTCATCTTTTGGGAAGTCTCTCACAAGTAGAGAACTTTGGAAAGTACTTATGGAGGGTTTCCGAAGGCAGAAGCAATGCCTTAGGAATTAAATTAAATTGAATTTCAATTTAATCAGCACTACTTTTCTAATTGTCCCCATAATCTGAACATATGCTACTATGTAACTCTACCAGTTACATTTATTATCATTTTGGGGGATGTTTTTAGTAATGGATAAAAATCATTCTATCATCATCTTTGATTTTTCTGCTCTCGGCACAATAGAAGAAATGTGGGAAATGGCTGTATTCATAATTTCTTAATTCAGTTCTTTGGTACCTTGGTCTTTTTTAAAACTCACATTATCAAATAAGGTCTATTTTGATGACAATTTGGGGGAGATATATTTATTCTCAGAAAACACACCAGGCTGAAAATTTAATTGTTAGTGTGGGTGTGTATGAGTAGAAGTTGACTACATTTCATGAACACTAAATTTTAATTTTTCCTGGCATCCTAAAAATTTCTAACGACTCTTTTATTTTAAAATAATCATAAAGTTATGCTTTGCAAAATGCCCCAGTACCTTCAGTTCTAAGCAGTATACATTGTTACTTTTTTTAACCCATATATTTCATCTAAGAAATTTTCTTTTTATTGTTGGATATTTTACTGCTACCTTAAGTTTCATCATTATATTCAACAAATCTGATTGGCTTAATTAATCAAAATGAAATATTGTAGGATAATAAGCTTAAGAGTTAATTGTATCATAAAAGTTTAAATAATTAAAATGATCCCAGTAAAGGTAAAGGATGACAGAAGAGAATAGAGAGTAAGAAATATGCTTATTCTCCACCATCTGTTAGAAAATGTTGTCAAAATGATTCAATTGCTGTCATCTGCTTAGTAAAGCTAGGGTGTGAAAACTATTCTTTTATTCATTCATTAAATAGATATTCAAGGAGAATCCAATATTTCCATGGCAGTCTCTTAAGGATTAGGATTACACAAAGCCCTTCTTTTCATGAAATTTAGAGCCTCCTGAGAACAACATTTAAACCATGCTAATTTGTGCTTCAGACAAACTCAAGAAGGAGAAAATACAGTGTAAAATGAATGCATTTAACATAAAACCTGGAATTGGATAGGAAAGATGTTCTTGAAGAAGATATCTGAGGCCCATATTTAAAAGATAAACCTTAGAACAAATTGTTGCAGCAATGGACAGAAGTATGTGTTAAAGCCTATCAATGGGAACACAGGAGTCATTCAGGTAAGGAAAAGCGACCACAGAAACCAGATGCCTGTAAGATACAGAGAAAGCAATTAACACCATGGAAAAATGAAAAGTGATGCTGCACACAGAGTCAAGAGGACCATACCAAAGGGTTTTTATATAAGATTATTAGGTTACTATCAAAGGAAATAAGTGACTGGTTTGTTACAAGGCCAGATTTAAACAATTTAAAGCTTCATGCAGAGGAAGAGTTTTGGTTCCAAAGGTAAGAACCCTGAAAGTCAGTACTACAGCCTAACAAGTAAAAAACCAAATAGATTTAAAAAAAAAAAAATCAACCCTTCTGGGTTTTAGAAGAAAAGTAAAGACACAAGGCAAAATGTTGTCCCCAGGATTGAAGAAATACAAGAGGACAGGCTTACCAGGACAGGAACATAAGCACAGAAGGCAGAGCCTGGGTAAGAAAACATGAACTGTGTTGGATGAATTGCTGAAGGAGCGGTGCGCACAAGTGTGAGAATTCAGAATTAAAGGGAAACATCCATACAGGCCATCCCCACTTTTGTAAATTTTACTTCTAGAAGCTCTATGGTTCTCATAGCACAGTTTGGAGAAAAGAACCATTTTGAAATCTTCCAGAGCTCTATGTTCTTAACTGTTCTTCTCTCAAGAGAAACTATTTAACCAGGGCCTAACTTGCTAGAGTGTTACCAGAACCTGAATGACCTAGATGAAGGGATACTCACCTCAAGCTCACTCTGTAGGAGAAATAGAAACTCTAACCCATGCTAGCTACTTAGCCCTACTGAGAATGGAGGAGAAACCTGGGAAACACTTGGGCTTTCATCATCTAGGACCATAAACTTTGTAGAAGACCTATACCTAATCATAATACTACATTGTTTTATATCCTGTAAATGTATTCTGCAAAAGTGAAGGGGAAATTAAGACTTTCTCAAACAAAATTTGAAGGAATTTGTAGACCTGCATTACAAAAAATGTATGGAGTAATATATGGAGGATCATAATATAAGTCACATATTCATGTTTACATAAAGAAAGGAAGAGCACTGAAGAAAGAATAAGCAATGATAAAAATTTCTTTAAAGATCTTTAATTTTCTTGTTTTAATGTAATATTTGTATTGACTTAACTAGTTACAGTTTATTTAAAACAATAACAACAAAGTATTTGATTTTATATACTCTCAAGTGTCTACCATATATTTGAATATATAAGTGAAATTAATGAGAATTCTAAAACAGATGGAAAGAAGTAATTAGGATTATTTTGTTACTATAAGGTACTCACATTACCCATGAAATGGTACAGTGTCATTTGAAAGTAGATTTCAATTAATTATAAATGAATGGATATTATAAACTCTAGAATAAAAACTAAAATAAAAAACAACATGTAATTGACATGATAAAAAGAAGAAAAAATAGAATATGGAATATTAAATGATCAGTTGAAATAAAAAAGGCAGAGAAAGTGTAACACAAAAATCAGAATAAATATCAAGTGCTGTAAACAAAAACATTTAAAATGTGGTACTAATCCATTTTCAACATGCCTTCTAAGTACACCCATTAAGAGAGAGATTTTATGGATAAATCAGTACATGTGCATTCTCTATAAGAAACCAGCTCTAATTATAAGGGTGCTTATATCTAAATGTGAATGAATGGAGAAAAATATGCCTTTAATGATTTTAGACAGAACAATTCTCTAAGCAGTAATAATTTGCAGGAATAATGAAGGACATTATACGATGTTAAAGTGGTTAAATCTTGAGGAAGTTGTAACAGTTCTTAAATATATGTGTCTAACAATAACGTGTCGAAGTGCATAAGATAAAAATTGATATAACTGCCAGATGCAGATGACTCCACTGTCTTATTTGAAGATGTCAACTTTCCTTTATCAGAAATTGATCCAGCAGGAAGGATTAAGCTAAATTTCAGAATGATCCAACCAGACATAATTCCTATAAATAAACTATTTTATCAAATAACAATAAAGTACACAATTTTCTCAAGGTTACATGGAAGATTTACCAAGATATTCTATAAACTGAGCCCAAAACACAACATAACAAAATTTAAAAATATAAATTATACAATGATTACAATAGTATTTTATCTAGAAATTTACATCAAAACATATCTGCAAAATCCCTAAACACATGGATGTTAAACAGCACATTCTTTTTCTTGCTGTTCTTTTTAGGTATACATAGCAGTAGAGTGTATTTTCACATATTATACATATATGGAGTATGACTTATTCTAAATTAGGATCTTATTTTTCTGATTGTACATGATGTGGTGTTTCATTCAATGGTCATTCATATATGAACATAGGAAAATTATGTCTGATTCATTCTACTGTCTTTCCTATTCCCGCCCCTCCCTTTTCTTCATTCCCCTTTGTCTAATCCAATGAAATTCTATTCTTCTCTTGACCCCATATCAGAATATTCAGCCTTTCATTTTTTGGAATTATCTCATTTCACTTAGCATGATATTCTCTAAATCCATCCATTGACCTGCAAATGCTATAATTTCATTCTTCTTTATGGCTGAGTAATATTCCACTGTGTACATTACCACATTACCATTACATTTTCTTTATCAATACATTTGTTGAAGGGGATTTATGTTGGTTCCATAGCTTAGTTATTATGAATTGAGCTGCTATAAAAATCCATGTGGCTGTGTCACTGTAGTATGTTGATTTTAAGTCCTTTGGGTATAAACGGAGAAGTGGGATAACTGGTTCAAAGCGTGGTTCCATTTCAAGTTTTCTGAGGAATATCTATACTGATTCCTTTCCAGAGTGGTTGCACCAATTTGCAGTCCCACCAACAATGTATGAGTGAATCTTTCCCCCCACATCCTCGCCAAAATTTATTGTTACCTGTATTCTTGATAATTGCCATTCTGACTAGAGTGAGATGGAATCTACGTGTAGTTTTAATTTGCATTTCTCTAAATGCTAGAGATGTTGAATTTTTTTTTCATATATTTGTTGACTATTCATATTTCCTCTTCTGTAAAGTGCCTGTTTAGTTCCTTTGCCCATTTATTGATTGGGTTTTTTTTCTTTTTTATGTTAACAAAAGCACACTTCTAAATAACAGATAAGAAAAGAAATCTCAAAGAAAACTTAAAAATATTTTAATTAAATGAAGCAAACCGATTCTCTGTAAGACATCATCTACCAAAACTTATACAACACAGATAGACATGTTAACAGGTGACATATCTATGTTGAGTACAGAACTTGAACAGTTATTCATGATCTCAAAAACAGAAAGCACCAGATACAAATGGGTTCACTGGTGAATTTTGCTAAATATTTAAGGAAGAAAATGAACTTTATATAAACTCTTTCAGAATATAGAAGGATAGGGAATACATTTTAGTTCATTTTGTGAGAACAAAAACAGCAAATACTTCACAAGAAAAGAAAACTCCACCCTAATATGTATCATAAGTGTGAATGCAACAGAAAAATAATACATTAGCAAGTGAAATAAAGCAATACATAAGCAACACATAAAGAAAATTATTATATTAATTATAATTATTCATGTGTCCAAGACTAATTCAACATTTAAAATTAATTAATTTCAATTTATCCCAGGACTATCTAAAAGTGAAAAGTTATATGATGACATAAATAAATGCAAAAATATTTGAAAAATTCCAATACCAATTTATGATGAAATAATTCTCAACCAGGAATAGCAGAGAATTTCTTCAGCTTGACAAAGAAATGCCAAACAAACAAAGAGCGACAATAAAATTAGCATACTTAATTGTGGCAAATTAGAAGCTCTCCCAATTATATCAGTTGCAATGCAAGTATCACCCTCTTGCCTTTCCTTTTCTTCATTATACTGCAGATCCTGGCTAATGCGGCAAGAGAAGAAAAGTAGATAAAAGGAGCACAGATTGATAAGGAAGAACTAAAATTCCCTTTATGTATAGATGATGTGAGCATCTATATTAAAAAGAAACAAAATAATTGAGAATAAATAAAATGATTTCTGGGACTAATGTAAAATAACAGTGAAGCGTTAGGTTGTAGGTTAATATAGAAAAGTCAAACACTTACCTATATACCAGAAGTAAATAAGTAGAATTTAAAGTTAAAAACATATTGTTGTTTATATTACCTCTCCAAAACTGAGATACTTGGGTGTCTACCTAATGAAATATACACAAAAGCAAAATGAGAAACAACTATAAAACTTAAATGAATGAAATAAAGAACTGAATTCCTGGAAGGATTTTTCCATTTCCATGAGTTGAGAGACAATATTTTTGAAAGACAAGAACAAAGTTGGAAAAATAACACTACACAATTTCAAGATTTATTATAAACCTCCAGTAATCGAGACTGTGATATTAGTATAAAACAGAGGCATAGGTCAATGGAATTGAATAGAGATCCCAGAAATACATCCTTAATTGTCTTTGATGAAGTGGAGAAGAGTAAAATGAAGCAATGAAAATCTTTTCAATAAATGGTGCTGGAATAATTGGGCATGCACATACAAAGAACAAAAGCAATCTAGCCAGAGACTTTCAAAGTTTCATCAAATAAGCTAAACATAGATCATAGACTTAAGTATAAAACACAATACTATAAAATTCTTGGACAATAACAGGAAAAAAATCTAAATGACTCTGGTTGTGGTAATAACTTTGTGGTTACAACACCAAAGACAAGATGAATGAAATAATTGCCAAACTGAACCTCATTAAAACTGAAAGTCTCTGCTCTGTGAAAGACAATGCCAGAAGAAAGAGAATGCATGACAAGGACTGGTGAAAACTTTTACAAGAGGCACATTCCATAAAGTACAGATATTCAGAATTCACACAGAATGCGTACAGCTCAACAATCAGAAAACAACCCAATTTAAATATAGACCAAAGTAAGGAAGAAGTAAAACTCTCCCTATTTGCAAATGAAATTATTTATATATTAAAAAAACCTAACCTACAACAAAAAAGTTAGAAGTGATAAGCAAATTAAGTAAAATTACAGGATACAAAATCAGCATGCAAAAAATCATCACATTTTTATATATCAATAACAAATGTGTTAAGAAAGAAATCAATTGAGCAACTTGATTTACAATAGCTACAAGGAGAATAAAATAAGACATTTAAAAATAAAATTAATTAGGAATTGAAGTTCTCTATAATCAAAATTATAGAGCATGGGTGAAAGAAATTGAAGAAGACACAAAGAACAGAAAGACACCTAATCTTCATGGAGTAAAAGAATTAATGTTGCTAAAATGTCCACATTAGCCAAATAATTATACAGATTCAATTTAATACCAAGAAATTATCAATAACATTCTTCACACAATAAGGGAATCAATCTTAAAATTTATTTGGAAGCACAAAAAACCCTGAAAAGACAAAGCAAATCTGAACAAAAACAACAAATCTGGAAGAACAAAAACAACCAATTTGGCAAAAAAAATATTTTGAAATTAGTGAAAATGTTGCAAACCTATTGTAGTTAAAATAGCGTGGTACTGACATAAAATAGTAACACAGAATTACAGAACAGAATAATGAATCCAAAAATTAATACAGGCATTTGAAATCAATTGATTGTTAGCAAAGGTGTCAAGAACATGTTCTATAGAATGGAAAGTCACTTCAGTAAATGATGCTGAGAAAATGTGTTTATCTGTATGTGAAAGATGAAGCAAGTTCCCCCACAATTCAACTTCAAATGGCTCAAGCACCTGAATATAAAAGAGAACTGAAATAATCATAAGAAAACATATCAAAACCTACAGACATTGGGGAAAGCAAAAACTTTTGCATAAGTCTCCAAAATCACAGCCAAAAAGTGAAAACAGACAGAATTATACCAAACCAAGAAGCTTCTAAGCAGCAAGAACAATAATACCTAAGTGAAGAGACAGCCTCAGAATGGAAGAAAATATTTTGGGCTATTTATCTGATAAGTAATTTGCATACAGAATATATAAGGAATTTTAAAAACTTGAAAGAGAATGCATGACAAGGACTGGTGAAAACTTTTACAAGAGGCACATTCCATAAAGTACAGATATTCAGAATTCACACAGAATGCGTGAATTCACACAGCAAAACACAAAATAATCAATTGGTTAAATGATCTGAATAGACATTTCTTAAAAGATGTGCAAATGGCCAACATATATATCAGAAATGTTCAATAACATTTATCATCATGGAAACATAAAGCCACCAGGAGATATTACCTCACTCCAGTAAGAATGGCTATTATCAAAAATCAATAACAGATACTGGTGAAGATGCAAAGCAAAGGAACACTCTAAGTTGGAATGTAAAATAGTTTTGTACAGTCACTATAGGAAATAATTAGGAGGCTCCTAAAAACATTCTTAAATTAAACAACCATGTGATCCAGCTATCCCACTGCTGGGTGTGTATCCAAAGAAAATGAGTTCATTGTATTAAGGAGATACCTATCCCTGCACTCCCATGTTTATTGCAGCACTATTCAGAATAGCCTGGATACAAAACCAACCAGGGTGTCAATCAATGGACGAATTAACAAAGAAAGCTTGGCACATATACAAAAATAATATTATACACCCTTTAGAAAAATGATATGATATTCTGTCACTGGTAACAATGATGGAATTGGAGAGTATCATGTGAATTAAAATGGCCCAAAATAAATGTTCTCACTCATTTATTAAAACTAAAAAAATTGTTTACATTGAAGAGAGGAGAACAGTAGTGACTTGTGGCTAGAAAGTTTAGGGAAGTAGAAGAGAAGGAGATAATGTATAAAAAAATGTAATTAGGAGGAATTAGTACTAGTGTTCTGTAGCTCAGCTGGGTACCTATAGTCCTTAAAAGCTTATTAGGTATTTCAAAATAACTTCAAGAGTACAAAATTTTCTAATACACAAAAGTGACAATGTTTGAGGAGATGAAAGTGCTAATCAAGTTATACATTGTATACATGAAACAACTTACTGTACTGTGCCCCATAAATATGTATAAACATGTTTCTATTAAAAATTAAAATATTTAATAGATGATTCAAAGACCTGAATGATGCCTCACTAGAGAAGACACACAGATTAGAAATAAGCATATGAAAATATATTCCACATCATATCTTAGGAAAAAAATGCCAGTTAAAACAACAATAAAATACCACTATATACTTTTAGGAATGGTCCACATTCAGAACCCTGATAACACCAAATCTGGGCAAGAATGTGGAGCATCAGGAATTCTCATTTATGCTGGTGGGAATGCAGAATGGTTCAGTTACTTTGGGAGATAATTTACAAAATTAAACGTATTCTTTCCATATGATCAAGCAATGACACTCCTTGATATTTATCCAAGGGAGTTAAAAACTCAAGTGCACAAAAACTTACACATGGATGTTTATAGCAGCTACATTCATGGCTGTCAAAACTTGGAAGTAGACACAATTTGCTTCAATACATGAATGGATAAATAAATTGTAGCACATTCGGTCAATAGTATATTATTCTGTATTTTAAAAAATAAGTTACTGACCCATGGAAAGACATGGGGGTATTTTGAGTGCATATTATGAAGCAAGAGAATCTGAATGGAAAAAACATATGATTCCAACTCTATAACATACTGGGAAAGGCAAAGCTATGGAGATAATAAAAATATCATTGCCTGGTGGTGATTATGGGGGAGGAAGTGGGAGGGAAGAATGGGTGGGAATGTGAGAATATTTAAAGCAGTGAAAATATTTTGTATAGTATGATGATAAACACATACCACTTTACACCTATGCAAAACCATAACATGTAAAACACCCATCTTCCCATAAGGAGGGTCAAGGTGTATTATGAACTTTGGGTTGTTAGGATGTGTCAGTGTAAGTTCATTCATCGTAATAAATGTCCCACTCTGGTGGGAGATGTTGAAAATGGAAGATGTGAGGCAGGTGAGTTGAGAGGGAGTGTGCAGGAATTATCTTTACCTACCTCTAAAATTTACTGTAAATCTCAAACTACTCTGAAAAATAAAGATGTTAAAGGATAAAACAACCTCTTGCTTCTGGAGGTTTCTTGTTTGTGGAGATTAAGCTTTAGGTAGACACATGTAGGGAGACAGGTTACCATGTTACTGCATAGTCTAGGGGGAGAACATGTGAGTTTGGAGAAGAGAACACAATAGCAATATATAAAATTCATGAGATTAAATTCATCGTAAAAAAGAAAATTGAGAACTGGGGGTGTAGTTGAGTGGTGGAAGGCTTGCCTGGCATGTGTGAGGTGCTGCATTGGAACCTCAGCACTGCAACAACAAAACAACACACACAGATACACATACACAGGCATGTGCACACACATACATGAATTAGTAAACAGGGGTTGAGAAAGGATAAAAGGGTCAAGAATATATTTCAGGTTGCTGTCCTGAGTAACAGCATCACTGAGTAACTGCTTCAGTAACATGTATTTAAGTGAATGCTGGATGCTTTGTCTTTTTCCTAAAAGTTGCATGTTTTAATTCCTGGATCAGGATTTGATTCTGAGTTCCTTTTCCTTCTCTTCCCTGCTTTTCCTTTTCCTTCATTTGCTTTTCACTTCTGTCTTATCTTCTTATATCATTCTCCTAGTGATACTGCTGGTTGCCAGTTACCTTGACGAGTGCAGTTCCTCAGATGTTGAAGTATAACACGCCAAGAGAAGCACGCCAAGGCAAGCATGGAGTAGAAAGTAAGAAGACTTATTAAAGTATAGTATAGTATACTTCTCCTGGGTGGACGAAGGGAACCCAAAGGTGGAATCCATGGGATAAGGAAGTCTTGTCCTTTTTATACATCTGAAGCTTCCTTTGTTCTCCTGCATTCTTCTCTCTTCTTCATTTCCTTCCATCCTGTAGAGTAACTGGGACATGTTGGTGGCATGACAGGTAGGCTGGAAGGGACAAAGTGGAGTGTTAGAAAGGAAGGAAACTGCAACCCAGGGGGCACTGATTAGTAGCTGTCTGCTCAGGAGTTGCTTCATTAACAACTTTCTTGGGAGGAGTAGTATCCAAGGGCTCTGGAGACATGAACATTCCAATCTCCCAGGGGCAGTTTCCAACTTCCCAGACACAGATCAGCCTTCATTTTCTTGATTCCACCCAATTACCTATTTCTACACTAACTTCCTGTCTTTAATTCTGGCTTCACTAGTACATCTTTTTTTTGTCATCACTACTAATATACTCTATTTTTTTATTCCTTTCTATATATTTCACTACATAAAAGTCCTTGTCAAATGTTACCTTGTCAAATCTGGGTTCTTTGAAGGTTATGCTAGATATTTACTAAGGATCAACTCTTATGGATAAGAGGGGACCAAGCAGTACTGGGCAGAAGTGAAACAGCGACTATAGTGCAGATCAACAAAACCTTTGCCCACCCCACAGGAAGCACTGGAGAGGGGAGTGCCCCAGGGTCCCACAGAGGGCTAGCATTTGTATCTTCATTGCAGGTGATTATTGGACATTTGCTGCTCTGGGAATATATGCTTTTGGAAGGAAGAGATTTTTTAAGCAGAGGCAGTGCTTGTAGGAAGTTGCCACTGGATGCTGTCTGCTAAACCACTGCCAGCAGCTGGATTAACAAATCTTCCCATGAAGGAGGGTCAAGCAGTATTCCTCTATTTTCAGGGCATAGGACATTCTAAAAATGACTCAGTGATATCCCCAAACATGGTGGCTCCCCTAGGCTTCCAAACAAGTTATTCTGCATCTCTATTTTGATGTTTCATATATCTTAAACTTATTACGTCACCCTTCCTCCAAAAGGCATCTAATAGTCTTGCAAATTTTGAAATATTACCAGAGCTCAAGCCAAATTCATGGATCATTTGTAATAAGTCCCCTTTTCTTTGACTAGCCAAAATCAAATCATCACTTCATCTCAGTTCTACCTCCAAAATACACACCAGCATTCACATCCACAGTGACAGGTCTTGTAGCTCACCATCATGGTCATTCCCTGGTCTATTGCAGTAGTCTACCCATCTGTCCTCGAGAATCCACAGTTGCATATCCAGAGCATCTACTCCACACTACAGACAGAATCATCCTCCAGTGCAAGGAGTCCTGATCTCGGCACACTACATCTTAAACTCTGACATGGTTTCCCACAATTATTTTTTTTCCATTTTCAACACCTCTGTTGGTATATAATTGAATGATATTGTATATGCTAACAGAATTATAAAACCAGAAGCACAATTAAACAATTTTTTTCACAGTATTATTGTCTCTCACACACACACACACACACACACACACACACACGTACTCACAAAACCAGTGCCTTTAGACGCTGCTCGTCAACACCTTTTTGCCCCTAACTCCAGCTCACTGCTCTTAAGATGATACTGTCACTCATTATGGTGAGAGTAACGTGGCCTAACATGACCTGGTCCCTGCTTATCTTTGAGAAGCCATCTAACACTGTCCTCTATACACTTTGTTCATTTTTCTTTAATTAAACTGCCAAACTCAAACTTATCCCTAGGGATTTGCTTTTAATGGTCCTTGAGTATAGAATTCTTTCCTTGACTCTCTACATTTATTATTCACATTTCATTTCTATTGCATTCACTTTAGAGATGTTTCAACAGTACTATATTATCACATCATCCTGTTCATTTCCTTCATTGCATGAGTAATATTTATTTTGTTTGATTTTCCCTCATTACTCCCATCTCCCATCCCTTGACCTTAATTTTTAAATTTTTTAAAATTTTTTTCTTCCTCCTGCTATTGGGAATTGAACCCCAGAGATTCAACTCTACTGAGCTACATCATCTGCCCTTTTTATTTTTAGTATTTTTTTTTAATTTTGCAATAGAATCTTGTTAAGTTGCCAAAGTCCTTGCTAAATTGCAGAGGCTGGCCTCAAGCTTGCAATCTTCTTGCCTTAGCCTCCTGAGTTGCTGGAATTATAGGCATGTGCTACCATTCTGGGCTGACAGTAATATTTTATAAGGAAGTACTTTTAAAATTACTTTATCATTAATAGCTAAAATAAAGTTAGTTATGATAGAACATATTCAAAGTGTATTTCACCTCCATGAAAAATTGGTCAAAGTTGTATTTCCTGGAATTGAAAAGATTAAGAAAGAATAGTTTTATGAAGAAGAATACTTAATTTGGTTCTAGATAAAAGTTAGGATTCTTTTAGATTATCAAGTAGAAATGTCTAGGTACAGTTGAATGTGTATGTATGCACTTCATAATAAAGATGTGGGCTGAAAATTCCAAAACATAATTGACCACTAGGACAGTTTTGTCTAGTCAGTAGGTTTAACTTTAGCTTAGTAAGATGATGTTGATAAATTATAAACTCAACAAATATATTGAAATAAAAATAAAACCAAAGGTGGGAAACAAATTTCAGTATGGTTAGCTTTAAAATACATTGTGTTCTTTTGCTCTACATTTTATTATAAGAAACTGATACATGAGAGATGGAGTAATAGGACAGAAATATCGTAGGACTGATGGATATTATCAATTATCCTAATGTCTAAAAGGAGTATCGATACCTCTATAATCTGATCTAAATGACTGTCTTTTCCCCCTGTATTCTCTTCTTTACCTTAACTTAGTTCAGGCAAGATCTTACTGCTTGCCAACTTTTTTTGGTTTGAATAGTGTTTCCCTCCAAATTCCTATCTTTAAGTCTTAAAATTTAGTACCAAAGAAAAATTACCTCAGTTTGAAATAGAATCATTGCAGATCACTATTATGATATTATGAGTTTGTTAGGGTGTGATGTGTCTGACTCTTATATGCCAGGTATCTAAATTAAAAGAAGGAATATGAACTTGGAAGAATGCACAAAAGAAAAAATGCTATGTGTTAACAAAGAAAGAGATTGAGAGATTCATTTTCAAGCTAAGGAGCACCAAAGATAGAGGGAGGCACAACCCTCAGGAAGAATAAATTTCACCAACACTTTAATGTCAGAGTTTTACCCTCTACAACTGTGAAACATATTTTTATTATTAAGCAACCAAATATGAAGAACTTTGTTACAGCAGTAGTAGTCAACTAATACATCAATCTACTAATTGCTCTTTTTCCTTCCTCAGACTTTCTTCTCTATAGAACAGTCACTAGAATAATTATTTCAACAAGAATAATTTTGATAATTATTCTAACATGATAATTATTCCAATTATTCATACCTCTTTCCTACTTAAGATACTTAATGACTTTCTATTGCCTAAAGGATAAAATGTAAATTCAAGATCTGTCATAATTTAGACTTTTTTCCTATCCAGCTTACATACCATTTCTCAAATGTATGAGTTTGATTCAGTGAATATGACACCATCTTAGATCTACATGCACATAAGAGTTCTCTTTTCTCTGAAGACAATGCTGTCCTTTCCTTTACATAACAGAAGTACCCCTGCTTCTTTGTTAAGTTTTAACTCCTGAATTACATTTGTTGAGAACTTTGCAATCAGAAGATTTAGGCCATGCATTCTTTAAGCTTCTATCACATCATGTAAAGGACTCCATTAAGAATAAAATTCAATCTTGAACAATTTTGAATATGTATGTGTATTCATCAGACAGATTTAAGAAGCACAGGACCATGTCCATTATCCTTTTAGTTCAATAGTATAACTCACTTAGTAAAGATCTGATTTCTCTACCTCATTCTAAATAAAGAAATCAAAGTATATTTTTATAGGAGCGCAAGAGATTCCTGTAGAGTGTAGAGGTAAATCAATTCTACTACCTTACTTTTTGATGTTCAGTAAAGATGTTATTGTCACTGACAGTATAAAATATCAAAACTCACATCACTCTTGTGTAAAATACCAGTAATAAATGAACAGAGTACTTATGAAAATGACTTTTATATCTTAGTGGTGCTGAACCTGAATTCAAAGCACACTTTTCAATGTGTGTGCTTTGTACAAACATCATCTGACTCATGCCCTTGTAGCTTTTTTATTGGCAACAGATTTTATTTTTAAATGTATTCTTTAGTTTATTACTTATGGAGAAATTACAACATGCTAACATGGAATGAACTTTATTCACATGAGAGTGAGCCACACTCATAGACCCTGTGTTGCTGAGATTCTGATGGGTAAGATGGTAGCAATTTAAGAAATCATACACTTAAGGTAAAACCAGAGTGATCATAAATGATATGATAGGGAAACCCAGAGTGTCTTGTGAGAAATAAACATAAGCACCTGACATACTGGATAGTCTGAAAATATTTTTTCTGAAGTCTGAAGAATGAATAAGGGCAAATTAGCAATGAATGAGGAGAAGGCAGTTTCAGTGATAGGACTGGTTAATGAAACTTCACATGTACAAGGAGTGAGAAAGGTTAGTGTGATTCTATCACATGGGTTTGTGGGAATTATGGCAAATGATTGCAAACAAAAGCAGGGCCTGTTATGAGTGCCACTATTGGTTTGCAGGATTACAGATTTTATCCAGAAGGCAAAATGAAACTACTAAAATATTTTAAATTGGAGAGTGATGTGTTGACATTGTTCTCTATTAATAAAAGTCTTACAATGACACAAGAGAGAGACAGTTACAACAGTAAACATGGAAAGAAATTGTAGGAGGCCACAAAAGTAGACCAAATTACAAGACAGCGGTAACAGAGTAGGGGAAGATGAGGTCAAATAAAGAGGGACATATTTGAGTATGTAAATGTGAAAGGAATTAGTGTTAAACTGTACAAGGAGTGGGTGTGGAAGAAGTAGTAAAGAAACACTCTTATTCCCAAATTTGTTCAGTTGAAATTCCATTTTATTTTCAGTCGTATGTAATACAAGAGTATGAAGCTGGAAGATATGCCTTAATTAAAAAGAATATTATTTAGGATACAGAGACATTAATAAAATATGGGTTGGAATAAATAGTAAAACTGGAGTGGAGAATAGGAAGAACATCTAGCTTTGAACTATAACAGTTGAACATCACCTAGAGGAGAAAGTGTGAAAAGTGACCAGTATATAGAGGTGGTTGCAATATCACAAAAACAAAAGAAATCGAGGGTTTCAGTAAGGACATGTACTAAACAGTGTTAACTGGAGTGGAGACATTAAGTGGAACCAGTTTGAAATGTCAATTGGAACTTGGGACCTTGGAGAAAGTCATTACTATGGAGTGACAAAGTTGAAAACCAGCCTCCTGTGGATTCAAGAGAATTGTTGCTCTCTGGATTCCTTTAAAAGAGAAAATGAAATTATCAATCTATCCAAAGAATCATTATTTTCTGTTTGCTCCTTGATTGAAATTACCTTCCAAGTAAAAATTTACCCTTAACCTACACACTATCAAATATTCACCAGTATCTTGTAACTATACAAAAAGTAAGACTATCCTGAACAAACATTTGCTCCTTTGATTTAAATGAAAGAATAACCTACATGTATTAAATTTCCTTGTCAAAATAATTTGATTCCAATAATGCATAATTTTCAGTGCTGACTTATTTGTTAAAGTTTTTTCTACATTTTTTCTACATTTGTTTGTTTTCCTTTCAACAAAAATTTTATGCACATGTGGGATATATGATTTGCATATAAAATATGGTTAAAATTATGCCGGAACAACACTGGGAAAATAAAACTTACAAAATTTAAGTTGGATAATGAAATTTCTTCAGATTTTAATGTTCAAATGATTAATTAACCAGTCTGTATGATTTTTTAAAAGGGAATCACATAATCTGAGATCTATATAGATTACATATCTTGCTGAAAATATTATCCACAAATGGCTAATACAGTATTCTGAAACTGAATCATTACCCCAATGAATTTACATTTTATTTTATGTATATTTATGAAAGTATGATACTGTACATATATTTACATTTTATTTTCTGTTTATAACTCACACTCTAAAGACACATTTATTCTGTTTTCATATAATCTCCTCTTACAAATTTGAAGTCCATCATTGAAGGATTATTTTGTTGTTAGAGAATGAAAAAGTTGAACAACCAAACACATTGAGTTGTCCACTCTCTTTGAAAAAAAGGGGAACAATCCTTTCTGCCATTTTATGTAGGCAAATACATTTCAAATGTTTATAAAATTACAAAATAAATTATAATCCTTAAAATAGACAATCTAAGAAAAAAGTTTTAAAAATATACTAATTTTTATTATCAATTTATGTTTATGTTTGGGATATATTTTTCAGGATTTAATTTATGTCCAGTGTGTATCATAAACAAGAATATGCTAAAGGACTCAGCTCAGAAGTAGGTCAGGAGTAAAAATGAAATAAAGTTTGAAAACTATAAAGACAAACAAAAATCTTTTGAAAATTTTAGGTGGCTAGTCAAAATGGAATTTACTCCTCTTAGAAAAATACTAAATAAGGTAAATTTTATTATTACAATAGTTCAGAATAGTTGAGGATCCTTTAATGGAAAATTTGCACAATAGAATATAGAAAATTTCTAGCATTTATTGAGTATAAATCTGTAGCAGTATCAACAAAAATGGCAATACACACAGCAGTTCATAAGTAAATGAACCTTGAAAATAGACATTTTAAAAATTCTATGACATCCTAAAAATCCACATGATATTACTAATAATAACATATGAAGATAAATGCTAACTGAAAATGGTTGGTCTACGATAACAGGGAAAAGACAAAACAATCTTACTACTCTCTCTATAGGGAATAAGACAAAATTTTTGTCATGTAAAGAAGGAATCAAATCTGAAAAATATTATGGAAGTTTAATGGAAGTTTATTTTAAAAGTCTGGTAGGCACATAGTAAAAATATTATGCTATCTTTGAATTTTGTGATAATTCTCATTTCTCAGCTTTTAAAATTATACATTTAACACATCCTTTATTTAACATTTATAAATTTATAATGTTGTCTTTAAAATGGACTTGAAATTGTATGTGCTTCAGAATCCACAAGAGCTGGTTGTCCCCATTTTTATGTAGTCTCTGTGTTCTGGTGCCCCTGTTTGCTGGAGCACAGAAGGGGTTCCAGGATGTCCCCAGCCACTCCTCTGCTTCACCACTGATCATGGGGGACAAGTACGTTTTGTTCTGCCATTGCTCACGTTGCCCCAGCTGTCTCAACTATACAAACTTTTCAGAATCTGTTGAAGAATTGTCCTCCTACTGAGAAGCCTGAACCATCTAAAACAGAAAATCAAACACATATACAAATTTTATATTAAAAATGTAAAATGAGGAAGCAAAACCATATGGAAACAGTATGACCAAGTGCTTTGAAAAACTGTTGAATTAAAATTCTACAAATGACAACTTAAATACGTTAAACAATAAATTTGATATAAATAGAGAAAGAAGTAGGTAAATAGAACCTAGATTTGAAAAAAGTTATCCTGAATTCTAACAAAGGTAAAACCTGTAAAAAAGGTAAACACACCATAAAACAAAACTTCGAGGCATATAAGACAGCACAATGAACTCAAACTTAAATCAAAAAATGAACACTAGAAATGGAAGGATAGAAAGGAATTTGTAATAAGTCAATAGCAAAAAATTATTTTGACATTTCCAGTAAAATTTCATATCAAGTAATGACATCACAATTAATGTAAATTTACACTTAAAAGAAGTCTAATAAAACTGTATAATACCAATGATGACAAGAAACAGCTCTTAAAAGCAACACAGCAGAGACCGATTACCTACTTAAAACGTAGAATGGCACTAGACATCAGTAGAGCAACGATGTGACTAGTAGACATTATAATTATATTTTCAAAATGACTAGGAAAAAAACTGACAAAGTTGTGAACTATTTCCTCCTGAAGTATCACTCTAAAATAAATGTTAAATAATTATTCTCTGAGATGACTGAAAATTTACTATTCACATTCGTGTTAAGAGAACACCTACAGGATATATTTTAAAAACATAGAATAAAATATGCATTAAAATGTCATAGTGAAGAAAAAAATGGGTTATCTCTAAATAAATTCAAATAAATAATGAATACAAATAATATTGATTATGAGAAATGGGGACTCATACTATCTGAAGTTAATGTAAACAGCAGATATAAATTGTATAAAAGATAGGTGGGAGAAGATCTGACTTAAAAGTATCCTTAGTGGCTTATGTTAATCAACTTCTGATCATTTTTATAGCTTTTTAAGTCAAGCACACAGGTTGTAAATTTGAATATAACAACCAAAATAAATCAAAAGCTAGAAAAAAATAAATAGAATATTAGGAATACTGAGACAAGAGATTAGAAGCACAAAGAAAATATTATATACCTACATATTTGTGTATGTATGTGAAAACCTAAGTATAATAAGTTAAAATGAGACAGTCTGCATCACAGTTTCAACTAACATGACAGTTCAATAAATGTCAGCTACATAAAGAACCTCAAACACAGACTCCAAATGTACAATAAAAAAAAAGAAAAACTTTGGGCTGTCTGGACTATTCAATCAAATCCTGAAGTTGAAAAAGGGATCAATATGATGTTCTATCAACATGATTGAATTGATATAAAATAGATTAACAGAAGAAAAAGCATGTAAATTTTATTTAATATCAATGTGCATGTGCATAGAGAACTTTTGAAAAACATCTTACATATTTAAACAAAGAATGATAAACTTTTGCAGAGATGACGGAACAAAAAATAGGATTTAAGCTGTTAGGGGTGATGACACATGGGAAACTGACTAAAAATATATTGGGTAAACTTATGAAATCTAAAGTTTCATTTAGTAGGTTTGCTTGTATAAATCCATTTTGAAATTAGCTCTCAGTCTCCAGAGATACAAATATTCTTCTGTTTCAATTAAAGCCATTCAGAGTTATAAACCCCTTGTCAGTTATTTATTGTCACAGTTACAATTAACATCTAAATATTAATGATACACATACATATATAAATATTTAGTTCATGAATCTATAATATTCACATCAAATACTTTCTCATTGCAAATTTGATGACCTATTTTTAGGCAGGAAGACTGAAGGAAGTCAGAGAACTCTACCTGCTTCCATATTTTTTTTAATTTGGTACCAGGGATTGAACCAGGGGCAATTCACCACTTAACCACATTCCCGACCCTTTTTATTTATTTATTTTGTTTAAATTTTGAGATAAGGTCTGACTAAATTACCAAAGATCTCACTAAATTGCTGAGGCTAGCTTTGAACTTGCAATCCTTCTATTTCAGCCTTCCAAACCACTGAGATTACAGATCTGTGCCACTGCTCCCAGATATTTCTTTAGTGATGTCAGATCAAAATAATTAATATGACAAAAGTGGCATAATTTAAGGAATCATATTTTAATCCCTTTAGTAGTCAGAACTCACAGAGAAATAAAATAATAAATATAAAATTATGAAGCGAGCTTCTAGTTATCAAGTGGTGTATTCACTTATTTGTTAATAAGTTTTATAGGAGAAGTGACAGATAAAAAGTGGTAATAGAGAAATTTTGGTATATATAAATTTTTTCTCTATATACGAACCCTCTAAAATATACATTGTTTACACCCTGTCTGATGTTGCTAACCTATGACTTCTTTTGGCTAATAGGAAGATACTAAGTAAGGTAGGCAGAATCACAAAAAAGCATTTGATCATCTCTGCTTGTGTGCTCATCTTCTGTCATTACCTTGAAAACCTGTATAATATCTTAGGTTTAGGGGTGCCATCTCCAAAATATCATAGACCAGTATGAATATTAAACAATAGTCGGTGGGTGGATTGAACAACAGAAATTTATGTACCAGTTCTGAAGTCTGAGAAGTCTGAGACCAAGGTGCCATCAGTTCTAGTGTGTGGTGACAACTCACTCCCAGTTTGCAGATGGCTGACTTTCTCTTTTTCTTTTACCCTAATGACCTAGTTACCTCCTAAATGCCCTATCTCCTAACACCATAACACTAAGGGCTTGTGTTTCAGCATATGAATTCCAGGGGGACACAAACCTTGAGTCAAGTGCTCATAAACTAGCCCACTTGTCCCAGCAAGAGAGTGAGAGACATTAGGTATGTAGATCACAGCTCAGGTCTCCCAGTGGTCTAGAAGTAGGCCATCCTAGATCTGTCAAAAGTTATTCAACTTCCAGACATGTGAGCAAGTCCAGGCACTCACAGCAGAGCCACTTAGATGACCTAACTGACACAAATACATGAGAAAGTGCACCCTAATTCAGCAAAGCCCAGCTGAAGTTAGTTGTTGTTAGCTAAATGCTGTAGGCTCCCAAATGAAATACTTATATATGGATGTGTATCACTAATGCATAAATGTAAATCAGAATTGTGGCAATAAATGATTCACAACATGTTTATAACTTTAAGTGGCTTTAATTGAAACACAAAGATGGAAATGTTTGCAGAACAGCCCATCAAGGATGTTAGAAAAAGAACAATATAATAAAAACCCAGTAAAGGTATAGTAATATAAGTATAAAAATTAATTAAGTAGAAAATGTATACAGTAGAGACATTTATCAAAACAAGGCTGATTCCTCATAAAAATCACTACAGCAGGCAGTCTTTTGCCAATATTGTAAAGGGAGAAAAATGTGGACACAACTCCAGAAAAGTATTAATAGGGACATATTAAATAAACATATTAAACATATTAAATAACCATGAAATCTTTCAATTTTAAATGGAAAACCCTGAACTGTCTTTCCATTTTACATGTCAATTATAAAAAATAAATGAGACATCAGGAAAAGTGCACATTCCACTTTCCAAAAAAACCAAGAAAATTTTGCTTTCATCAGAACACTACTATTTGGCAGTTGGATGTGCTCATCACTGCTCGAAAATGGACAAACCTCAAATGTGCCAGCACTGAACTCAATAAAGAAGTATTGGCAACTTGAGAAAAAAGTTCTAGAGATATTAGCCCTCCATTAAACAGAATCAAGTATTTCTGAGGAGAGAATAGGGAAAGTCTATAATCAGATAGTTACCACCATTTCCAAAGTGGAAGTCAAAACAAGGCTAAATGTACATATTTGCAACTTCCTTAATAAATACTACTGCTGACTTAGGGGAAAAAAAACAGTATTCAGAATATAGAATTGATGTTAAATACACTATTGATAATTGTACAGTGATTAAATGTTAAAATTATCTGAGACACATTGAAGTAAATAAAATAAAATTCATTTCCTGTTTTGGTTATATTTTTAATATGGCTATAAGAAAATTTAAAATTAATGTGTAGCATTCATTGGGGCTTACATTAAATTATTCAGTGGAGAAAGATATTGTAACATTCAAACAAATGGAACCATAAATATAAAGATGGATGTATTTTATTAAATTCATAAAAGAACACCAGCAAAATTTATGAAAAGGAAACCAAATATGAGAATATGAAAATTTAAAAATATAAAATGTACATGTAATGTGTATATATATATATATATATATAAGTATATATGTTTAAAAACTACTAATTAGAAAAACTTTTGACGAAACATGTAACTGATAAAGGATTAATATGCAAAATACATGATAATTCTCAGAATTCAAAGTAAAATAATAAAGAGAAAAGCAAGTAGAGCAATGAATAAAAGGAAGACCAAATGACCAAGAAGCATATAAAGTCACTCAACAGTCATTAAAGAAATGAATTTATTTAATCAGATATGTTTTGTTATTGAACACCATTTCCAAAATAAAAAACTAAACATATTGCTGGTGTGTGCAGAAAAAAAAAGAAAATTTAAAAATATATATATATATATGAAATCTGAATAACAATGGGTTACAATATCATAACCAAGAAATTCGGAAATTGAAAGAAAGTGATCAGTGAAGAAATTTTCTTATAGCCATATTTAAAATATAACCAAAAACCCCACCAACTCTCCTTTTTTGAAGTTTTCTCAAGATAGAAGCTACTGTTTTACTTTGTGTAGGACAACATCAGTGTGAAAATTAGCAATATTCATGTACCTAGAGATTTCTAGACAGATGATATGAATCTAAACAGGAGTACAGTACCCTTCAAATGATTTCAGTTCTTTTGAATCTGAAGATTTCACTGGCTGTGGAAATATGTTGATGATGAAGAATAGAAGACAGTGGTAACATATGAGAAAGATGGGGATTTTACATGGGCAATCTTTGAGTTAATTGTAGTTTCAGCACTCTCAATTTTTATTATTTATTTATTGTTATGAGCAGAGTAAAAATTAATGGGTATCTAAGAAATTTACTCTTTATGGGATAGGAGAAAAAAGTAATGCTCGTTACCGAAGGTCTTATGTACATGGATCTGTGTAGATGAAGCTATCAAAAATCTTAGGTAGAACAAAGAAAATAAAAAGCAAACACATACTGATGTTAACAGATTATTAAATCACAGGCTAACATATGCCATTGGTGTTCAAGTATACCCCAGGAGTTCAAAGCAATGATAGGTTTCTTTCAGGTCTGATTATCAGATTTTTTTTGTTTGTCATTATTTGCAGCGTCGTATTTCTTGGGAGTTGTACATTTATTTGTCACAGAGTAGATATGCACAAAGATGGGAAACATAATGTAACCTTAAATCCACCTTAGATTTGTTTATACATTTAGTTCAAGGTGTTTCTTAAGTACTGAGGTCCTCACTAAAGAAAAGGTGTTCTCTACTCCACTAACTAATTAACTTAAGACATTACCAAAGATCTATACATATTTTAGTGTTTTTATCCATTGAAGTGTTTTCTCTCACTTTAACAAGCATCTCTGTTCTTTGATAGGTACCCTTATTTTCCTACATCTTGTTCATTTGTGGGGGTGTGTTTGTGTGTGTATGCTTGACTATATATTGACTGTGGAGAGCAGTGACAGAAGATGGGAGAGCAGTGACTGAGATTGGGGGTCTCTGATGACCTCATGGCAATGGCATGCCTGGTGCCTGGGAATATCTCTGTGTAAGGGCACAGGATGCTTAGCTGCTGTGGCAATGCCCTGCATGAGAAGGCTCTGTGCAAGAGTCCTATCAGCTCTGATCTTGATCTCAGGCACATAGCTCTTGGGAATAGACGCATTCTTATACTAGAAACCACAATGTTTCTCCCAAGCCTGCCCACTTTACAATAACTTTAAACAATGAACTTTCTTGAGAGCTACACAAAGTTCCTAACATTACACTTTGCAACTGTAGATTGCAACTGCAGAAAAGCTACATAGATGTTGTAGTTTCTGTAACTTTCCTGAATGTAAATACTAATGCTTACATAGTCTTTAACCTGATAATGAGACATAAATAAAGATTGCTGGCATAACTCTTTAGATCTACATCTCCATCAGAGAGCAGCACTCCACCTGATCCCAGCTGTTTATCTTCAAAATCTGTGTTTGTGAGTCTTTGTTTTTCTAATCCCCCATTACCCATCCAAGTTTAAATATACTCTTAAAATCTATACTCAATTAGATACTTCTCTTGTCAAAATGGGATTGTGCATAACATCTAAAAAGGTACAAACAACTTCTCCTTTTCAGTATTTAGAAAGTTTGATTAAAAGGCATACAATTTGACCACAAAATTTACACATTAAAACCGATGTCTTACGTATACTCAATGATTTTCAAAAGTTAATAAAAAAAATCAATTGCTTAAGGCCTAACTTAGAATTACCTACTACAGATTTAAGTCCTTTTTTGATACATTATATGGAGATCCCTATCTGGCTTCTCCTCAACAACTCACTACAAAAACAAGGACTACCTTAATAAAAGTTTAAACTATTATCAAAACTATATAACTTACTAAAACTAATTTACAAAAGCCTATACATGTTTTAATATTTATTACTTCTCCTACTCCTGCAAAAACTATCTGATGGTCTTCAAAAGTACATCATTACACTATGTATATGTATGATTATATGAATGGTGTGAAGCTACATTGTGTACAACCATAGAAAAAAAAAGTAGTATCCCATTTGTGTACAGTGAATCGAAATGCAGTCTAAAAAAAAAAAGGTATTAGATGACTCCCTCTTACTCACTCCCCCCTCCAAAATCTTTAACCAATTTCATTATCTTGTTATTCAGTTTATTATTAAAGATAAAAATCAAATTCTACAATTAATGGTAGTTAAACCTTCTCTTATTATAGCACCATTTTCAGTTCAATGACAACATTGACTTTAATGATCTTCATGTATTTAACAAATGGATTTTGCTAATTTCTCTGGCCAAGTAAATAATCACTATCCTCATAATAGACTTATTCAGTTTACTACAATAACTTATTTTTCCAAAAATTGTACACACTCAGCCTGTACCTGAGACACTTATAGTATTTACTGATGGCTCCAGTTCAGGTAAGGCCGGCTACAATTACCTTACTTATACTAAGGTAGTACAAACAACTTACAGATCTACACAAAAAGCTAAACTTCAAGCTTTCATCTGTACTTTACTCTACTTTACTAATAGACCAGTTAATATTTATAGTGATAGTACTTACACAGTGGAAATTACTATACATATTAAAACAGGCACTATTGGACTTGCTCACTCAAAAAAATTATTTCACTTATTTCTAACCCTACAAAAGACAATTTAAATATGTCAATATCCTTACTTTATTGGACATATTAAAACTCACTACAAAGTTCCAGGTCCTTTGGTAACAAAAAATACTAAAGCTGATCATCTTGTTGCAGTCTGTCAACAATTAACTCCTTATAACTGTGCTTGAGCTTCTCATACTTCACATCATCAAAATACTTTAAACTTACACAAAAATTATTTTCCTACCTCTTGTTGATTTGTGGGGGTGTGTTTGTATGTGTGTGCTTGCTTATGTATGTTTGACTATATATCAATTACATTAGACAGTAAAGATATTATTATAGTGACAAAGCAATAAAAGAGTCAAATAGGGCTAGGGTTGTAGCTCAGTAGTAGAGTGCTTGCCTAGCACGCATGAGGCACCGGGTTTGAGGCTCAGCACCACATACAAATAAAAAAAAAGTCTATCAATTAAAAAGAAATTTTAAAAAAAGAGCCAAATATTCACTGGCAAATATTATAATTATTAGTGCATATTAATTACACAAAATTATGGACTTTTGTGAGACATTTACATAATGTATATCATATACTTTGAACATAATACCTCCAATACCCTCTCTTATCCCTTCTTCCACCTCCTGGTTCCCTTCCTCTTCCCTTGTCTACTCTAACTTTTATATTGCTCCCTCCCCAAATTTTACATATGAGAGAAAACATGAAACACTTGTCTTCATGTGTGTGACTTCTTTCACTTAGCATGATGTCCTCTAGATCCATCCATTTAAATGACAGGATTTCTTTTTTCTTTATGGTTGAATAATACTCCATCTTCTCTTTATTCATTCATCTTTTGATGGGAACCTTAGCTGTAGTGAATAGTGCTGCAAAAAAGAGTACCCCATTTGTGTACAGTGAATCAAAATGCAGTCCGTAAAAATAAAAAAAAATGAAAAAAATAAATAAATGCTTTTTAAAAATATGGGATTATATGTTTTCTTCCTTTCCTTTTGTTATATAAACAAGAATGGGATGTCTGTATCATATGGTAGTTCTATTTGTAGGTTTTTTGAGGAATCTCCATTTGATTTCCATAGCAGTTGTACTAATTTATTTTCCCATGAAGAGTATATGAGAGTTTGTTTCTCCTCCATCCTTTTCAGCATTTTATTTATTTATTTTGGTAATGGCCATTCTGATAAGGGCGAAATAGTACCTCATTGTAGTTTTGATTTGCATTTATTTTATGGCTAATGACATTGAGCACTTTTTCATGTATTTCTCAGCCATTTGAATTTCTTCTTTTGAGAAGTATCTATACAGATCATTTGCCCATTTTCAAATTGGGTTACTAGTTCTTTTTTGTTTGTTTGTTTGTTAAGTTTTTGAGTTTTTTATGTACTCTGGATGTTAATCCTCTGTCAGATAAATAGCTGGGAAAGATTTTCTCACATTTCATAGGTTGCCTCTTCACTCTATTGATTATTTCCTTTGCTGTGCAGAAGCTTTTTAATTTAATGCAATCAAGTCCTGTGTTTTTTGAGTCCTAATGAGGAAATCATTGCCTGTGCCAATATCTTGAAGTGCTTCCCCCATGTTTTTCCTCTAGTAATTTCAGTTTCAGGCCTTGCATTAGGTCTTTGATTCATTTTGAAACTCGTTTGATCCATAAGACACTCTTTTACTGGGAAATAGATATAACTATTTATGAAAATTATAAGTAATTTCACAGATTGATCCTTGAAGAAAACATGTTAATGTGATAGAGAACTACCAAATAGAGGTGGGCTACACTTTTGTTAGAATAATGAAAAAGTAATTCCTTTTAGGAGCTGAAACTTTAACTTAAAAATAAATGAAGAGAAATATCTAGTTCTGCAATATTCTGGGAAAAGAATATTTCAGGTAGAGTGATATTTATGTGAAATAATAATAAGGAAGCAAAGTCATTATTAAGATACTCAAGAAAATTTAGCTGGAATATAGAACACCAGGAAAATATAGGCAGGTAAAATCAGAGATACGGATTTATTATACATCATAGAGGGAAACTGAGCTTTATAGCAATTTTAATGGGAAACGAGTGAAAGGTCTAGTGAATAACGTCTGTTTAAAGTTAAAGACATTCTTGTTGCTCTTTGCTCACTTGAGTGAGGGCTAAGACTTGTCAGGAACCTAAAATCATGGTCCTAATTTGACATAATATTGGTTTGGGTCAGAATCAGTTGTGAGGTCCAGCATATTTGTTGATACAACACTAACAAGATATGTGGATGAATTATATATAAGAAATAACAGGAGAAGAAGTGTCAATAACAAATTTTTAAATTGAACCCCTGACTAGATAGTAGTAACATTATTGTAAAGAATACTGTAGGAGAAACAGATTATTTTAATGTGGATGTGTGTTCATGTTTGTGGGTGAGCATGTCTACTTATTTGTGAAAATTATTGATCCTTCTTTGCTATCTATTCAGTAATCATAGATGAAGGAAGTTGTTATGGTTTAGATGTGAAGTGTCCCCCTAAAGCTCGCATGTGATACAATGCAGGAAGGTTCAGAGGAGAAATTATTGGGTTGTAAGAGTCTTAACCCAATCAGTGAATTAATCTGAAGTGGTTCACTGAAGTGGTAGAGTGTGGCTAGAGGAGATTGGAATTGGGGCGTGGCTTTGGGGCATGTATTTTCTATCTGGAGAGTGGAATCACTCTCTCTCTCTCCCTCTCTCTCTCTCCCTCACTCTCCTTCCTGATGATGTGAGCTGTTTCCCTCTGTCACATTCTTCTGCCACGGTGTTCATCTTTACCTCCATCCCTGAGGAAAGAGCTGGCCTTCTATGGACTAGGACCTCTGAAACCATGAGCTCTCAAATAAACCTTTCCTCCTCTATAATTGTGCTGGTCACAGCAGTGAAAAGCTGACTGAAACAGAAATCAAAGAAGTCAAATAAATAGATAACTCATTTTTTAAATTGTGATTTCAAATTATATTACAAGGACCTAATAATCAAAAGTATGGTACTGTCACAAAATCAGACACGAGAATGATGGGACAGTATAGACAGCACAGAAACAAACCCAAACATGCCCAGTCTACCGGTTTTAACAAGTATTCCAAGAAGGAACAATAGGGAAAATAATGCCTCCCCTGTAAGTAGTGTTTGGAAAATTAAACATGCACATGCAAGACAGTGAGAACGGATCCTTACAACATGTACAAAAGTTATCTCAGAATAAAGAGTTAAACCATAAATCAGTCATAAAAATAGGAAGAAATCTCCTTGACATTTTTTCTTGGTGATGGTTTTTTTGGATATGACATGGAAAGCTCAAACAATAAAAGCAAATATAAACAAGTGGGACTATATCAAGCTTAATAGCTTGTGCACAGCAAAGGAAACAATTAGCAAAATAAAAAGGTAACCTTTGGGTTAGGAGAAAATATTTGTGAGACACAGATAAAACATAGGAAAGGGCTCAATTTCCAAGACACATAAGCAACTCACACAACTCAATAACAAATACACTAATGACCTGATTAAACAAAGGACAATGTACCAAACTGACATTTTTGTAAGGAAGTTGTAGAAACAGCCAACACATATCTACCTGATCATCACTAATCATCAGGGAAAACAAATTAAAACCACAATGAGATATTACTTCACACTTGCATGATGGCTACTGTCAAAAGGACAGTAAGAACTGTTGGAGAGGTTGTGAGAAAGTGGAAGCCTTGCCTACTGTTGGTGGGAATGAAAATTTAGAGTACAGTAGTACTTGTGAGGAATGTATGGCACTTCCTTAAAAAAATTAAAAACAGAACTAGTATCAGTAATTTCTCTTCTGCTTAAATCTTTAAAGGAAATGAAATCATAATCATGTATCCTCCCCTGTTCATTTCAGAATTATTCACTGTAGGCAAGACATAGAACAACCTAAGTATCCATTGGCAGATGAATGGATAAGGACACCAGGGAGGGTATGTTACATACCATGCACTATTTATGTCATAAAAGAAGAGATCCTGCCATATTGTGGCAACAAACATGAGCCTAGGAAACATTATTTTAAGTAAAATAAAGCAGATATATAAATTTAAATATCTCCACAATGTCACTTATATGTGAAATCTAAAAATGTCAAACTCATAGAAACAGGAGAATGATGACTTCCAGGTACTGAGTGGGGATATTTGGGGAAGATTTGATGAAAGGGTATAAATTTTTAGTTTTATGTTGGACAAGTTCTGAGGATCTAATATATAACATAGTGTTGATGGATGTGTCAATTAATTTGATTTTGATAATCATTACGAAATGTGTGTATGTCAAATCATCACATAGTGCACCATGAATACATGCAGTCTTTGTCGGTTAAATAGTTAAATATTATAAATTTAAAAGTATAAAAACTACCTAAGTGCTCATCAATAAATGAGAAAAGAAATTGGGGTGTGTGTGTGTGTGTGTGTGTGTGTACATACACATATATATGTATATATAAATATGTGCATGTATATGTATACAATAGAATATAATTTAGTTTTAAAAGGAAATCCTCCCTTTTGGGAACAATATAGAAGCATGGAGGATTATGCTATGAAATTATCCAGACAAAAAGAGAAAAATACTTTATGGACTCACTTATATGTGGAATCTAAAAAAAGAGGAAAATACATAGTACAACTGTTTTATCTGGGATGGAGGTAGGGTGGAGAGCATGAGGAAAAAAGCATAACATTGTTGTTGTATACAATCATAGGCAAAGAGATCCATGGACGAATGAAGATTATAGTTAATGTTATTGTACTATATACTATAAATTTGCTAAGGGAGAAGATTTTAGGTGTTCTTTCCCCACACAACAACAACAACAACAAAACCATAACTTGAGGGCTGGAGATGTGACTTGGTGGTACAGTCTTGCCTAGCATGCATGAGGCGCTGTGTTGGGTCTCCAGCACCACAAAAAAAATAAAAAAATAAAAAAAATAAAAATATATATATATATATATATAATTTTCATGCGTTGATGGGCATATTAATTGCTTGACTATAGTAATCAGTTCACTGTGCAAATGGACATAGAAACATCATTTTGTACACCAGTATTTATACAACAAAAAGATAATGCCACTTAATTAGTAATATGTGTGATAAATTCCTTTAGATTATAGTTCTTGAAAAAAATCTCTCCATGAGAACCTATTTGCTTTAGTAGTCACTGATTTCATGAGGGACACACAATTTTTCTTCTTTTAACCTGGCTACCTGGAAATGGAGAGAGAAATTTTGTGCTCTATTACATAAATATTTCATCTACATTTCACTCCTGCCATTCTTCCTCATAATTTGATTTTGGACAAACTTTATATTTTAATTTTCCTGCTTCATATGTGTTTTAATACTATCTTACATCAAGCTATTTTAGGAACTGGTAACTCCATGAATCATAAAAGAATAAGTGAGTGGGTGAATCAATTAACAATTATCAATTGCTTCAAAGTCCATCATAAAATTTGGATAAGCAGGGTGCAAAATGCACTAATTAAGAACCCTAACAGTATCAAGCACTTTGTGAAATTAAGCAATGGGCCAATCTGAAGTGTGAATCATAAATTCTTTACTTTCTCTTTCCTCAAGAATTAGCATTTTCATAATTGAACATATTTTTCTTACTGAATTGACAAAATATGTTGGTAAAATGCAGAAAGTCACAGTTTGCCCCAGAGTCATCACATTTAATGTAAACAAAGGGACAACAGATTTTCTTAATTAATGTACAGACCAAGAAAAGTCTTGTACACATGATTTAAGAAGTGACTCTTGAGAATGTCAATTTACATATTCCTGTTCAAAGGCTGAGTTAGTAGAGAAAAAATGAAAACATTTTGTTTTAGCCTTAAAAGAGATGTATAAAACTTATTATACTCCAATATGCTTCCAGGGAAGCTTATAATTCTGGCTGTTAAGTGCATTGCAAACACTGAACTCTCTTGTTCACTGTCTGTTCTGAAATTATAGCACAGCCTCATGCCCAGTTCAGGAAAAAATAGATTTCTTCTGGCCCATCTCATTTGTTCCTCCGCAGCATAACAGTACTTTGCAGCCAGATTGCTTAACACAATCCATTTCTCCTCTGCACACTATCTGTGTTCTCTTGGACAAGCTGGTGGCCTTCTGAAGTTTCATTTCTCATCTGTAATCAAGACATGATAGAATACTTTTCTCATCGTAACTAAAAATAGTTAGTGCTAAATTAAAATTAGCACTAGCACAATACTATTTTTCTCCTTCTGGGCCCCAAAATAGGAATGCTCATAGGAAAAGCAAATGATGGTAATTAATTTAAAGTGATTTTAGTAATTTATTTGCAGGGATTGCCTCCAGCCAAGCAAATAGCAAAGAACACTTGACTCATACAATCAAGTGAGAAATTGAAGAATGTTTAGGGACCATCGAGCATGTGCCATACAGAGGAATAAATGAGCAGAAGTTGTATCTTTTTTATTTAGCCTTACATTAGAGAAATAAAGTAGACATTAAATATTTGCATGAGCAATGAGACTAAGATGAAGAATGTTAGGAGATGCATACCAATTACAAAAATTTGATAAAAATACAATAGCTGTCATACCAAAAGGATAAATATAAATGAACTAAATGAAGAGAGAGTAAAATGAGAGTTCAAAACAGGAGTAAGGCAAAAGATGATATACAAATGACCAAAAGCATATAATCATCAGGAATGTGCATGAAAGTCACCATGAGATATCAACTTGGACTAGTGATGATAACTGCTATCAAAACATAACAAAACAAAACAAAACAAAACCCACAAAATACCAAGTACTGCAAGGATGTGAGAAAAGTGAAACCTTATGTTCTATGGAACTGTAAAATGGTCCAAATTATATGGAAACAGTATGGAAGCTCCTTAATAATTTTCAAACAGAATTATCATATGATCCAGCAAACTCATTCTCGATGTTCATCTAAAAGAATAGAAAGCAGAGACTTGAGGAGTCTCTTCCTATTCATGCAATATTCAAAACAGGTGGAAGTAACCCAAATGTCCATCAGTAAATGGACAAGTGCTGGGCGAGGTGGCACATGCCTGTAATTCCAGCAGCTCAGGAGGCTGAGATAGGAGAATCATGAGTTCAAAGCCAGCCTCAGCAAAAGTGAGGTGATAAACAACTCAGTGAGACCCTGTCTCTAATAAAAAACAAAATAGGGCTGGGGATGTGGCTCAGTGGTTGGCTGCCCCTGAGTTCAATCCCTGGTACCCCCCAAAAAATAAAAAAATAAAAAATAAAAAATGAACAAGGGAAATGTGTTATATACATACAATCAAATATTATTCATTCTTAATAGACAATCCTGTCATAGAGAACAACATAGATGAACTTTAAAGACATTCTATATGAAATAAGCCTGTCACAAAAAGACAATAAAGTTTTATTCCATATATATGAAATATCTCAAATAATCCAATTCATAGAGAGGGAAACTATAATGGTGATTACTAAGGAATGTTGGCAGAGGAGACAGGGGAATTGTTTACTGGGAATAGAGTTTCATATTTGCAACACATAAAGTTTCTGGAGATGTGTTTCCCATACTTCATACTACTAAAATTTACACTTAAAAATGTTTAAGATTAAAAATTCTATATTGTGTGGGTTTTTATAATAATGATAGTCAGAGGAAGATTATTATAATGAGTCTACAGAGGTAAGATGGACTTGCCCCATTCCACATCTATTCAGATACTAAGACTAATATACCATACATGCACTAGGAGGCATGAAGAAATTTACTACTGACATAATAATGAAGCTTTCTGCAAAGAGCAGGATAGACTCCAAAGCAGGTCCATGAGTGGCTTGAAAGAGAAGCGAAGATTCACTTGATGAATTGTGCTGGCTGTGAGGGGGAACATGGTCAAGACTTCTGAATGTGGGCTGGTGCTTCTGGGGCTGCTGTCATTTGTTTCTCCTGGTAGTACTGAAGGAAAGAACAACTGGACTTTCTATGGGTTGCGTGTCAGAAAGGGAAGGAAGAATGGTGGGGCTTATAAATCATCAGTAGTCAAAACTAAAATGTAGGAGTCTGATTATTACAACACATGATTGTTATAGACTGTCACAATTCATAGTGCTTGACTGAGAACTAAAATATTCTATACTTCATTTAATTCAATTTGTGCATAAGTAAGTCATCACAGTTCTTTATGATACCTATAGCCTTGAGTCATTAAAGTGAGGTGAAATTCTGTTAAATGCCTCATTCATGAGTTCATCATTTTAGGTTCTGTATTCCAGCTTCTATAATGGCTTTATAGATACAAAGAAGCAAATGTGACTTTCATTTATACTAGAGTTTCTGTGAGACATTCTTCAGGCACAAGCTTGAATAAGAAAGTATTGCTGCTGGTATTAGACAGATTGAATTAGCAGATTATTGATAATAGCCCAAGAGTTGGCAAAAGTGTGTATGTATGAAGCTAATTGTTGGTCAGATCATCCAGAGCTGAAATAATTGTAAGATGTTCAGTAAATTATGTTGATGCTCAGGGTCCATTCTGGATCAAGTACATCCTAGTTAAGGGCCCAAAAGTAGCAGGTCCTTGACTCTGTATCCAGGAAACTCCATCAGATGTAGTTGCAATGCATTTGTAAAATACATGGATTCCATTTGCTGTTCACTCTGTAGCCAATGGGACCAAGGAAAGGATGACCTCATCATCCAGCACCACAGCATCTGTGAAGATACCAAAGACTAGATAGGACACTTGTTTGAGTTTATGTTGGGCCACTATCATATAATATTTGTCACTGTACAATTTATAAAAATATTAATTTTCTCATACTCCTGGAACCTGGTAAGTATAAAACCAAGGTACTGGCACATGAAATGGGCCTACTTGCTACATTCAGAAAGAGGGGCAAGAGAGAGAGAGAGGAATTCTGTCCTCACATGGTAGAAGGAGGAAAATATGCTTAGTCCTTTAAGCACTTATTATAGCAACATTAATTCTTAACTGCTTCCCAGAAGCTCTACTCATTGCGTTATGCTGCCAACACACAAATTTGGGGAGATATTCATAGAACCACCTCTTCCTAGAGGTAGGATATGTCACAAGGCCCAGGTTTGGCTTCAGTTGTAGCTGGGTAACCATACTGAACCTACAGGACACTGCTTCTATGACCCACAGTGATAGATGATGCTAGATGGCAGCTAGATGAAGAAAGGGGGTCATGGGTTCAGGACACAAGAGAGACTGTTACCAGGACAGTCCAATGGTAGCCAGAAATTTCCCCTCTAAGAATGAATGACATGAGGCTAAGGAAAGCAGTTTTTTAATACTGGAAGTTCTAGGCCATTCATGATCATTGGAGTGACCCACAGACTCCAGAATACATACAAGGATGATCCTAAAGCATGTATAGTGAGGAAGACATGCTATTATAGTGAGGGAGTGCCATTATGTTGCAATTTGGAGAAATTCTAGACACCTTTTTCTGAGGATTGGGGGTCTCATTTCAAGTAGGTCAATAACTTTCAAGTTTCAACATAAATAGGCTTAGGTAAAATTCATAATTAAGAAATATGCTGCCTCCAGAATCCAAAAAGGCATAAAAGATGTTTTAATTTTGTTCATGCTGTTTGTTGATGGTGTCAGGGATGGAGCATACCTTTCTTTGCCAAATGATGTTTAGAAATTTAACTGAGGCAGCTGGTTTTTTCTATGTGTAGGGCAAAGTTCCATTGATTTTCTGTGAGCTCCTTTGTGAGTGTTATATTCTGATTGAGTGCATCAAACATTCTCAGATGAGATGGACTTAGTGTGATTTCACACCTGTGCTTTTTGAGAAATATGGTGAAGATCATTCCTGAAAGGTTTTATGTGGTGGTAGGGCAATGAAGTCCCAAATAAGTGGCTGAGTAAGGGTATCCCTGCAAAGAGGAAGGCAAATTTCAGCTAAAAGACTCTTCAGTCATCCAGTAGAACATACTGGCCGTATTTTTGACCACCGTGTATTTAACTGTTGCTGATTGGAAGGCATCAGTAATTTCAATAACATTGGGAATGGAGTCATAATGGATGGGTCCAGCAGGTTAATATTTAATATTCCAACATGAGGTGCACTTTATTTTTGCAGTTATAGGAACAGGCCAGTTAAATGGAGGAAAAGTGAGGATAATCACACCTCTGAATTGGTCCATATGATGAGTTCCTACATGAATGCCCTGCTTATTGTCTGTTGTGCTCTATGAACTATTTAATCTGGATAAAAGACTCATTGTTATCATTTTTCAGCAAACTTCATGTCCGATATGTCTTAATCAATTTTCATTTATCATTTGTTAGACTGGATATTTTAGGGCACCTGGGTACTTGACTAATCTGAATTTGGAGCAGGTGACAAATTCCTAGCTTTTATTAGCTATGTGAAGCATACCTCTTTATCTTCTATTTTATATGCAGTAGACCCCTAACATTGTAAAGGACATATAATTTAAATTTAGTAGGATCCATGGGTTAAACTGTGATTTGAACCACAGTAGTGTTAAGGTCATGAGGATTTACTTATCAGTAGATTTAAAGCGATATTAAAGCTAATTCAAAAACCTTTGTTGTGCAATAAAAAAATGAATATTATACTGTAGAATTTCTGGCTAGAGGCAGACAGCACAGGGTAGAAGAACTATGAATAATATTTAAAAGTGGATAAAGTCTGTGGTGTTCCTCACAGACTTTTTGGAACCTAAAGAAAGGAATGATATAGGAAGTTCCCTAAGGATAAGGTGGTTTTTGAAATGTAGTTGGCTTATTTTGCTTAAAAGAAACTTGAACACAGGAAAAAAATCTAAGGAAGTAGATATTCAGAGTGGAAGAAAAAATAGAATAATTAAATAAGTTCTAAGAAAATATCTATGCAAAAAGAGTACTGTAGTGGATATATATTCCAGGAGCAGAGCTTCAAAGGCAGAACTCTGACTTGTCCCAAACCATCACATTTTGAGTATGGTTGAAATAAAGCTAAATATAACTACATAGAGTGCACAGATATTACCTGTAATGACATTATAAGGCATTCTTTAATTTGGCTGGAATTGGCCTATACTATCATAGTAATCATAATTAATTAGAGTTAAGTCAGTCTGGCATAACTAGGTTAGTGAATACATGTTTACCTTATAATTTTTCTGAATTTAATTTTCTGGCCTTTCAAGTTAATCAAATAAATTCGTCTTTGGACATGTTGCCTTCAGAGTCAGGACATCTGTCCATTTCTCTATTTACCTATCTGTGTGTGTGTGTGTGTGTGTGTGTGTGTGTGTGTGTGCATTTATATATTTGAACCTCATGAGATCTGAACATTAAAAACCTATTAAATATTGAAAGATAAACCTTCATTGTAGTGGCATAAAAGTTCATCATTTTCTTCCAATCATTTTATTACATAAATTATTTTAATCAATTTTGCATTTCAAATTGGATCAAATTGTGAACCTGTATTGCAGTTTTCATTTCTTTTTCCTGTATCCAGTAGGATAAAGTGTTCTCCCCATGTTGATTACATGTAAACATTTCTTCATGTAGAGAACTTTCATTTTGGTCATGGTTATTTTATAGATTTTAGGCTTAAATTGAGTTTGAATCAACACCTTAACTTTGCTGTAGAAATGGCATAGATGTGTTTTCTATAACCCTGAGGAGTTGGTACGTTTTCCTAAGGTGCTCCCCAAGCAGCAGGCATCATTGTCAGCTATAGAAAATTCATTTTATGATGTCCTAGAAAACCACTGCTTTTGGGAGAATGGCTTTAGTATGCCACATAGGAACTACTTTTCCTCAGTAGAAGGAAACACCCTAGTGGGTCAGCATATTGCATAACATATCATTCTTTCCCCGGAGCCCACTAAAGAATGGGAAAAGAATGCCTTGTTGAGATACACAACTGAGAGTAGCAAGGTAAGAGCTGTTCCTCAGAACCCAGCTTTAGTCAGGGCTTATGTTGAAGTAGAGACACACTATTCAATCTGAGACACATAGATATAGGCATGTGTCCCAGAGTCACATTAATAAAGGCCTCAGTAGCATGTTCTTCTCCTAAATAACAATTATAATTCTGATTTAGGTTGGGATGAATCTATAACAGATACTGAAGTACTCAACAAATAGAACCCAAAACAGCATAGAGCAAAGTGCAATCATGCCAGCAGGCAGCAATGTTAGTCAGCAAATAGCAGAGTCAACAAGTCTAAGCAAGAGAAAAAGGCCCCCAGTGGTGGTGGGCATTGCCCAAATACCTTTGCACTTTGCCAAGTCATGTCACTTTGCAGAGGCAGAATGGATCTTCATGACTAAAATGTTGTTCATATGACAAGATTAATATATAACACATCTCACAAGGCTATGGAAAGGTTTATTACTCACACAATGAGGCTGTAAAGGGGCAGCAGGTTAGAATCTCCAGCAGGTCCAAAAATGTATGCGACAACAGGGAGAAGAGACTGGCTTGGAGTTTTACCGTGGTTAGGTGGTGGGGCAGAGGTTAAAATTCCCACACACAGTTGATTGATGCTTGTGTTGGTTTGAACTTCCCATTTCTTCTGAAGACCCTAGGAACTTTCTTATCAACTTACACAGATATGGGCAGAGGGAACAGAAAGTGGTAAACTTTGAAAACTCTCAAGTGCTGAACATCAAAGATGTTATAAGCACTTAAGTAGAAACAAAGACCCTGAGGCCAGTGAAAACACTGTTTTGAAGGAATTAAGGTCTTGACTGAGTAGCAGAAACAAAGTTGGAAATCAAAGGGAAGCATATGGTAAAATGGACTATTTTATGCCTCTCTTTGTAGATGCAAAGTATCTGTTCTTCAGCATGAAAACAGCATGCAGAAGAGACCTGTATCAGAGTGCATAAGAAGATTCATTGACTACTATTAGGATTTATTTCATAATGACTTCATGAAAAAAGGTTGTTTACTCCACACTCCACAGAATTTCCATGGACAAAAAGAAGAAAAAACAATATCATTCAAGTCTAATCCTACTAATTTATAGATATTTTATTAATTCAAATTTTATTTATTTTTAATTGGTTGTACACTTTCTAAATAGTTTCCATTTTAACAATGCATATCAACAGATATATTTTGTTATAACACACAATTCTGAAATTTTTGCAGCAAGTGAAACAATATTTTAGGTCATTTGAAAGACTTGCTTTGTAATGTCAACTGGTACTTGCCTACAAGTACCATCCAAAATGAAGCCAGCAAAGCTGCAGTTTGTAAATCAACACCCATAAATTGATAGTATTCCTATACATCAGCAACGAATCTATTGAAAGAGAAATTAAGGAAACTACCCCGTTCACCATAGCTTCAAAAAAACTTAAAATACTTGGGGATCAATCTAACAACAGAGGTAAAACACCTCTACAATAAAAACTATAGAACACTAAAGAAAGAAATTGAAGAAGACCTTAAAAGATGGAAAGACCGTCCATGCTCTTAGATAGGCAGAATTAATATTGTCATAATGGCCATTTTACCAAAAGCCTTATACATACTTAATGCAATTCCAATTAAAATCCCTATGAAATTATTTCTAGAACTAGAAAAAGCAATCATGAAATTCATTTGCAACAATAAAAAACCCAGAATAGTCAAAGCAATCCTTACCAAGAAAAGTGAAGTAGGAAGCATCACGTTACCAGACCTCAAACTATACTACATAGCTATAGTAATAAAAACAACATGGTATTGGCACCAAAATAGACATGTAGACCAATGGTACAGAATAGAAGACACAGAGAGAAACCCACACAGATACAGTTATCTCATACCAGACAAAGGTGCCAAAAAACATTCACTGGAGAAAAGAGAGCCTATTCAACAAATGATGCTAGGAAAACTGGAAAGCCACATACAACAAAATGAAATTAAACCTCTCTCTCACTCTGCACTAAAATCAACTCAAAATGAATCAAAGTCTTAGGCAGTAGACCAGAGATCCTGCACCTAATAGAAGAAAAAGTAGGCCCAACTTTTCACCATGTCAACTTCAAATCTGACTTCCTTAACATAACTCCCAAAGCACAAGAAGTAAAATCAAGAATCAATGAATGGAATGGATGCAACCTAAAAAGCTTCTTCTCAGCAAAGGAAACAATTGATAACATGGAGAGCCCACAGAATGGGAGAAAATCTTTACCACATGCACCTCAGATAGAGCATTAATCTCCAGGATATTAAAAAACTCAAAAAACTTAATACGAAAAAAGAAAAAGAAAACCCAATCAGTATATGGACTAAGGAACTGAACAGACACTTCACAGAAGAAGAAATATAATCAAACAACAAATATAAGAAAAGATTTTCAAAATCTTTAGCAATTAGAAAAATGCAGAGTGAAACTACTCTAAGATTTCATCTCACCCCAGTCAGACTGGCAATCATCAAGAATATAGGCAACAATAAATATTGGTGAGAATGTGGGGAAAAAGGTACACTCATTCATTGCTAGTGGGAATGCAAAATGGTGCAACCATTATGGAAAGAGATGTGAAGATTCCTCAGAAAACTTGGAATGGAACTACCATTTGTCCCAGCTATCCCACTTCTTGGTTTATAACCCAAATGACTTAAAATCAGCATATTACAGTGATGAAGCCACGTTAATATTTATAGAAGCTCAATTCATAATACCTAAACTATGGAACCAATGAAGGTGCCCTTCAACAGATGAATAGGTAAAAAAATGTGATATATATATATATATATATTCCATTCCATATACATATACATATATACATATATACATGTGTGTGTGTGTGTATATATATATATATATCATGGACTATTACTCAGTCTTAAAGAATGAAATTATAGCATTTGCTGATAAATGGATGGAGGTGGAGAATATCATGCTAAGCAAAATAAGTCAATCCCTAAAATGCAAAAACCAAATGTTTTCTCTAATATGTGGATGCTAATTCACAATTGTGGGCTGGGGGTGCTAGGAAAGAATAGAGGTACTTTAGATTAGCTAAAGGGGATTGATGGGAGGGGATAGGGTATAGCATAGGATGGATAGTAGAATGAATCAGACATTATTTCCCTGTGTACATATATAACTATATGACCAGTGGGATTCTAAATCATGTAGAACCAGAAGAATGAGAAATTATACTTCATGATGTATGATGTATCAAAGTGCATTCTACTGTCATGTATAACTAATCAAAACAAATAAAAAATTTTAAAAAAGAAAAAGAGGCCATCCACACATTCATTATCACATTTTACTTTCAAAATACTCTTGTGATAACAAACACAAATGATTAATATGCAAGCATATTACATATGCATACATATATGTATTTGCTATTTATGTTTCATTCATGTACAAAATCAAAACCCATTATAAGTTACCCAGCGTTAGGCAATTGGAAATAAAATCTGTTTCTAATGGTCCAACTCTTGCTTGTGAGCCATTTTAATTAAAAAATTATAAGTATAAGTTAAATCAGTAGTATAATACAGCAGAGTCAAGAAAACAGAATACATATTAGTTATTTTAACAGAGATGACTTACAGCAAGTATTTGGTTACATAGGCATTAAAGAATTGTAGCTGGTATATAGATAACTCCAAGCCAATAGCAGGAAGCAGCTTCTGTCTGTGGAGAATGAAAGGCAATCTAGCAACTTGCAGGAGGGTCCTGAGTAGCTGGTACAGACCCCTGAGGAGGAACTTAGACCCAGTTGCTTCTGGATCCTTTCAGCGATTGCGTTGAGGCTATTCTGGGAGTGCTGAAAATACTATTGGCAGCTAGCTAGAACCAACTGCTTCTGTAGGAACTGAGAAAAGCTTTGTGTCTGCCTGCAAAATCTTGATTTACTTAAAGTGCTCTTATTGGTTGAAACTAATAGCAGCTACTAGTCAAGGGGAAAATGTAATTTTCATGGTCTCTGTTCCCAAACCATGAGAGTTTGGACAGGTGAGTTTGGAGTTGAAAGATTCATACTTACACAATGTGGGAATCTTAAAATCCATTCAGTGGATGTATAATGTGAATGAACTTGAACGCTAAACGACACGCTTAGAGAATAGTAGCTGTTTTTGCATCCATGTATACGTAGAGAGTAGATGTATATGAGCAATATCCCCTCTTTTCCCTTCAGTATTAATATTTATTAAACCACACTCTTGGTGTTCTTAATGCTAGAATTAACAAACTCAACATGCTTTAGGTCATTTCTGAAACTTCCTTTAAGATACCTCTTACCTGGTAATAGTATTAGCATTAATTAATTTGACATGTATATATTGAGTATCTATTATTTTCTAAATGATATAGGTGGCTAAAATAAAGAATTTAGATAGTTCCAAGGACAGGCTGGGAAGATGGTGGGAAGATGGTGGGAAGCCCCATTCACCCAATATATAATAACTACAACATTAAAAAATACTCTAAAATCAGGCTAGATTTTATTATAAAATTTTAGACAAGGTTAAATCTATTTTAACAAGTTAAAAATCTGAACTAATTGCCTTCTTTTCTCCATGTGTTTGCTTCCGCTAGTCCTGCTTTTCCAGGAACATGGTTTGGTTATATTCTTACATGGATCATCTGGACTTTCATAGCCAGCATGGTGCCAAAAATAAAGGGCCAGCCAACCAGAGTGCCTCACGCACGGAACTTTTTCGGACAGCTACAGGCTTCCAGACAGTGGTCTCTTTTGCTGACTTAAGCAAGTGAAGAGACCATGCTTTTTGTATGGCCTCAAAAGTAGAAGGGTTTATGTATGGATTATACAGATAACTCTATGAATTCGAATTTAACCCCTCAATTCTAAACATGATGTAATTTGATGTCCTCCTTACTTATTGCTTTAGCAAGTGAGGCTTCAAGGTAAAAGTGTGCAATTTTAATTTGCAGTCACCACACCTCTATATGGTGGTAGGAATTGTCTCTAGAAAAAAATGGGTGCACAGTTTCATCCTTTATGAAGTACTTAATTGACTGTCTCCTGATGGAGACAGGAGAATCTAGACTGGTACTCCCACATGTGCCTCCTTCTCAATAACTTTATATTCCAGCATGGATTCTGATAGATGTTAATCCAGGCAAATATGTTCTCACAGAGACATTTCTGTCCTTTTACAACTAAATAGAGTAACAACAGGTAAGAATGAAATCAATGTGAATTTTCAGTTATTTGGATTCTTATGAAAAAAAATTGAGCTCTCCAGATATAAAAAGGAAAAAAAAAAAACAGAAAACAAAGGAAAAAATGAGATTCTTGTTCAGTTTTCCTGTGTTTTATTTCTAATACAAGTAAGTTCAATCTCTTGTGACCTGTTCTTTAGTCTGTCTTTGCTTTGTCTGACTATTTTGTGGCAACTTAAATAGTAAAGGACTAGTATTTAACTGACAAAAAGAAAATTTTATTTATCTATAATATATTGACATATATGTAAATATACATATCCTCATAACCTGCTGTTTGCTCCAGTTTTTACCATTTTATTTCTCTTTCTTTCTATTCTAATATTTGTAAGTGCAATGAACTTGTTTCTAGAGATAGTACAGAGGTATCAACGACTGATTTGATTCTTCACTCCTTTGCAGATCCAAATTATTTGAAGTGATGTGTAATAAGCATAGCAATCAGGACTAATTGTATATAATCTTCATTTCAAATTAAATAGAGAAACTTTTAAAGACTTTCTCTTCCACTGAAATCATTTTGAAAATGGCAACTTGATCCCCAGAGTCTACAACAATACCTTATTTAACCCACAACATCCCGAGTCAGAGAGGAATCACACTGGAAAACAACCCTGTAAGCTAGGTTTTCTAGGAGAGCTCATTCAGAGTTCAACTTGTGGGCATAATTTTGCCCCATCGCCAGTGAAGGGATAACTGGGTAAATCAGCTCTTTGACTTTAGACGACATGTAAAATAGTTGAATGATATTACGTACACTAAAGTGTGAATGTGAGAACTAAATGGGACCTTGTATAAGTTAGCCTTAAGTTTGCTGTTCAATGATGGTGAGGCAGAGGTTTGCCCTTTCCTCATGGACTGGTAAATTAAAGACCAGATTCATTGCAGAGGCTTCCTCAGGTCTGAGCCAGTGTGAATAGAGGTCTTGGTGTGGCAATAAAATGTGGCTGAAGACAAGGGATTTGGGACTACATGGAAGAAGAAGGCAAGAGCTTTGGACCTTGCAGCCAGGAAAATTATACTTAAGTTCTGCTACATAAATAGTTCTCTGAACATTTATGTATTAGAACTTAGGCGTGCCTGTAGTCCTAGCATGCCTATAGTCCTAATAACTTGAGAGGCAGAGGCAGGAGGATTACAGGTTTGAGATCAGCGTAGGCAGTCTAGTGAGACTTTATCAGCATAGAGAGATCCTATGTCTAAATAGATGCACAAGTAGATAGATAGATGATAGATAGATAGATAGATACATACATACATACATATATACATACATACATAAGAAGGAATGGAGATGTAGTTCAGTGGTAAAGTGTCCCTGGGTTCAATAATAAGTTCCAAAATATAATAATAACAACAATAACAATAACTCCAACAACAATGATAATTTAATTCAATTACTTCATATGAAAATAGATATAATAATACCAAGATGATGGTAGATATGATGTTTTGCGAACAAAACATCATATGATGTTTGGGAACTATAATGTAGTTCAGTCTCAGTTGTATATATAATATTGTCATTTTTGTTATTGCTACAAATAATAATCAGGATTTTTTTTTACCAGAATCCTTTTATTTTTCTTATAGAAACTCTGGAAACAAATTAATTTTCTTCTTAATCGAGGCATCAGTCTCAGATTATTTATCCATGCTTTAGTTTCTGAAGAAAATAATCTATCCCATGATACTTTTTTTCTTCTCTCTCCTACCTCCCTTAAATCTTTCCTTCCTTCCTTCCTTCCTTCCTTCCTTCCTTCCTTCCTTCCTT